>CM053502.1:165093242-165110307 GCA_028627145.1 Eidolon dupreanum
TACATAACATAAAATTTACCATTTTAACCATTTTTAAGCATACAGTTCTGTAGCATTAAGTACTTTCACACTTCTGTGCGACCATTACCACCATCCATCTCTAGAACTTCTTCGGTTTCCCCAGACCGAAACTCTGTATCATTAAACAATCATTAAAGAAACTTTAAATCAGAAAAAATAATTGTGAATTGGGAAAATAAATTTCCAGGATATCTTATGACCTAAAATCTCACCAGTTTTCTTCTTTGCCTTCCACTATTGGTGGACATCGCATTATTCTTGATCAATTTTTCTTAGGAAGCTTTATTCATTTTGGGGCTGCGGGGGCTCGGTTTTTCGCTCTCCATCCCTGGGTGTGCCCCCTCTCTGCCCTGGGCCAGCTGGACAGGAGCCCCAGACTCCAGCCTTTACAGCATGTGCTCCCACTTCCAGCCACTCCCTCCCCTGGTCCCAGGAATCTTCGGTCACTGTGATCCCTCATATAAAGCGTTCAATTCTGATGCCAAACCAGTGATTAAGGAAAGCAAGAGGTGCGCCCTCTCTTCACAGGAGGGGGCCGAATTCGATACCATCCATGGAGAAAAACAGCTTCGAAACAGTAGCTACAACTCACACAGAGGAAAGCAATCAAGACACAAAAACAGCTGAAGTAATCAAAGATAAATCTACACGTCTCAAACCCGAACTCCTGCTGCTGGCTGAGCTACAAAGCCACAAAGGCTGAGAGATCTGTTTATGCGCAAGCTCTGGTCCCCTGCCCAAGCTCTCTCTCCTCTTACTGGAATGGTTTCATATCAGGCTTGATTCTTTCAAAGCCAGATGTGCATCCAGACCAGTCCAGTGGCCATTTCACACGCCTCCCTCTTTGTCACTGAGATCTAAAGTGGGATGGTTGTTTAGAGGTTGGAGAGCTAAGGGAAAGAGAAGATTAAAGTGTCTAAACTGGTGATGCATCTTGGAGCATAGGCCTGTAAGGTGTCATTGGTAAGAGGAAACAATTATAATAACTAAGGAGACATCAGGTCCGTTTGCCCACAGCTGTGATTCCATGATGCTGGTGACCAGAGGCTCCCAGGGGATCAAGCGGAGGGAACCCTGAAAATGACTCAGGCTGCGCTTGTCCTGCTTCCCTAAGGAACCACCAGCAGGTTCAGCCTCATCACTGGGAAATGTTCAGAAAAGCTTCACGCCCCACCTCACCTGCCAACGCTGGGTCGCGTCGTAAACCTTTGAACCATTCTCTACGTTCCTCTCCTTGGAATCGTTAGCACTTCTTAAATCATTTTCCCCCTTTAAATCTCAAGCACTCATGAAAAAAACCTGAATTCTGCCATGGTAATAATATTAATAAGGATAACAGCTTAACGATACGTGCTTACTATGTGCCAGCATTGTGCTAACCACATGCACTTACAACACATTTTATCTTTTCGACAATCCCATCGAACAATTATTGTCATTATTGTACCATGTGGAAACCGAGGCACTGTGCAGATAAGTGACTTGCTTCCGTCACACAGGCAGGAAGCAGAGGCTGGGTAAAAGGCTGGACATGTTGGCTCTGCCACTCTGGACCCGTCTGCCTGAGATGGCATTTCCAGGCAACGGGCAGTCACGTTGCTCACGGCAGCTAAGTCTTAAAGACATGTAAATGGGAGCTGTATGTTGGAAATGAATGTCATTACAATGACTTGCAATACAAGCCAATTCTAATTGCTGTAGTAGCCAAAAATGGTCATACTAATTTAAAAAACCTGATAATTTTGTGCTAAAACACACATAACATAAAATTCACTATTTTAACCACTTGAAGTGTACAATTCAATGATACTGATTACATTCACAATATAGTATAACCATCACCACTATGTAATGCCAAGCTCTTTCATTGCCCAAAAAGAAATTGCGTACCCATTTAGCAACAACCTCCAGCCCCTGTTGACCTCCAATCCACTTTTTGCCTCTATGAATTTGCCTAATTCACTTCTTATAATTGGACTCATACAATATGTCTTATTATGTCTGGTTTAGTTCACTCAGCATATTTTCAAAGTCCATCCTTCTTGTATCATGTGTCAGCATTTCATCTATTGTACGTACATATATAGCATATTTTGTTTATTCATTCATTTCTTGATGGACACTTGGGTTGTTTCCACCTTTTATCTGTTATAAATAATGCTGCTATAAATATGGGTGTATAAATATCTGTTTGAATCCCAGTTATCAATTCTTTGGCTTATACTTAGAAGTAGAATCACTGAGTCAGATAGAAATTCTATAATTAACCTTTTGAGGATTCTTTTTTTGCTATGGAAATAAACAAGTTTAAAAAAGGAGGCACACTACAATTGCATGGAGTCGATTTAATCATTACGATTAAGCATCCCCCGCCCCCGCAAATCCTCTTTGTGGATTAGAATGGCAGCGATTCTTGACAATTGGATAACCCCCCCAAAAAATAATTGGATTATTATGACAATTGCATTAAAAATTCAGCCTTATTATGATGAACATGTGGTAACATTCCAAGATTTTGAGTCTCTCTCTTGACAACGTGATGTTTGAAAGGTAAAATGGAAGAACTGGCCCTGTCTGCCATCTGAGGTTTTGCAGGAAGACGCTGGGCCTGGGCAGGGGGTTTATGCCTGGAGGCTGGGACCTGGCCAAGGGAGGGCACAGTCCCAGGAGGGTGCAGCCGAAGGAAGCGCTTGAGTGGAGAGTGATGAGAGCAAAAACACTTGTTTCTGTCTGAAGTTACTACCTGGCCACCGAAAGGTGGAATCAAAGGAGACACAGTTCAGAGTTGCCTGTGATCTAGAGTTTGGGAAAGCAGCGTTGTTACGAAACCCCTGGATTCTACTGCTGGAGACAACTCGGGGCACCCCTGGCGAAACCGGGAAGGCCGAGGGCTCCTGGAATTCCTCTGTAATATCTAG
The DNA here is from genome assembly GCA_028627145.1 of Eidolon dupreanum. NCBI lineage: Eukaryota > Metazoa > Chordata > Mammalia > Chiroptera > Pteropodidae > Eidolon > Eidolon dupreanum. The sequence goes on from CM053502.1 coordinate 165,096,182, forward strand.
TCAGAGTTTAGTTCTTGTTGCTCAGTCCGAAGACCTTTTCTGCCTGTGACGACTCAGTGTGTGGGTGGGTGATGAGTCTCTGAGGAGGCAGGCTGGGTGTGGGCAGGGGGACGCAGCTGCTGTAGCTTTAGAAATGTCCTCTTGTCTTCTGTTGCCTTCCTGTCTGCCCTGAATCAGGGTCACCAGGTCATGTTAAAATGGAACCACACTTAGCAAACAGGTTATAGAGTGACCCTGGATTAAGTTCATTCGTAAAGCACAAAAGTAAGTGTGTCTCATCCCCAGTTTTTTTTTTTAAGGGGTGCCTTGGCTGGAGGAAGAGGAAGAGATTGTTCTAGAGAGGCTACCTTAGGGGTGGTGCTGTGTCATCAATTTTCCTCAGACTCCAGACTTGGCCCTCGCGTTGGTCCTTGGCTGTGGGTGTCACATCTGAGAGGTGAGGCCTCTGTGGAGCAAGTAGGGACTCCTTCCTCTGGGGTCAGCTCCATTGTGAGAATTTTCCTCCCACCGGGGCCTGCCTGGAACCTGCACTCAGCTTCTGGCAACCTGTGGAGGGGACCCTAGGGCAGGCACTTTCCAGAGCTTTCTGGGCCCTGGCTCCTCTCCCCAACTTCCTTCCCCGCCCCATTCAGACTCCAGCACATTACTGGTTTCCGCCCCTCAGCTGCAAGTCTCAACCTGGATACAGTATTAAAGCAGAGAGAGAAAGTCTCTAAGGAAAAAGTCTTATTCCTTTAACTTTTTAAATTATTACTCTGTCAACCCCTGGCCATGCTTCAGCATGTGAGGAGAGTATCCATTCTTCACTGACATTTTCTACCCATCTCCAGGGCAAGGCCACACTTTTCCCAGCGGCACCTAACTCAGGGCTTCTCTCTTTGTCCTGTTTTCTGCTGCCTTCTTGGTCAGTTGTAATGTCCATGTAAATAATGAATTAGTGCATTCATTTATTCAACAAAAATATTATTGAGCAGCTGCTACTTTTGGCTGCTAAGCGGTGTTAAGATAAAATACAAAATAGAGGCCAGACTTGAAAATTCTTTGAGCAGAGAAAACCAGTTAAGCCATGTAAGGGAAACCTAATTTAGCTTATATTGCAATGAAAGTGACATTAATGGGTTGCTTCTTGTAAATACCTCTGAAAATAATAAACGAAACTTAAACAGTGTTCCCAAATTGGCATACAAGATAACCAATTTTAACCAATCCTCCATCATTAAGAAAAACTTCAGTGCTATAACCAATCATTGCAAAGAATAAACAGCCTCTGAATTCTCACTACAGAAGCTGTCCTGTAACTGTTGGTTTCAAAGTTCCCTGTTCACAGCCTGTTCTTATGTGTACAATAGACTCATTAATTATTACTTTATCGATCTGATATTTTTAATTTTGCTATTTCTGGATTTTTGGAATATGAATAGGAATAATACTACTTATTAGGAATAATGATAAAGAATTGTTCATTTGTGATGCATTACAATTCAGTTGTGTACTTGCCTACCTGTGCTGTGTGAGTTCCTCATCCTGGCTGCATCTGCCCAGATACAGGGCTGTGGTACTGTGCATAGGATAAGTACTGGACACTGAAAAATGTGTCCCAAGCTTCTGGTCAAGATGGCAGGCTAGGTAAAAGCGGGGTTTGCCTCCTTTCATGATCTCATTAAAGTTACAACCAAATTACAAAACAATCAACTTGGAGAACCACCTGAAGTCTAGCTGATCATAACACAGACATCTGAGGATATAAAGAAAAAGTCACATTGAGACCAGGAGGAGAAGGTGGAGATGCCAAGTGGGCTGGTCCCGAAGCTGGCCCCACATGTGATTGTCGAGCACCGGGAGAGAAAGCACAGCTACAGAGGCCTCCCTGAAGGAACTAGGGGCCCCAGCTTCACACCAGGGCTCCCCGGCCCAGAATTCCAGTCCTGAGAAGCGAAGTTCCCACAAAATCTGACTGTAAAAAACAATAGGGATTTCAGCCATCTGGGTGAGATGGAAGGAACTTGAAAACCCAGATGTCCCCCTTAAAGGGGCCACGCACAGACTCACTCGCTCACAGACACTCACCCTGGGCTCTAGTGGAGGGTCAGTAGCTCAAGGGGTGTAAGAGACATATGAGGAAAGACTGAGTTGTATGGCACTGGGGTGAGGGCAGGAGGGACAGTGGCCTTTGCTCCTTTGTCAGTCCCCCTCTGGGGCAGTCTGCAGACAAGCACCATCTGGCCTGTGTTGAACCCTCCCCCATATGGCCAATTCTGAAGCTGGATTGGCCAGTGAGATCCACCCACTCCACCCTGTGACTACCCAGGACCCCATCCCACCCAACCCAAAAATTTCCAGCAGCAGGCCCGTTGCCAGGCAGCCAGCTCAAACCTGCACCTTCCCTGGGCCATACATTTATGAGCAAAGAGCAGCTCTCAGCTTGCACGTCCTGCACATGGCCTGTGCGTGGCCTGTACCTCCCAGGAGAGACTTTCGGTAGCAGGCCACAATCCCTGACCTGAGCCACAGTATTTCATGAATAGATCTCAGACGTCTGCAGGCTTGAGGTGGGCAGCAGCTGGCCTTGCTACAATCTGAGACTTTTACAGGAAACTACAGGTTCGGCAATGGCACAAATCCTGATTCTGTACTGGTGGGGTGAAATCTCCTTGCTTTGCTCCAGTGACTCCCTGGGTCCCCACACCACCCAACTACCATATCACCCAAAGGCTCTTTCAGCTGTGGAGTCTTATGGGCAGCTGGCAGACAGCCTCAGGCCTTGATGTGCACTGGTTCTTTTGCTAAGCCGCTCTGGGCTTGCTGCTGGGGATAACTGACCTTGGCTTGCAGCGTGGTCTCTCCCACTTGCCTCCAGATCCAGCACAGGCAGCACTCATCCGTGGACTGCTTTGTAGCTCCTACCAGGTAGCCCCAAGCAATCAAAGACAGCAGCTAATCTTGGTCTTCACAGGAGACCCTCTCAAGGGGCCCCAGAATCGACACACCTGGAGACTGGTGTCAGACCACAACAGAGCACCACCTTGTACATTATTAGTGAGATTGCAAATTGGTACAGCCACTATGGAAAACAGTTTGTAGGCTCCTCAAAAAATGCAAAACAGAACTACCTTTTGACCCAGCAGTTGCACTTCTGGGTATTTATCCAAAGAAAACCAAAACACTAATTCGTAAAGATCTGCACACCCCTATGTTCACTGCAGCGCTATGCACAATAGCCAAGATATGGAAGCAACCTAAGTGCCCACCAACAGACTATTGGATAAAGAAGTTATGGTTCATATATACAATGGAATATTACTCAGCCATAAAAAATGAAATCTTATCATTTTCAATGACGTGGATGGATCTAGAGGGTACGATGCTGAGTGAAATAAGTTAGAGAAAAGTGAATACCACATGATTTCACTTATATGTGGAATCTAAGGAACAAAAGAAATGAACGAACTAAACGAAAACAGACTCACAGATACAAATTAGTGATCGCCAGAGGGGAGGCGGGTTGGGGAGCTGGATAAAAAAGATGAAGGGATGAAGAAATACAAATTACTAGTTACCAAACAGTCCTAAGGATGCTAGCATACAGCATAGGGAATGTAGTCACTATTATTGTAATGACTGTGTGTAGTGCTGGGTGGGTGCTAGAGCAACTGGGGGGATCACTTCATAAACTGTATAAATGTCTAACCATTAAACTGTACACCTGAGACTAATAGAAAATAATAAAAAATAAAAGAAAAAAGAAAAACATTTACGTTTAATCATATACCCCACAAAAGATGTTATTCATCTCTCAGATACAGTGATTCAGAGACAATTCCATAAGACCACAGAATTTGAAACAAAATTATCCTAAAAATGTTTGGGTGGAAATATTACCGATGTTGACATTAATTTCTCTGTTTTGATCCCATGACTCAGGTCTAGGACCACTGTCAGGGCCTGTGATGTCTACTGGAGACCGTGACTCAGTGTACCTCCATTCTCGGTGTGGGGGCGTCAGTGACACGGTGGGGAGAAAGGTCTGCCTCCTAGGACACTTGCCACTTTGGCACACGGGGTAAAGCCCGACGTGGAGAAGTCGGTGGCTGTCTAAAGTAGGGCACCAGCTCTCTTCCTGCCCACGTTGGAGACAATCTCACTGGCAGGTAAATAAATAGAGCCTGCCTTAACTCACTTGTTTCCTGTTCCTGTGACTTTTCCAGGTTGCTGGGCCTTCAGCTGGGCTGGTCTCCTTCACTCTGTCCTCACAGCGCAGTTGACCTGGCTCAGCCTGAAAACTGCCAGCCACAGTCAGGTGTGTGTATGGAGGACATCCGATCAAATCTCTGCTCCCATTCCAAAATCTGCTAAGAACTGAACTTTTTGTACTCGATTGCTCCTTTAGGAATAATCAATATCTCCAGCGAATTTTGGGCTTTAATTCTCAGGTTGCCTACCGACTTCATCGCAGTTCGAATGGCGTTTCTTTTTGTTGATTATCTTTGTGTTTGGATTGGAACACAGCGTGGTGAGGAATGGGGGCCGTCTGGGGGACATCACATGCTTTTACGCTTAGCACCTGTTGTGTTCTGACTAGCTGCTTTGAACTCTCTAAATTTTTTAAAATAAGAGAATCTCAAACCATTGACCAGTTAGCATATTCTTGCTTCCAAACCGCCGCTTGCGAGAGGAGAGTGTTGCTTCTAAGAACATTTTTACCCCCGGCTCACTGTGCAGAGAAGCAGGGAGTCCTGGGGTGGAATCCTACAGATGAGATGTTATTTCCGTGTGCTGTGTCTCACAGTTTCAAAACCTCAAACATCTCATATAATGCATCTCTCTCTCTCTCTCTCTCTCTCTCTCTCTCTCTCTCTGTTAGCCAGGGCTCCATCAGTCACTTTTGCCTCATCGACTTCAGGTTTGTCAGAAACCAGAACCCACCCTACATTTGTCTTTCTCTGCACAAGCTCGCCACCACTCCCCCTTCCTCTCGGCCAAATCCCATCTCATCTCTTTTTCAAGCCAGCTCCCTTCTTGCTGGCTATTTCCATTTAGTCCCAACTCACTCGTCACTCCAGAACTATGGCCTCCCACCTTCCTTGGCTTCCCTCCTCCCTAATTATTTAGCACTTAAGTGGATTTTTCTGTGCATCTGTAGTTTGTTGGGGATGTTTCTGTTTCTGTCACTTCTGTTTATAGGTATTTACAGTTTGTTCAATTATCTGTTCTAATGGTGAGCTAGGTGGCATGAATAATTTAAAAAGTAATTTACACTTGAATTTGGAATGCATTTCTGTACTCACTTTGAGTTTGGGGGTGTCTGATATTCTGGGAATTCACATTTCAGTTGCATTATAAAACGCCTTGGGAGGACTGGGGAATTATTCAGCATTTTTTCCTCTGGCTCCTGAAATGTCCTTTGACTCCCAACTCCATGATGAAGTTGAAAAGCATCTCTTCTCATACAGTTGGCTTGTTCTGGACCCGAGAGAGCCTTCCCAGCCCCTTCAGGTTGTCTCTCTGAGCTGTTTGTCTACTACACATCATCTCTATCAAGGGAAGGGGGGAGGTAATTAGGAGGCCAACTTGGAGACTAATTATCAGGGCTCATGTAATTATCGGGGAAAGGAAAATTCTTTAATTGTAAGACTTTGCCAAATGAGCATTCATTAGATACGTCCACTTACCAGCACACAAATATAACTGGTGTGTTTTAAAAAATTGTCTTTACAATTCTTACCGTGAAATACATAAGCAAAATGATGCATGATAGAAAATATTAACTGGCTTTAAACTAGCAGGGCCCTTCCACATAAAGAGATGCCCGCACGAAGCTGAATAAACAGATGACATTCACGGTGCTGTGCTGGGACAAAGTCTTGCAGCCCTGACCACGGCACTAGAAATATTTAAGTTTAGCTGATTTGTTACATAAACACTCTAACCTCAAACTCAGTCTGGGCAATTATATCTCCCTCCTCTGAGCTCTGCCCTGCCAAAACGGAGGAGGCATGGCTGTCTTCAGAACGAATCTGCCTTTGGTCTCGTTCTAATCGTGGAATGAAATATGGGTTGACAAAATCTCTGAAAGTTTGTATTTTTAAAGTATTTCAGGAAACTAAAATACAAACCTAGAGCACTAATGAGAAGGGTAGCCTTACCTCTGAGTGTGATTTGATAAAAAATTAACTTGGAACATGGATATAAAGCCCCCTTGGCAGATGAGTGAAAAGCCACTCCCCCATGGCCAGCCTCATGCTGTTTGCAGGTGCCCTGGCCCTGCCCCGCAGGACCCTTGCAATGGCTTCTGGGATTTCATTGCCATCCTTTTCTTGATCATCTCCTTTAATCCACTGAGCTTAGTGTGAGGCCTCGCATGGGTAGGCACTCGACTCACCCTGGAATATCAGACAAGATTCTGGGATGGGAAATTTTGAACTTGATTTCTTTGTTGTTCACTGAACTTCCCTAAGAGGTCTATGGTTGCTAACATGGCATAAGAATAAAATTTAGGAGGCTTGGGAGCCTAGAGAAGCTGTAGCTGACAAGGGCGGGGGAGAAATACCATGCAAATATGTAATTCCTTGGCTCTGAAAGGGCATCAGGAATTGGGGTGGGGGTGTGCTGTAATGGTGGTGCATGACACGCAGGTAGGGCCACAAGGGGCTGAAGATTGATGGCGATAAACACTTATTCTTTCAAGTATTCGTTTAGTACCTTCTATCTTTTAAGCATGTGCTAGGCATGATGGTGATACCAAAGTCGAGTTTAGGTTAATTCTTAAACTTTAGAGAATAATTTCGTGAACTTGGTAAAATACTGATTCCCGGGATCAATTCCAGAGAGTCTATTTTTTAGGTCTAAGTAGAGACACGAAGCTGCATTTTTAACAAGCATCTCAAATCATTCTAATGCAAATAGTCTTGGGACCAGTAGACAAAAACCGAAAGAATTGTAAGTAAAACTAGCCTAAATGCTTGGGAGTCTGCTATTAATTGCCCAGAGAGGATTCTTATGTTCAACGAACTCATACGAATTTAGCCAACCTTGAATACACTGGACATGGATCGTGCTGCTCCATGAAAAGTGTCCGTTTTAGCTGAGGGCACACCCATAGTCTGGGACTCAGGGATGCAATGCCGGGGTGAGGTGGCCACACTTCAGACCTGGGGATGGTACCTGGTTCAGGGTGTTAAGCGGCATAAAGGAATGAGCATTCGATGACTGGGAAGACGACCCACTGTGATAGGCCAAGATGACAGGAGGGTGGCACAGGGAGGAAGTTCATTCTTTTTTGTCTCGTGCTGAAGGCTCGAGAACATGGTCCTCTTCTTTTTTGAAGTATTCTCCCCACCCTTTTTTGGTTCATGCCATCCACCTTCTGTCCTAAAATCAACCATCTGACTGAGACCTGAAGGAAGGCCCAGCAGTCATCATTAAGGATGGTTCTTTGGGCAATCCCCTGAGCCCACGGTTATTATAATGCACATTCAGACCGTGGTGCCTCTGGAGGTAACATCCGACAAACAGCTGCCAAGTAGGGCACGCTGGCCTTTCAGGAAGTGACAGAGGCTATTTAGCTTTGTTCCACCTCCAATGACTGACTAATGGTGCCTGCCCAGGGCTGTGGACATGGGCTTGCTCTCAGGAAACTTATGAGCTCTAGCAGAAATATGGCCAATCTCTTAATGGATAAGAGCTTGTAACTAAAGCAAATCTCCGATAGCTAAATCTGAAAATAGTAGTCTCCCTTTAAGAGTGGTTCTCAAAGTGTGATCTGGGGCCTGGGGGCAATTTGTCATGGACACCATCGCCGTAGGCCATGAAATCTGCCCCATGATTTCTGAAACTTTTGGCATTTACGCATCTCAATAGTTTCTCATGACGCGAACTAAAACATTTTGCTTATGAAATCTTCCACTGGTGTATGCTCCAACCCCAGCTGGATGTTCTACAACTCAATTCATTTCTGACACTCACTACATGGAGTTAGTGCAGACTGTACAGGCTAAAGGATAGGCCCCCAACCAGACTGTCCCCACTTCCCATGCCAGTTGCAAGTGGGAGGATGAATGGATAGATGAATTCACTCATTCATCATGAATTACTGATCCACTACCTTCCAGTGCGCTAGGCTATAGGTTGGGGACACAGTGGAGATACCCCGATATGTTCCTTTCAGCCATGGTACTTGTATATTGATTTCCTTTTTTTCTTGAAACATTCTGCTTCATTCTTGGTAGTTGCTGAGTACGTGTTGGTGGAATGAATAAACAAATTAATGAATTAAAACATTATACTATTCGACAATGGATCTTGCCAGTAAATTATAGTATAAAACCTGTAATTTTGTAGAAATAATGTTCTTGGTTACCCTAAGCCTCTAGTCCCCAGAACTAGGATGCCAGCTGAGGCCCCGTGTGAGCCATGGGGGACCAGGTCAGGTATGTGGGGGAGGGGGGAGGACTCGGTTGCCAGGGGCAACACCTGAAGCCATGTGGGGAAGCCCAGGCCCAGAGCAGGGCAGGCGTGGGAGTTCAGGGGCTGGCCCAGGAGTTGGGGTTGTTAACCAAGCTGTACAATGATGACACAGCACTCTACAGTTTCCAGAGCTGCTTGGATATTGTTTGAGTTAGGCTCGGGAGGGCTTCAGTACAGGTGCTGCCCGTGCTGTTTCCAGAGCTAGAATCTCAGCTACAGAGCAGGACCAGTAGGGAGGACCTGGAACACAGAAGCAGACGGGTTAACATCCGAGAGCAGCGCAATGCTGCCGGAGAACCAAAGTTTAGCTTGTTAGACTTGCAACTTGTCCCCGAGGTCATAACCTGTTGTGTGCCACGGACCCCTTTCACAGTCTGGTGAAGGCTGCGTACCCCTTCATCAGAATGCTTTTAAATGCCCTGTTATGATTATAAAGGAAACCAATGATAGCAAAATGCAATCATTAAAATATAATCAGACTTGGCTATAGCAAAACATGTGGCTCTTTACACGTGAAATAACAAGGGTGGTGGGAGATCTACTCTCATAACGTCGAGGTAGTGATGAGCATAAATGCTACCGTGAGCATCGACGGAAACCGTAATGTAAAGTTAAAATATCAGTGATTTCTATTGGCGACAGACATAGATCCCGTTAATACTGCTGTGGCTTGTGGACGACATTCATGATCGAAGGAAATGCTATGTTAGAGGTTGGCGAAAACAAAGATGGAATTCTTTTTTCATCCAACTTCACCGACTCCTAAATTCTAGTTCACTCTCCCTTGATTAACGTGTAGCTTGTAAGAGCTTTTTTGGGGTCTGTCTATGGCTGCCTAGAATTTAAGGAACCACATAAAGACCCATTTACTAACCAACTGCTCTGCCAGAAAGCTCCACTTTTTCTGTGGATATGAACTATAGGTTTATAACAATTACTATAAAAATGCACTTCTTACTTAATTTTCAGTCCTTTGTACATGTACTTTATACAAAAGCAATGGACAAATATGTAAGTAATTTTCTGGAATAAATAAGGTAAGCTTCATATTTATGGGTATGTGTAAATTTTGATAAAAACCAATCCCTGACTAATGTGAAACCAGAGGTTGCTCTTCAAATATCTATTGTGAAGAATCCTCATGTAGTGCTTGAATAGAGTCAGCATATTCTCGTTAAAACAAAAGAACCTTGGAAATAGAGGAATAAAAAGAATATTAATGGATTGGCTAGTTGCCTCCCTTGTTATCAGTTAATTTTTGCTGTGTATTCCTCTGGGAGCTTTAGGGATTCTTTTGGTCTGGGTCTCAACCTCTGAGGGCGTTGCTACTACAGGACCACAAACAGAGAGGGAGCAAGACCACATGTCCATGAGCCGTGGTGGGGGTGAGGGGGGCGTCACCAGGACCCCGCCCCACTTCCGGTCTGTTACTGGTTTCTCACATTTCAGTTATAGGGGCAGAAAGATCAGGGTCTGCCCTCCCTGGGAAGATCGCCAACATAAACCCGCCATGCCGAAGGTTATTTGATGTTTTTCCCTCATGCCTTGGCCTCAGAAAAGTAGATTACTAGCTCTTCCCTAAAATAGGACCTCTGGTCCATGAATGCATCAGTCATCATGCGTTGATAAGTCCATTGACGAACCTGCCAAAGATCTTTCTTGCCAGTAGAGACTGCTCCTCACTCAGCAAGAGTATATTCTTGTAGGGGGGAGTGAATGGGAGAAAATGAATCAATTGAACACAAGTTATGACATCTGGGGGCGTTGAGACGAGCCCCCACCATGGGAAAGCAGCTTGGGAGCTCCCAGCACCACCTGGGTTGTAGACCCTTAAATGTGACTTTTCTAACCCTCCCATACCTGTGTTCAGAGTACTTTTTTTTCCTTTTTTTTTGGTGAATTGGTGAATTGGTGATGAAAGCCGGTAAAGAAAGCCCTCATCTAAAGTCCTTGGAATATAGGTTTGTAAAATCTTTTTTTCCCCCTCTAAAACATTTCAAAACTAGAAAATGAAACTTTAAATGGCAGAGGAAAACAATAAAAACTCAAATTACGGAAGGCAAGTGCTTAAAAAATCAGTCCATGAGGACTGCTCGCCAAGTATACTACAGAGGACAAATTTACTGTGAACGCTTACAATCCTCGGATAGACTTATATATGAAAAAGGCCAGTTTACCGTGTATTTGGAGAGGTGCACTCCCGAAGACAGGGCAGGGACGGGGCGGGGGACACTTCAGAAATGCCCAGTGACATTATTCCTGGGGCAGTCTTGACGTTGGGAGCCTTTTTAGTTAGTACACAGTGTTTTGGAACAAATTAAATTGTGCATAAAGACACATTATGGGCAGAGCAATTAATGAGCAGCGTGGCAGGAGGGCACAGTACAGGAAAACACAGGAAGGAGCGATGGCAGGCCCTCCACAGGATGTGCCTGGGGGGACATTTACCATATTTCTGGTGACTATTTTACTTAACGCTGCTTACAAGACAATCATGTCTTGTTTGCTCCTGAATCTCTGGTTTTGTCTTAACTTATTTTATATTCTTGTAGGAAAAAATGGGAACAAAGAAGGGTCAGGGACTCCCAGCGGGGGGAAAAAGTCCACAGAACATTCTTTACTACACATTAAGGGTTGGACAAATGGAAAAACATTTGCCAAACACCTGACCTTTGAGAGGCACTGTCTTTGGCCTACGGGCCTTCTAAAGCTTAATGGTCATTGAGATTCATTTATCAGTGGAAGAAACGAGCATAAACTCGTCAGGTTTTATGTAACTGATGTATATTTTACTGGCACTGAAAAATAGTTCTAGATATAAAATGCACTTTGTTCCAAAGGATATTACAAATCTCTAATGGTTGAAAGATTTCACAATTGACCAGATATTTCTCGGTGTGTGTTATTTTTCTCTTGTAATGTTTAGGAAGCTCTGGTCGGATTCACAATTTTCCAGGAAACTGGTGTCAGGGAACAATCCAACATGAACAGTTACCTCTAGAGCAGAGTCTTATCTGGCACTGAAAACTTGCTGTTTGGTTTTCTAGATACATATTTATTTTCCGTTAAAAGACGAAATAGAAAACTCTAGTGGAAAATGTTACCTTTTAGTTCACACTCTTTTAATCCTTTAGTCCCCATACAATAAACATTCTAAAGTGTAAGCAGTGGGAAATAATGTAAACTCTGCAGAAACAGAAAATAAATTAGTTTCTTTCGAACTTGGGGGAGGTCCTTTTACTGAATACTGCACTCAGTTGCGAAGAGAATTCATCTTGAAGGAAGAATAAATCTTTGGCCTATTTCACCATTTCTCCAGCATTGCGTAACAAGTATATTTCAAATTCACTTTCTTCTCCAACTGCAGCCAAAAGGCAAGGAGTACTTTGTGTTTTAGGAGCCTGAAAAACAGGAAAAAATTTTTTTTAGCGGTTTAAGAATAGCTTTTCCCTCTGGTGTTAAATTGTTAATACATACTAGCTCTAAAGCTGGAGACCAAAAGAAAACTCAAGGGCAGATAAGTGATTCTATTCACAGACAAGGCTGGGATCGCTGCTTGCAATCTTTACTGATGAGCAGTGGAGAATCTGATTTGGCATCACTCTGTGACCAAGTCAGCGTGGATGCTGCAGGCACCGCTCTAACATTCCTAAAAGATTTACTTTGGGATCGTGGCGGAAATCCCATGACTTCCAGATTTGGGATCTACAGTCTCCAGGATCCTGCTGAGTGAGAACATTCACGATTTTAGATGAGGGATTCTGTCGCCTTTGATTTCATGGTAGGTACAGACGGCCAGGTCTGAAAAATGCATTTAGGACAGAAGGAAAGTGAATAGGCTTGGAACTTATTATTGTTAAATCTTTGTTGCTTTCTCTCAAAGGATATTGAGACTTTTCTGCCACCATTGAATCCTGTAGACTTTTAGAAAGAGAAGTGATCAAGCTACATTTAAAAAAGAACAAACAAAACACCTACGCTCCAAAAAAAAAAAAAAAAAAAAAATGTATTCACCATTCCAGGAGAAATGTAAATGTAAGTATTTGGCCTTTACTCTGAATTTATACATGGAAGAATTTATCTCCTGGGCCAAAAGTTCAAACTCGGCTGGAATACGGCAAGTTGGCCTTCCACAGATGCGGGAGGGGTCTGGAGCCAGAAAGGACGTTTGATTAGCTTCAGAACACAAGACGGTGACAAAGACAGGGGACTAAGAACTTCAAATACTCCCCCTAAGGTCTGATTCACCAGAAAAGTAAACAAAAGGGAAGCACTGACAGCGTAATAAACATTAACAAAAAGAAAATACTTCAGATGTTAGCGAGGGAGGTTAGCCTGCTGGAGACCTCACCCCCTGGCTCAGAGACAGGGCTGGCCTCGCTTCAGTGGCTCTGGTGGCCCTAGACGTGAGGCTCGGTGATGCCGGGGTGGGAAGGGTGGAGGCTGGGCCCAGTGGACTGGTGATGCTCTGAGGCACGGCAAGGCTGGAACAAGCCCTTCCACCTCCAGAGTGGCAGGTGGAAGAACAGCTCATTAGCCACGGCGCCTCCGTAGCCAGCGGTTTTGTGTTTCAAGGGGCCCAGAGTCTCATGGGTCCACATTTTAAGAAAACTCCAAGGGGTTGGCAGAAGTACGGAAAGTATGATTATAGCTTTTCAAAAAATCAGAAATGCAATAGCCAAGGTAAAATTATAAAAATAAATCAGCTTACTGTCTTTTCCGTGGAAAAACATTATAGACATTTATTCAGTGGCAAATATTTTGGAGCACAGACTGTAGAAAACATTCTATCTTGGTATGGGGATAATAAGAAATCAAAAAGCGCCCAGACACACAGAAGAGGAAGAGACAATGTGACTGACCACAGAGGCAGAGACTGGAGTGATGTGGCTACAAGTCAAGGAGTTAGGCAAGCCACCAGGAGCCGGACGGGGCAGGGAACGGGTTCTGGAGCCTCTGGAGGGAGCAGGAGGGAGCGGGGTGCTCATGACACCTTGATTTCAGTCTAATACTGACTTCAGACTTTTTGCCTCTAGAACTGTGAAAGAATAAATTTCTAGTGTTTTAAGCCACCCTGTAATTTGTATAGTAGCCATAGGACACATACCACTGGATGGGTGAGTGAGTGGGTGGGGGATTAGCTCTTTCCTCTTTATTAGACAAACAAACAAAATCTCATTTTATTTATTAATTATTGGTAATAACTCTTGGTTTTTGGCTTCTCTTTGCTAACGATCATAATTCACTGGTTCCCATTTTCGAAGACCAGAGTTAAAGTTACATGTCACCACAGTGACTTTAAAATAAAAATGAAAACTTAACCTCAACAGTAGTGGTAAAGTTCATGGTGACATATTTTGACTCTATTTTTTAAACCTGAAGAGTGAATAATTTAGAATCTTTATGTGGTGAGGTTTTTCTGAGATTTGCTTTTGAATTGAGGAGAATGAAGTCTATTCATTTATCTTATTAGCGAAGCTGCTGATAGTGACTTATCAACCGGTCTGGGTGTCTGATAAAAATGTCTTCTGCAATGGAAACAAATTTCAAGTTCATAACATTTGTTTAAAACTCTCTCCCTACCTTACAAGTTCTCATTTTTCCCAACCAAGTAGATTGAAACTAATGCCAGAATTGAAGTTTTTCTGATTTTTTTTGGTTGA
>CM053502.1:165110807-165153686 GCA_028627145.1 Eidolon dupreanum
TTTATAGCACGTCTTTGGGAAAACATACTGTGGGTCTCAAGCAATTCAAGATTTGGTGCACGCCCTGCTTGTCGGTGGGGTCTTCCTGTATTTGGAGCTACTTATCCTCCTAAAGTTTCTCTGTTCCTCACAGGCGGATAATGTTTTTCTCTGGTTACTACGGGGGCTGCATAGATCGGAGGAGACCCCAGAAAGAAACCCACGCTTACCGCTTTAGCGCTGGGACACCAAACAGGAGGGACACTCGGTGGGAACTGTTCGTGTTTTCTTCTGTTCCCTGGGAACAACTCACACCAAGTGCTCTCTGGCAATTTTTCTGCCTGACTGCATTCTGACATGGGCATTTTAAGATGCCTCTATAGTCGGTATGGGGCTATGGATTTGGAAAAAAGAGCCAGCCGTGTATAGTTTAAAAGAGAAAGAAACGATCATGTTTAGCCGCAGTGAGCCTGCCCCAGCCCGTAAATCAACGTGACAGGTTAGCCAGACTTTACGGCTGCTGCTCCTGAGGCTGCTACGCGATCCACTGCAGGGCAGCACTAGGTTTGGGCCAGCTCTAAATGCAGGAGCGGTAGGAAACCCCAGGAGGAAGCCCCCAGGCAGTGCAGCTGGGCCCATCGGAACAGAGCTACAGTGGAAGCTTCTATTGTGGATAACGCAACTGCCCTGTCTGCTTGTTTGCACACTATTTTTGTAGACATGAAAATTCAGCTCTCCACCATTAACTTTCAGTTGATGCAAGACCAAGAATGACCAAGGAAGAGTGTGATTTGTGTGGTCGCTGGAGCGGATCTCTTGGCTGCAGTGAATCAGAGCGTCCATCTTGTGGTCATTCTGATTCTGTCACAAAATCGGGAGCCAAAATATTAGATGCCAGGAAGAAGCATGAAATGTCTATCCTCTATTTTTGAACAGCAGTCTAATCATTAGATTCCCGTGTTCCTCTCTGATGATGCGACCATCACTTGCCAGAACAGAAACAGGATGACCAAAAGCAACAACAGACGACAAAGCACAGTTTGCTGAGCTGAGGGACTCCCTTGCCCTGGGGACAAAGAACCATCACCAATAAACCTACTCTTAAACATAAAACTTCTGCTGAGTAGACATAGTATGAAATTATGTTAATAAGACCTAGGATATTCACATCAAATTCTCTCCTGATAAAACACTGGTATCAAAGGACTGTCGACCCAGACAAGAGGCAGACAGCACTACAAGAAAGAGTTCGGGCAGCTCTTGGGAGTTGACCTCTGGTCCACGCCTGCGGTCAGTGGTGATCAGTGTTGACTTTATTTGCGCTCTCTTAGGATGCCTCTTGCTTAAAATAATGAGGGAGCCACTAATTTGTACGAGTCATGGTGCATTAACGGATTCTTTTACAAAGGCTGAAAAAAAACTCCAAAAAACCCATGGGCTTTTGCCCCTCATTTTAACTATAATGACTCTTCCAAATCTTTACTGATTTCAGGTTAAGCTTATTTTGAAGAAATGATGAGTTCTATGAATTGACTTTATAATTATATGTTAAAACTAGTAAACGTCTAATCGCTATGCGTACAGCTAAAATTAATATAATATTGTATGTCAACTGTAATTAGGAGATTAAAAAATTTAAAAAAACTAGTAAAAAGAAAATTTTCAGATACTTAAAAGTAGTCATTAGAAGTAAAAGTAGAATATTTTTGGCATGAGTAAAAAAATTATTTTAAATTCTGTTTCATAAAGTGATAGAATCATAACTTTTACTTAACCAAAATATCACTGTAGTTAATTTTGTTGCATTTGAGAAATCATTTCTTTTCTGACTTCTTACTTTTTCCTACCGAATAAATCATCCAGCTTCATTTGGGTTCCAAAAATAAGCATTTTTACTCACATTTTGTTCCTCGGTTCATAATCTGAGGTAGAATCCTTTCTACACATTTCTTTCCTCTTCCAACAGAAGACTGAACGACTAACGAGACTATAATCTTCACTACATTATGATATAATTTAAGTAAAAAGATTTTTTTTGATGAAATAATAACTCAAAAATTTAAAGTATTAAGCATAAGTATTTTCTGAGTTGTAAACACAATGCCCACCGCTTCTTGGCGTTCTTGCCAAGGTCACGTGTGAATGCAGAGCCTGGCCATCTTAGGTCCACCACAAATACTTTTTTAAATAGGTGAATAAAATGGAGGATGATTAGAGAATCAGGAAACACTAAGAAAACCTCTCGAGGATCGGGCTTCTGTTCCTTCCCTTCTTCTTCTTTGGATGTGAGGCACAGAACCCGTTTTATTTAATGGTCATTTAGACAATTAAACAAGCTACTCCAAGATAATGCATGAGGAAAAACGGCCCAGTATAAACACATCAAGTGACTGAAAGAAGAGAGGAATGAAAAATCATTGTAATGAAAACAGTGCTGCTACCACTGGGATTTCCATTTGCTTGACTTAGAACAGATGTTCTGGGTCTTTTTTTTTCTGGGCAGTTAGGTAACATCCACCTGCCCAGCTTGTGACTGCATTCAGAAGCTGATCTCTGTTTTACTCCCAAGGGCACTTGAGGGGTTGGGGGCCTTGTTTGAGGGTCTTGTTGGAGCTCACTTATCTCTCCTGGTGGCCAGTGGGCGTCCTTACTGTGTGAAAGGACACACTGACGTTTCATTTACATAGCCACCTTTGCTGAGCACTCCTATGGGGACATCAAGGTGACCGGGACCTGGTCCTTGTGAACAGACCAAAAAAGTGGATCGTTGGGACATTTCGGTCAATTCACTTTTTATTTTTTGGTTTAAAATGAATCATTTTCATTCTTTGTTTTTGTTTTTTTGTTTTTTTAAATATAAAAAGAATGAACATAATAAATTCTTAACTTATGACTTACCGAGATGGAAGTCATGTTCAATTACTATAAAAATTACCATCTTGCGCTCACATATCGTGCCAGCATTACACAGCTCAGATTATTCCAATTTATTTCAATGGCCTTGAATGAAACTGTGAGCAAGCACAGTGTTTTCTTCTTTTGTTAAGAAAACTGTAATTTCTTTGAGTGGTAGGGAGCCTGTCCCTAACTAACCTTTGCATGAGTCTTAAAAATTTCACGTATGAAAATACTTTCAACACAGCAGTTAACAGCAGAAGTAAGAAGTCAAGTCCTCCTTGCCTAATACAGCTCCCCAGAAGCAACTCGTATAAACAATTTCTTGTGCAAACTCCGAGGTAACTTTCTATTCCTACAAGCGATGTGACTATATAGTGTATGTTTAGATAGTTATGTACAGAAATTGGATTATCGGGGAGATTAAAATTTAATTATCGGGGAGATGAAAATTTAAAATAGGTAACACATAACTTCTAGATAAGGAATTGCCACTGGAGTGGGGAGAGCCGGGAAGCGTTGTCACCAACATGTTCTATGTGTAAAGTCAGTGTGCCTGCCTTTTTGGAAAATGAGAGATCAGAGGAAGTTCTTTTAGGGGGAAAGAAAAATAAACGTGAAGCAGAAGGCTCTGACTGACCAGAGATAGACAAAAGCAGTCCTGCAACTTCTCTGTATTGCTTTGAGCGAAAGAATTCAACTATTATAAAGCACTGACAGTTTGAAGCTCAAAGACTACTTTTGCATTAGAAGTCTTCCCCCTCCATCCCAATAATTTTCTCCCCGTTATTAGTTCTGACTGGAAGGGTGGCGTCGCTCAGTCTGCTTCCCGCTGTGGTTACGGGGAAGGCCCCCCGCGCTGGCTTGCTCCGTGAGACGATGTGTGTCCTGTGCCCACGCCAGAAAGCCACAGGGGCCACGCTGCAGGCCTGGCCGAGCCCTGCGGCCCCACGGCTTCTCTGCACCGTCCCCTGGGTGTCGGCTTCCTCCTCACGGCTTCCTGCTCCGCGGGGGCAGCTCCCAGCTGAACAGGCACGTCTCACGGTGGCGCAAAAAAAAAAGAATATCGTCTTCAGTGGCTCCGTCTTTTGAAAAATTCCTTTCTTCCACTCACCCATTTCAAAGTAGTCATCTGGTGCCCTGGCAAGTCCGATGGTAACACCGCTGCTTCCGCGCTAAGCACTTTACACACCCTACCTCTCAGACAACCCTACAAGGTCCGTGTTATACTATTTCCATGATCTCCGTTTTGCAGATGAGGAAAATGAAACGCGGAAGAGTATAATGATGTGTCCCAAATCACACAGCTAGTACCTGGTGGAGCTGGAATTCACATGCAGACAGCGTGACTCTAAGGGCCTGCCCCTACCCACAAATCCCTACGGCCTCCCTCACATCATGGCATTTAGTGTCACTGTCCCACAGAGGGGAAGGATGAAACTCCACAAAGAAATGTGATGAGCTGTCTTCGCAATGGGAATCTCTATCCACGTCCTATGAGGCTACTGATATTGCAGCTATAGTATTCATATAAATAAACTTACATGAAACTGTAAATTCATTTCCTTTACAATTTTAGTCTTGATTTCTTTTTACACTTTAACATTTTCT
Organism: Eidolon dupreanum; assembly: GCA_028627145.1. Lineage (NCBI taxonomy): Eukaryota > Metazoa > Chordata > Mammalia > Chiroptera > Pteropodidae > Eidolon > Eidolon dupreanum. The sequence goes on from CM053502.1 coordinate 165,115,293, forward strand.
TAAGAATACGTTACACAGCTTACACTTGGGGGGAGTACCTTTGCAAACTGCATCTTAAAAAACTACTCACAGCTAAGTTAGCAATGAACAAATAATACTTTAGGACCAAAATGATACACATCCAGTAACACCAAGAGCTTGTCTTTAAAAATAACAGGCTTGCTACCTTTTAAAGATCAGCCGTGAGACAAGGATTATTTACACTAAAAGTGTAAACATTATCAATCACTGAAATAATCTGAGAGTCATGTCAATGTTACTTAAGAATTTCTGGAAAAATGTTCCATAACTATGATTGGACCTCACTCTGGTAACTAACAGTAGTGGGTTTGTAAAACCCAAGACAGGAAGTTCTAAAGAAATGTTACGGCTGATCAGCCAGTTAGTTTCTCCATCACTCACATGCTTTGCTTGCATTCATCATCAAAAAGATACATATAGGTCACACCTACACAGGTGTTAAATAGTTTACATTCCATCTTCCTATTTCCATTGGAGATTCTACCCTGCCTTTCCTCGTTTCGCCGTAACGGCCACAGTTGCGCCTGTCCCTAGCCCCGTGAGACAGGTGAGGTACGAGAGGCTTTCGCATTCTCACTAACTGGTGCAAAGGCTCCAAGTGGTAATCGCAGTCTGGGGGTAGCAGCAACCTGAGCAAGTCTGTGAGGTGTGCTGGGAAGGGCTCTTTCCCCGGGCTGCCTGTGTGTTCTCAGGTAAGGTACTTCCTTGATTCTTTATCTGGAAATAAGTCTGATGATAAATGTATCTACATTATGAGGTTTATTTCAAAATTTAAATGAGATGAAGTAGGAAAAGACCCTAGTTTTAGTCTACACAAAAGATACCACTGAATCCACAATAGATGCTATTATTTTATTATAGAATATATAACCAGAATTATCTATATGAAGTACCTTATAGATTATTTATGACAGAAACAGAAAAAGGAAACTTGAAAACAAATCTGATCTATCTATATATGTTTCTTTAATTAAAAAAAAATTAGTTTTATGAGATTTCCCCCTAATTTTTCTGGCTCTATAATTTTAGACGCCATGCTTTCTGTAGTTCCTACGTGTGTTAATTAAAACTTAAGCTAATCCTGACAACCAAGATCTAAAGTATCAAGCAGCCAGGGATCGCTCTGATTGAGGACAAACATTATTTTAAAAGAGGAACCTTCAGAAGTGTGACAATAAAACTAAGAACAGGTATAATTCTAAACCAAGCTTTGGTCTTTAGGGGGTGAAGACCACTCTCTTCGCGCAGCCCAATGAAGATGCCGTGAAGGGCAAAGGCATCAGTTTGATTCTTCACGTGAAGAATCTTCTCTCCTAGAATTTCTGCACTGTATTCCTTCATCAGCCATCTGACTGACAGGTGGCATGCTATGAGAATTTCTACCAATTCGTAAAACAAACCAATTTAATAACGTTTTACTGTTTGGAAATTCAATATTTAGTAATAAAATTCTGGTTTCTGAAGAAGCTCATCTTCTGAAAATTAACCATGATATTCTGGGCAGGCATTTTATCTCAAGGTCCTACTGGCGATCAAATCATTATTCTGTAACCCCTTTAAGAGGAGAGAAGATGGAAGGGAAGGGAAGAAAAGGAAGGAGGAAGGCGTGGGGGATGACTACAACTGCTTCGACTCAGCTGATCTGGTCTTTCTCTCCAAGGAGGTTCTCATCAAGGACAGCTGCCTATGTAATCTAGCATTTCCCTCTTGTTTTCAGCCTCCCCATCTCCACCCCCCACCCCTCTGCCCCCACTTGCAAAGCTCCTCCCCAGAGATAATAAGCTGCTGCATCAGGAAAACAAAAGGAGACAGAGGGAAATTGTATCCATTATTTTAACGTCCTCTTTATGCTTTTCTTGGGACAGTGGCAAAGAAGTGGTCTTGGCGGAGAGGGGTGGGGACCTGGCGGGGAAGGGGAAGGGTAGGAACTGCCTCACATAATGTTCACTTCTCTGACACTTGGCTTGATGAGGAAACCGAATCAGGACTGAAGTTATGACTGCTCTGTCATCTAATCTGCTTTAAATAGGAGAGGCCTACATTGTTCTGCAAATGTTTTTTAAAGGTGGTTCAGATCAGATCCCAGGTGAATGCCTAGGACCTCAGACTGGGCCTAGAAGTGATTTACTGTGTAATCTGTCCCTCTTCCCCAACTCTGGCCCCCCATTCATATGTTGAAGCCCTAAGCTCCAACATGATTATTTGGAGATAGGGCCTTAAAGAAGTGGCTGAGATTAAATGAGGTCATAAGGGTGGGACCTTGACCCCGTGGGACTGGTGTCCTATAAGAAGAGGAACAGACACTACAGATGCATGGCCATGTGAGGACAAGGCCGCCTGCAAGCCAAGGAGAGAGGCTTCAAGACAAACCAACCCTGCTGACGACTTGGTTTTGGGCTTCCAGCATCTAGAACTGTGAGAAAATTAACTTCTGCTGTCAAGCGCCCAGTCTGTGGTACTTTGACATGGCAGACTCGACCAGCTGATACACTGTACGTATGTGGGTGCTCCCTCCCCACCAGCAGCGTATGAGGTCTAGTCATTCCACATCCTCGCTAACACCTGACGTGGGCAGTCTTACTAATTTAAATATTCTAATAGTGATGTAGTGGTATCTCACTGCGGTTTTAATTTGCATTTCCCTAATATTTTCATGTGCTTAGCACCCATATATTTTCCTGGGTAAAGAAGTGTCCATTCAAATGCTTTACTCATTTTTTTAAGAGTTGTTTTTTTCATTATTGGCTTATGAAAATTCTTTCTATATTCTGGATACAAGTCCTTATCAGATGGATGACTTGTAAATGTTTTCTCCTTCTCTGTGGCTTATTTAGTTTCCAAATATTTGGCGTTTTCCCAGATGCCTTTTAGTGTTACCTTCTAATTTAATTCCATTGTGGTTGGAGAACATATTTTGTATGATTTGAATCCTTTAAAATTTATTGAGACTTAACTTGTGGCCCAGAATGTGGTCCATCTTGGCAAATACTCTGCCCAGTTGAAAAGAATGTGTATTCTGTTGCTGTTAGGCAGAGCATTCAATTCAGGCCAGTTAGTTCAAGTTGGATTGTAGCATGGCTCAAGTCCTCTCTATCCTTATCAATTTTGTTTACTTATTCTGAGAGGGGATTTAAAACCTCTGACTCTATTTGTGGCTTCATCTATTTTTCCTTGCAGTTTTGCTTCATGTACGTTAAAGCTTTATTATCAGACACATAAATACTCAGGATTATTATGTCCTATTGATGAAATGGCCCCTTTATACTTATGAAACAATACCCTTTATGCTTGGTAACATTCTTAGCTCTACTTCTATTTTGATATCACTCCAGTTTTCTTTTGATTAATATTGGCATTTTCCCCTTTAACAGACTTGTGTCTTTATATTTAAAGTGGGTTTCTTGTTGGCAGCATTTAGTTGAGTTTGGCATTTTTAGTAAATCTGCCAATCTGTCTTTTAATCTTAGGGTATTTAAACCATTTACATTTATTCTGATTATTAATTTGGTTGTATTTATATCTACTATCCTGTTAGTCTTTCTCTTTTTGTCCTATCTGTTCTCCGTTCCCTTTCTCCCCTTTTTCTGCCTTCTTTGGATTATTTTTAAAGATTTCATTTTATTTCGTTGTTGGTTTATTAACTATAACTTTTTATTGTGTTATTTCAGTGGTTTCCTTAGTGTTTATGATAAACACATTTAGTTTTTCACAATCTACCCCCAAGTAATATTATACTACTTCACATAAGAGTTCACATATTGTACAAGAATTTAACAAAAGTATACTTCCATGTCTCTACTTCTAGACTTTGTGCTACGATTGTTATATTTTGTTCCAATATTTTATAAACCCCACACCACATTTCTATTAGTTTTACTTGATATAGTCATTTATCTTTCAAGGAGATTTAAATAATAAAAACAGAAGTATTTATGTTTACTCATGTGGTTACTATTTCTGGTGCTGTTATTCCTTTGAGTAGATATAATTTTCATTCTGCCTGAAGGACTCATTTTAACATTTCTTGTACTTCAGGTTGTCTAGTGCTGAATTCTTTTAGCTGTTGCTTGTCTAAAAAAATATTTTACCTTTTGAAAGACATTTTAACTGGGTAGAGAATTCTAGGTTGAGAATTTTCTTTCCATACAGATGCTCCTTGACTTATGACGGGGTTACATCTTGACAAACCCACTGTATATTGAAAATATACTAAGTCATAAAAGCACTTAATACACCGAACCTGTCAAACGTCATATCTTAGGCTTGGCAGAACCTAAACATGCTCAGAACACTTACATTAGCCTACAGTTCGGCAAAATCATCTGGCACAAAGCCTATTTTAAAATAAAGTGCTGACTATCTCACGTAATTTATTGTACGTAGCATTTTTGCACCACCATGAAGTTGAAAAATAGTAAGTCAGGGACCACCTGTACTTTAAATACGCTGCCCCTGCCTTGCTGCCTGCATTGTTTCTCATGGGAAATCAGCTGTCAATTTTTCTTTGTTCCTTTGTACATAATGTGTCTTTTATCCTTTATTTACTTTTAAGGTTTTTTCTTTATCTTTGCTTTTAAGAAATTTGATTAAATTGTGCCTTGCTGTGATTTTCTTCATGTTTTTGTACTTGGAGTTTGCTGAGTTCTTAAATCTGTGGATTTATAGTTTCTGTCCAATTAGGAAAAACTTTGGCCATTATTACTTAAAATATTTTCAGGCCTCTCCTTTCTCTTCCGTTGGACTCTAATTATATGTATTTTTCACCACTTGAAATTGTCTCAAAACTCACTGATAGTCCCTCATTTTAGCCCTTTTCTGTTTCTCTTGGGATAGTTTCTATTATTTTTTTTCTATTTATTTCTATTCGAGTTAAACGTTTCTTCTCCAAAATCTAATATGCCATTAATCAGAGTATTATTTTTATCTGACATTATAATTTTCATCTCTAGAATCTGTATTTGTCTTTTTTTTTTTTTTTATTCTTCATCTCTACTTAACATGGTGAATCTTTCCTCTCGTTTCTTGAACGTATGGACTAGTCAGAATAACTGTTTTAATATCCCTGTCTGCTAATTCTATCATCTGGGTCATTGAAGGGTTAATTTTGATTGATTTTTCTGATCATTGGTTTTATTTTCCTGCTTGTTTGTATGCCTGGTAATTGTGGATTGGCTATCAGACATTTGCTCTAGTTGGGTCCTGGTTATTTTTCTGTTTTTATAAAAAATTTTATACTTTGTTCTGGGATACAGTTTAGTTACTTGGAAACAATTTGATCTTTTTGGGTTTTATTTAAAGCTTGTTTAGTCTAGGATTAATTTTTCCCTTACTACTGAGACAAGGCCCTTCACAGCATTCTAACCAGAGTCCCCTGCTGCGGAGGTTGCTCACTCCGGCTGCTGGAAGAAGAGGCTGTGTGGGAGCCACGCACTGCTTTCTCTAGTTCCTTTGGATGACCCTTTCCCTGGTTTCAGGTAGTTTCTCCACACGCATGCGCTCACCAGACATGACTTGAACACTCAAGGAGGACCCTCTGGGGACCTTCGGGGCTCCTTCTCTCCGGCGTCTGCCCTACAAACTCTAGCTGCCTTGGTTTCCCTGAAGCCCCAGCTTCATGTCTTCAACTCAGGGAGAGAGCTGAACTCTGCCTGGGTTCCCTACACAGAAGCCTAGAACCTTTTTCTAGGTAGGCAGTAGGCTAGGGCAATTGTAGGGCTCACGTTGTTGCCTGTTTTTCAGAGATCAATGTCCTCTGCTGTGTGATGTCCCATGTCTCGAGTGACAGTTTTTCATATACTCCCAGGCTTTAAACTGTTTCAAGTAGGAGGGCAAATCTGGTTACTCTTGCTCTACCTTCAGTAGAATGCAATTTACATGTTAGTATGTTATATATCATTGTGTGAGATATTATTGCCTTATAAATATTAATATGAATTTTATAGGCTGATGGAAGTTTTAAAGGTTATTATGACAGCCATTCTACCTAAAGAATAAGGTTATTGGAAACAGTGTATTATTACATGTAATGAAAGAATTTGATTTTAAGATAAGCAGTCCAAGAATAAAATTATATTAATAAATAAGGACCAATGATACAACACAATGAGCTGAAAACTAAATCACTTTCTTAAACCTGAAGCCCAAATTCCATTAACTTATTAACATGTGAAAAAATTACAGGATTTTTTTTTTGTATAAAAAGGTTTGCAGTAAAAGGTTTGCAATAAAAAGGGGGCATTAAAAATTCTGTACTTATGTAGATTAATTTATCATTTCAAAAAAAGAAAATTGTAGAAATGACTAGGAATAAGGTAACACATTTTATGTTTAAGTTCACAAAATGAAAAAAAAAACTAATAAAAAACAGGTTTCTTTAGTGACTGCTCAGTTATCTTGCTTTTCTCAATCAAAACAAGTCAGTTCTCTCTGAACTTTTCTTTTTTTGGCAAGTCAGCTCCTTACTTCATTGCTTTGCTACTGACACAAGCAGCAAGAACCATCTGAAGTTCACTATGCCTCCCTCGGCTGCCCTCTCAGTGACCTTGGTGAATGAAAGCTTCCCATGATGGCACATTCTCAAATAAGTATGTGGCTCAGGCATCTGACAAGTGTGTGAGTAATTCTCTAGCATGTTGAAGTAGAATGATGCCATCAGCCCATTAACTATTTTCCCACAGAAACCAAGCCAATCCAGCCTGAATTTTTCATATGCTTATATAAATAACACAAAGTATCAATACAGATGCACGTTACAGCAGCCAACGGTTCCATCAGCGTCACCTGTCTCCCAGCTTGGTATGGTGTCCCATTTTGACTAAAATCCCACTTTTACTTCCTCCTCCTTCTATCCCTACCTCCCCACAACCATTCTACCAACTGAAATGTAATTTTTCACAAGCCAAAGTAAATTTGGTACTTACATAAAAACGCAATTTCAAGCACATGGATGTACCAGACCTGGCAAGACTGCACGCATCATTTATCTCATACAATGTAAGAGAATGGAGGCAAAGTGACTGGAGCAGGGCTTCGAATGCCCTAAATAGCCTGGGGCTGGCTGCGGGGCTTCCAGACCAGCTGCTTCCTGTCCTGGCGGCCGGTGGGGATTTCCGGTGGGGATTTCCGTGAAGGAAAGGACGAGGGCTGGCTATCTGCCTCAGGGAACAGCATCCTTGGCCCTTTTCATTTCATTCCTACCAGTACTTGGGGACGATGGGAAAGTAAAAACTGGGAAAGAGGTTAGGGAGTCCTGAGACAGTTTACCCAAACATAAAATTACATGGATCTCTCTCTTCCTCTAAATCACAGATTGGAAAACTATGGCCCACACGCCAAATTGGGCCAGCCATCTATTTTTGTAAATAAAGTTTTATTGGAATACAGCAACGTGCATTCATCTGTATATTGTCCATGGCTGCTTCTGTGCTGTAATAGGACAGCTGAGGACAGAGGCTGTATGGTCTGCAAAGCCTAAAATATTGACCTTCGGTCCCTTTATAGACAATGTCTGTTGACTTCTGCTCTAAGAGATAATGTTACAGACAAAAGGGTTTAATGAAAACCAGGAAAGATGAAGAACTTGAGAAGCACGTGGGTATCCTACAACTTTCCCTGAAGACATCACAAACATTTCACAACCAGTAAAGTACAGACGTCAACTGAGAGAGAGAGAGGCTGGTGATGGTGTTTGAATCTCAATGACTCATTCGATAATACACACATTTTCCAAAAGTGAAAGGTCAAGGGCATTAACTGTGTATGTTCTCAACATTTTAGGGGTGCATTCCTAGTTTACAGTCTATTTAAATATAAATGGCAGTATGTTAATTTATAGAATTTTTTACTCTGTAATCTACTTCACAGATTTTAATTTACAGAGTTCTAATTTGCAGAATGTAATGCTTAGATTCTAACTCATAAAACCTAATTCGTAGATTCTAGATAAAAGCTTTACTTCGAATCCAATTTTCTTTGATTGGGAAAACACCTGAGTTCATGGAGAGGTGACATCTTGTTCCACCTGGGCCAGAGGTGGTGGTAGGCCTAGCCACATGTCATCTGAAGGCTGAAAGAATGACACCTTCTCTTGCTGATTGAGAATCAACACAGAAACAGGTCCTCTGTATTGACGCAAGAGCAGATTTACTGGTCGATATGTAGGAGGTGGTGTTTACTGTGGACTCAAATAGAAAACTCAGCTTCTGCGTGGTGCATCAGCGGGGCTCGTCGAGGGATCTATGAACTGAGAACTCTCAAACAGCAGATAGGTGACCTAGTACTCGCTAACGCCCTCTTAGACCTGGCCCTTTGTCAGGTGGAACTGTGTGGCGAGTGTCCCCAAAGGCACCAGTTGGCTCTGAGATAAGACCAGAGGGACCTTGACAGGGAAGTGATCTCTAGACAGGTGGTTCAATAGAACCAAGGACACAAGATACTTACTAAAGAAAGACTGAGGCCTGTAGAAGAAGGAACGTTGCTATAGCAAAGTGGATTAGCTAATAATGGGAGGGGAAACGTTCCTAAGATGAAAAAACAAAATGATAAATCCGGTGCGAGGACTTCAAAAGGAAAACAATATAATGGGAAATTTGGTCAAGGGTAAGGAGGTAGTAAAGGGTAAAAAAAAACAAAAAAGCAAAGAGAAAGCTAGAATCTACTATATGGATTCTGCATTTAGCTTTTGCTACAGACGGCCAGCATCCCCACGTCCTCTGGCCTGTTGAGCCAGCAAGGCAGTAACTTGCATGTTCTTAACCATGCCTTACCCCTTCCTGGCTGTACAATTTGGGGGGCCAGGGGGCACTCATCAAAAAAAAAAAAGTGCTTAATTAAAAACTGTGTGGTCTCCATGGACCTGGGTTTGAGCCTTATAACTGTAGTCACTCTGCAATGAAGCCACAACTAAAAAATCGTAGGGCAGAAGTGGCCGAACTTAAAATATGCAATCAGTACTCGCTGCATCCCATCCCCCTTGCCACTGGACCCAGCTTCTCCAACCTCCCAGTCCGAATTCCTCATCTTTCACCAAGACAGTCCCAAATTATGATTGATGTAAGGACTGCAATAAAACGATACCATAGTTTTAGTCCTTTCCAACAATCTAATGAAATCAGGCACACTGGCACGGGTCCATAGGAGAGGAATCAAAGCTGGATACCAGGATCAATGCTTCAAAGAAGTTGAGCTGAGTTCAAAAGAACTAAGGCCGTGGACAAGTATTGATACGATTCTTGCAGATACTGATGATCCCTTCCGCCAATGCGTCACTGCTGACAGCGCTAAGCGTGGGGCAAACGGTGACGTTCTGACCGATCTCAGTACGTTCCTAAAATTTCAGCTTTTATACATACACTGTCAAGTTTAACTGTCTTAGGTTGTACGTAAACAATTTTTAAGTTAAAAAATTTATGCAGCTAAGAAATGTCCTTTCAGCTTTTGAAAAAGAAATTGGGCTCTCCACTCAGAATGTTGAGAGCTGCCTCCTGGGATTAGTGGATGAGGACATTAAAAGCCTGAAAAAGCACTGAAAAAGAATGAAGGTCAGAGAGCAGGCTGAAAAGCATATGGATGTTGTAACTGAACCCTCAGTTTCGGAAGAACCTGACCCACAGCAGCTACTTGGGGCCATGAGGAAATGCCTCAGGATTTGAATGATCTGGTAGCGTTATTAACCATGTCCAAGAACAAAAAGTGGAAAACGATACTGGAAAATCTTGAGGTGTCTCCATCTTCATCACCGATAGGATCTTGGCTCGAGTTCCTTCTAATGAATGGGTCACTGGACAAAAAGGCATCGGTGCCCCGCAAAATCACAATGTGGCCTTCCTAGTTCAGTGTGGTTACGCCAAGCATGCCTTTTTGGCTAGTTAGCAGAATTGGCATAAGCTTTCTTCGGTCATATTTTGATTTAATCAAAACAGTGTTGTTATCAGATCTGCATTCTAGCTGTAATTTTGGTTTGTTTACCCAGAAGTCTCCTCTGTTGCCAATGGAGGGAACCAGAATTGTGTCATCTGTTTAGCATTACTCATCTCTTTTATGTGGCGATGCCTGAGAATGAACTTGTTATTCAAATGCTACTTTCAAGTCCTCTTGCATCTCCCTTAGAGCCTCCTTAAAAGTTACAAACTCGTGATCAGGAATAATCATCCACTGTTTATGTGCTCCAGAAGTCCACAGGCAGTACATAGGACACATCGGAGCTCATTTGGCGGGTTGTCAGCACGACATCAGCAGAAAGAAAAGCCATCAGTGGTGATGAGATGCCCAGTTGGCAAGCTGCCGCCATGCTCGTTTCTGGAGAAGAATCGACCGCGTGGTGAGTGCGGGTCCCTGGGTTTGAGAGACTTCGCTCCAGGAGCACATGGTCATGTGTGCTTATGTATGTAGTTAGCTGCCTGTGTATTTATGTTTTAAACACAATCTTATTTCCAGTGTTATCAGGCAATAAGCTGGTATCTGTTATAAACCTAACAAAAACTGTGATTAAAAATAATTAAATAATTTCCAACGGGTCAAACTAATATAATTTGGTTTATAATAATCAAATTGATGTTTTTAATACTATATGGACTAAAGACCTACACACTGCTTTAATATGCTGAATATGAAAGGAATAAGATGCGTAACTGTAGGAATTTTGTGGGAATAAGATGAGAAACCTTAACTGAGAGGACTCAGGTTTGGGGGGAGGGGTAGTGGTGGGGGAGACTCAAGCATCACAAAAGGAAGGGCCAGCGGTAAGACTAAGAACCAACCCACTTTTCCTGTGTTTCTTTATAAGCCAAACATCATTTTAAAAAATCCAATGCTATCAACCATTGTGATTACGGAAACCTCTTTTTTGAAGTAGAAAATTAATTCCCATGGGACAGAATCCATTCAACATGAAAATGCATAAATTTGAGTGTTATGTGTTTAAATGACGCTGTACATTTAAATACAGGTCAACATCTACCTCTAATGAAACAAACAGTTTTTGCCCATGGGAGATACCTGATTTATTCACACTCCAGACCAGGTACAGTCTGAGCGCTAGTCTGGTCTTCTCATAACGGGAGGTGACTCGATGTGGTACATCTAGGAATATCCCTGCCTCACCCCCTGCATGACAGTCACCCCCTGGCTGGACGCAGTGATGGGTCAGGACTGGAACACGAGGTAAACAGGGTATATCAGGGGATTCCTGAATACTGATAGACAGCTGCTGGGAGAGAGAGAGTTGCTCTTGCTTTGGGATACGGAGCTTGAAATCGGCCACGTGTTGCCATGGAGGGCATCATTCAGAGGGAGGCAGGGCTGAGAAATAGGGAGCAAAAGCCAGAATCCTGAACTCGGCTGTGGCTCAAGCCAGACAGCCGGACGTTTTCATAATGTGGGTCAGTTCATTCCCTCATTTTGTGTAAGTTTGAATTGAGTTTCTCTTACTTGCACCAAAAGAGAGTTCTGACGAACACAGTGAGTGTCCGGTGTCACTGGCCAGGAAGGTCTCTGCACAGTCCCACCAGGGCCCTCAGCCTGGAGAAGGGGAAGTGCTGGAGGGAGGGGGGAGAGCCGGGAGGAGCCGCCAGCGGGGGCAGAGTTGTGGTGGCCTGAGTTCCCAGGCAGAAAGGAGGGTAACCGTATCCGGCCCATTCGTTTGTCTTCTTTTTGCTAACACATCCTCAGCTGTCAGAATGGAGTGGCATTTCAGATTCTCTTACATTAAATCACCCCTAAGGTACAAAGGTACAAAACAGGAAAGAAATGTGCAGGAGGTCATAGCCACCATCTGTGGTCTGCCTCTATGAGGGTCTTTTGTTGTTCATTTCTTTTCATTTGTTTTATATACCACATACGAGTGAAATCATACAGTGTTTGTCTTTTTCCACCTGACTTAATTCATTTTGCATAATACCCTCAAGGTCTACCCATGTCATAAATGGCAGGGTTTCGTCTTTTTTATGGTTGAGTAGTATTCCATTATGTGTATGTGTGTGTGTGTGTGTATACTATGTAGTATATACATGTGTTAAATTATAATTTATAATGTTAAGTACCTTTAACTTACATAATGTTATAAACCAATGTTACTTCAATAATAACAAAGAACACTGACACATTTTTCAAGAGTAGCAAACATCTGCTACCTTGAAAAGCTATAAGCTATGATTTAGTTTAATATTTTAAGTTTTTTTTTTTTTTGGAGCATTGGTTCAGTATTAGACCAATCTTAACTAAACTGGAAAAGAAACACCTATTTCCAACAAGGTAAACAATTTAACACTTGGAGGGAATGTATAAGGAATTTAAAAAATTGCATAAAGAGAAAGTTTAGATTTATGGCATACAAAGTGAATTTCTTTGGAAGTAAACTCTATAAATGAAATCAGAGATTTTAGAGACAACTCCTTAAATTCTCTATTTTTGCCAGACAGCCTGATTTTCATTCTTTGGTCTTTTAAGACATTAAAATAGTGTACTTTTAAGACAAACAATTTAATTATGTATTTTGAGAAACTCTCCATCTGTGAGTTCATCCAGGAGTGGCCTGGTCCCAGTGGAAAGATTCATGACAAAGATATACTGAATATCTTTTAATATTCTAAGTAGCATGTGTCAAAAATGAACAGTCCCAGAAAAGCTCTCTTAATTCCCTACAGCAACTATAATATTACATTGTGCTTTATTCAAATTATTGACCTCTTAAAAAAAATTGGAACGCATTTCAGATCTTTGGTTATAAAGGTATATTTCAAGCACCTCATTAACTTCCAACTGGAGGCCAGATAATGTAATATGACAGCTGGTATTACTGCCCCCTTCCCACTCTTGACATTTGGATGTTTAATTATTCTATTCACTTAACTGTCTAAATATGTTTGTATAAGTTTGCAACAGTATCAGATGGAAGGCTTCATGAATTTGTCAATATTATTTTTGGCTCGCTTAATGGAAAGGAAACATGCTATGCTAAAAGCACAACATTTTTGAACAGGGAAATAAGCAAACTGCCCTTACATCTGCATAAGACATATTTGTTGGTAAAATATAAAAGAAAAAAAGAAAGATAGGCGTTTAACTAGATTACTCATCTTAAGAAATATTCAGCCTTTCTCCTAAGCTATACTGCACAACATCAATTAATCATGTTTGAAGGCTGGAAGAAGACTTTAGGTGACACATGATGCAGTAAATGAAGCTGAGATAAAGATTGGAGAGGGAAACATTTGATTCGTTTAAAAACATGTCTCTTGAGACTATATGAATGAATGCAACTTGTTTAAAAATCCACATTCTACCCTCATGTTTGACTTTGCATGTATTTATTTCATGATACCCCTAGACAACCTGAAATAAGGCAAACCTGCCTCACGACCATGCAAAAAGTAGCAAACACTTCTAAAAGCATCCATAAAAAGGCTAGAGTGGGCATCGCACAAGGTTGCTCTTTTAGATACCAAAGTTACCTCTTAAGACCAAAGCTAAATTCCGTGAGTTGAGCTAAACAGATATCTTATAGAGCATCAGTTATATTGCTTTCTAGTACTCTTCTATCCAAGTTTCAGGGCACCAACAAATGAAATCTGAAACTAAATAAATACGCAGCAACTTCATTTTACAGTTTTCAAGTTCCACTCTATCTTTTATCAGAGCTTCAAGCAAATAATTAACTTGTATCGACTTCAACTTTTCTTTTCTCATATCCAAGGGGTCACTCTTGCCCCCAACACACTTGTGGTCAACAAGTTATTATCTGTATTTCTTTCTTTCTTGGCCCTGCAGTATAAGTAATTTGAGGGCAAAGACTTTGTCAAAGTCTTCATTGATCGTCTTAATAATCAAGGTTGGTTGAACATGAATGGGTGACTTAGAGAATGCTTAGGAATTCCTTCCAGGTGGAGGCCTTGAGGTGGTCCATCTGACTCTTCAGGGTCCAAGCGTGAGGCTCCTTGTGAAACAGGTGCATTAAGCGAACTTACAAAGGGCCTGTTTTACAATCTAAATGTCACTGCCTTCATTTATGGACACTATATGACTTTGTCATTTTGACAGGTGGTACGGAATCATGGGAAGAGCAACAAACTTGAAACAAAAAAACATGCAGCTGAGCCATGTCACTCACGGGGCCTCGGCTTTCTCGTTTATATATCGGGAAAGCTGAACGAGATGCTCTTCAGCTCGGTGGTTTGAAGAAACAGCGGGTTGAGCTTTCTCTCTCTGTGTGACCTTGGTTTTGATAACCATTTAAGGTGCTAGCAACTCCAGAATCTTTAATTTACAGCAGAGATCTCTTTATGAACCCCACTGTCCAGTGGACGTGTTCGCTTGAACTTATAACAAATACTTCACTCTACAATGTCCAAAGCAGAACTCATTATTGTGCAGAAGAAGTTAACATGGCAAGGCTGAGAATGCTGTCGTTAGACCTGCTAGCGAGGGTGATGTCTGAGAGCACGGAGGTTGGGAGGGCTCCCACTAATTCTAACTAGAGGCAGCTGCAGCGTGGCTTACGCTCAACACTCACTTCCCTTCTGGGAGTCTGGACTATGGAAGGTGCCAGGCAGAGGGCGCCTGCGTGACCCCAACAAACACCCTCCACGCTGAGGCTCTGACGAAGCGTCCCTGGCAGAGGACATTGTGCGTGTGTTGCCACACGCGACTCCCCTGGGAGGGGCCTCCTGGACGCGCGTGCTTGCTTTCCTCTGGACTTCTTTGCTGAATTCGCTTTCTGTCCATAGCCCGAGGGTGACTGTGTTTGTGAGTCTCTGAATCCGGGGGCGGGGCGGGGGGGGCGGGTCTCGGGTTCCCTCGACTCAGTTTTACCTTCCTCCTAAAGTTGGTTTTTCCTCCTTTATCTAAGGAAATGACCAACCAGACCCACCAGGGAACAAGTCACAAATTGGAGCCATTCTTGAATTCTCTCATCCCCTCTCCTGTTCACTGAGTGCAGTTCATTCTGCCCCCATAATATCTCTCACACCCGTCCTCCTCTCATCACCCTGCTTCTGCCTCAGTCTAGGCCTGTGTATTTCGTACCTTCGTAGCCACTACCACTTAACTGGTCTTCATGTCTCTAATCTCTCCTCTTTCTGCTCCACCCTCCAGCCTGCTGCCTGAGTGATCTTTCTAAAATGCCAACAGAAGTATGATACTGCTCTGCTCGACATCCCCAGGCCCAGCAGAATAAATATCTGAATCCTGAGCTTGCCCTCCAGGGCCTCACATGACCTGGGCCTTGCCTTCCCGCCCAGGGTCACTGTTTACACTTATCCTAAGATTCCTGCTGCCTGCATACGTGATCATCATATTACGAAAGCTTAGCAGCGCCCTCTCACACCTCCGTGCATTACGCGGGCTGCTTTTCTGTCCCACATCACCTGGCTAACCTGTTCTCACTCATCACGATCGTGCTGAGGCAACCCCATGCCCAGCGTGATCTGCCCTTGGTGCAATCTGCTCCCTGGGCTCTGCGGCACCTCAGTGTCCCTCTGTCTCTCAGAGGGAACGGGCTCTTTTAGGGATCTATTTACAGTTGTCCCTCGTATCCGAGAGGGACTGGGTTCCAGGAACCCCTGTGGATACTAGAATCCACGGACGCTCAAGTCCTTTGTGGGCCCTTCGTGTCTACATGTCCCGCATCTGTGGACACAGAGGGCTATCGACGTTTAACTGGTGTCCCTCACTAGCCTGAGAACAACTCCAGGACAAGGTCCAGGCCTTTGCTGTTGCTTTGTTTGTTGTTCCTCATGGCCTAGTGCACAGCATTCTTCGACACATGCTGAATGAGCGAATCAAAAATAAGGCATTTGTGTGGTCCCATCGGGATGCGTTCACTAAGCTAAAATGACCTAATGAATCATCACTGTTTGCCTGGGTATCTGGTCTATCTAAAGGAGCAGGATCAGTCATTTGCAATGAGAGAATTCTCTCACCTGGTCTCTCTTGACAACAATAAAACCTTATTCCCCAGCGCTCCCGTTTCTGAATCCCACCTGGTCCTGTATCTCCTGCTGTCCATACCTCACCAGAGGCAATGCATTTGATTCTGCACTATGTAAATATTAACTGAGTTGTCTCAGTAGATTTTCCTGAGTTGCTTCCCACAGATTCAGCACTGTTTATCTTAGAGATGTCCGCTTGGTGACCTTGGCCTGCTTTGCCCTTCACTTAAATCCTAACGTTCTTCTCCAAGTCTCTACTGTTCTCTCCCTAAATTACATGGAGAATTTGAGTCTGGAACCAAGTAAAGCCAAAATCCACTGACAGCAGGGACTTACTCATAAATAAAATGGATGGCTCTCCAGTGCATTATGTAAGGTACCGGGGACGAGCCCTTCCTCACTATCTCGTGGCTGATCTGCACATGCCTGCGGGACAGGGAGCACATGCCTGCGGGACAGGGAGCACAGCCAAGCCCCTGGACGGCGTGTGTCAAACGCAGCGTCAGGGACACCTGAGAAACTGCGCTGGGAAATGCCAGCCTCCACAGTAGTGTGGTTGGCGAGCACACTTAGTAGCTCTAATAATTTTCAGGATTCGATAGCATTTAACAACATGGTAAGAGAAGAAGAGCCCTCCTCCTCCGGGAAGCTCCTGATGCCTTCGATGGCAGCTTCGGTCGCTGCCGTTTCTCGTCCGAAAGAACGACATTCTCGGATTCTCTGTTCTGGTTTTCTGGGAACACCGGTCAGCACCCAGTCTAGAACTACCGACCCCAGGAGCTAAAAGAGACCGGAGGACATCCTCCCAGCAGGGGTGAAGGACCTGCTCTGTGGCAGAGGATTTTTGAGTCCAGATGTCTTAATTTCCTGTTTAGGGTGCTCACAACTGCACCACCCCGCCTTTCACTGAGATGCTCTCTCGCCTTCGGTTAAAAAAAAAAAAAAAGTTCCTTTAGAAGCTTTGTGAAATGCACGATACCGGTGACGAGCTATCAAATAAGGTAAAAGAGTGAAAAACAAGCCTCGGTCTCCAGCTCCAGTTGCCCCTCCACGCAACTCCGTTGGCCAGGCCACACCCAGCCATGCAGGCAGGGGCCGGAGCCCCCAGAAGGAAGGAGACCAGGGCTCTACGCCTGAGCCACAGCTCTCTCTTCTCGCAGGGCCCAATTACATGGACACCCATACACCATAGTTTTCATGATACAGCTCTATCACAAATTTCATGATACGGGGTTAAATGGGCCTCTGTAGGCTAATCACCATCTATCGTACTGAAAAATTTGCAAAAGTATAATGGAATTAATGACTCTTGCCGGCCCTCAGCCTTTAGGTCATCCTTAAAAGCAAGCAAACAAAACACACATTTCTGCAAAGCATACTGACAAATTTCTGTAAGATCAGACATGCAGCCTCCGCTACTAGTACAAAGGCCAAAAACGGATGTGACAGACCCCGACAATTAATGCTCCCACACTTCTTGCTCTTCTACAAACCCTGACATGGCCTTGACCCTCCCAGAGTGTCAAGGACACTAGATACACATCTTTCTCATCTCCCTTTGTGAAGCTATTTATATTTCATTAAAACATCAGTGTGATAAATCAGCTTCAGTTCTGACTAGGTACAGAAATGAAACAGGAAAAGAACTTAAAACCAAATCCTCAGTACATGAGCCGTGGGTTGTCCGTGAGTGGCAAAGGAAACAGGGATTTTGTGTTCTGCTTTCCTCCAGGGTAAAACCATTCCCTGGAGTGTTTTAACTGAGAAAGATAAGGTAGGAATAACCATCCTCCTGTGTATTTTTTTTGAAAGTCTAGATCTCTTAGGTCCTGGCTCATGCTGGGGTGGTATCATGATTTATATCTTGTCCCCCTAATCTACTGTATGTCTGTTGTAGAAAGTGGAGGTTTTCAGCAAGAATTTGAGGGAGCGTACCTTATAAGAAAATTTAAGAATCAGATTGCTAGATATTAGGATCATGGAAAATATACATTGAATAAAAGTCACGATCCAGCAGGAAAGTAGACATGTGGTCCAGGCCACCTACAATTGTCAGAGCCGAGCTTTGCATGAGCTTTAGAACTTCTTGACAACGAAAGCAAAAGGGGACACGACTGTCACTTAGGACTGGAAGAAATTCATTCAATAACTGGAACCTGTCGTGTGCTACGCGCCGGGCCTGGCATCTGGAACTCAGAGACAAACAGGATGGGGTTCCCGCCCTCCCAGGACTGATTGCTTGCTGGGGAATGAGACAGGCACATGGGCCTGATCACCAGGGGTCAGTACCATGTGCAAAAGGAGCACAGAGAAGTCCGCTGAACCCCGAGGACCCTCTTCTGTGAGCTCTTCCAGAGGGGGCCCCAGGTGAGTGGACAGTGTCCTTCAGTAGCACGTTGGACATCAATCCAGAGGGACAGACTGCAGTCTTCAGATAACCCTCCAGAGACAGCATTTCCCAAGCAGGCTTTTGATAACAAGTCAGGTGGCTGACAGTTCAAGGTCAGTCTCTGGTGATGGTACAAGGTGAATCTATCATGCCGACTGAATGTGTTCTTATGCCGAGTAGATCAATCGTTTGGCTGGTACGGTTGACAACACTTTAGTGAAATCAAAGAACCAAATCGAGTCTCTCACCGGAAGAGATGAACAACCCAAAGAGAGGGAGAGGCCAGGACCTTCCCTTAGAAAATGATCCTGGACCTGCCCCAAGCACATTAACTAATGGGTGACAGAAACTCCAAGATCCACACTATAAAAAGTGGCTGACGTTATTCTGGCTTAGGAGAGAACTACTGCAAATTCCAACCAGAAAAGCCATAGGAAAATCTCAACCTGTTGCAGTTAAAATGTTTGCCTTCTGACACTCAACCAGAAAAACCAGTTAGAGAGTTTATTCTAAGTTGTTAATATTCTAAAGGCTATATGGAATTAATGGTTATCTGGTAACAAGGTTCTGCTCCCATAATGTTAGTTTTAGAGTGGATAATTTGAGGCCGCTCTTTCTAATTCGATCATTATCAGAATCGAGGGGCACTTTCAGTAACTCAGAGGATGTGGAAGTAAGAGCACATCATCAGCACGAAGATGGTATAATATTTCCGAGGAGGCAATGCCAGGGCTGAATCCTGGTTCTGCCACTTATGGCTCTATGATCAGGGCAAGCCACTTGACCTCTTTGTGTCCCTGTGTGTAAACTGAAGACAGGGACATTACTTGCCTGGAGGGAGCGTAGTGAGCATTAAATGAGTTAATACACACGAATTGCTCAGAATGCCATCTGGCACCTAGCAAGTGCTCAATAAATGTAAGTTCTGACTACGGTTTTAATTTTTATTAACACTATAATTTATGCAAACATCCCTTCATTTCTACTTGCTCTTCTGTGCATTTTTATATGGTTGACATTATACTCTACGCATCTCATTTATTTTCCTACTAAATAACTCAGTTATTTCTCCAAATTGCTAAACATTATAAACAAAATCACTGTATATATTTAGAGACAACCATTCTGGTCCTGAAACTATCCAGACATCAGTATCTTTCCCTCTCTTTTCGATGAATACTTTTTGGATTAAGCATTACATTTAGTGGAGAGGAATGGATTATTCGGGGGCTAGAAAGATGTCAGCTTGTGTGTTCCATAGAGAAGATAAAGAAAAAAAGAAAAAAAATTAGACTGAAGATCTGTGAAAGTTGACTGAACTACTGTAGGCAGAGTTTTTGTTTTTAAAGTAATCATACATAGAAAGCAGTGTCAGGAGGGAGGATGGGATGTCAGGTAGGATGCGGGGCGGGGAGTGGTGGGGTGGCTGGTGCACTTGATGTGAACTAGGATCTCCATCACTATCCTCGGCTTGAATCTGTGGTCACAAAGACGTGCTACAGAAGGATTTATGGGCATATGTTTTTCAGTGCTACAGAGATTCCCACCATGCTTCCTATGATCATTAACTATTTACTATCCAAATAAAAGAACCTGTCTGAAGTCCGAATTCATAAACTTAAATATTCTTCTTCCTGAAACCTGTTTTCCCCCCGCAATGATGTGTTTATAGCAATCTTTTTTTTTTTTTTTTTTCTGTCTGAGATACTTCCCACTCCCAAGAAAGATATAAGGTTCCAATTTATGTCTCGAACAAAAACTAGAAGCACTTCAAAGAAGCCCATTGGATCTCATAGTGCGATCCCATTGTTAGGTGGTGTCCCTCTCCTCTCTCCATGCCAAAAATTTTCCATCTCCAAAAAGGAGCACATTCCATTCTTTACGACAAACTTATCAAAATCAAAATATCAACCTCCAGCTGTCAAAACAGCTCCAAGAAAAAAAAGTCGGTTATGGTTATTATAAGTCAAGAATTTTCAGCTACCTATGCAATGATTTTTACCTACGTGAAAAGCATTTTTAAGTAAATTATTCTTGAATGGTATACAAGACTAAATGTATTATGTACAAATTTGGGAGGGAACGCCAACACCACCATGGATCCGGGAGCTGGACAGACCACCCTCACCTTGGAAAACTGACTGTAGACTGGTCCTTGTCAGTATTTTCAGGCGAAAACTAAAACTGTCTCTTAACAGGAGCAGTAGTTGGGATTTACACTTCCAAAAGAGGACTTTTCACAAATCATTGTGATTTTTATGGCTTTGATGACAGGTTGACTCTTTGCCACCTGGAAGTAGCCTCAAGCATGCCTTAAAAAGACAGAGCAAAGATAATGGAAATGTAGGTTACTGGTCCCAATGGACTTAAAATAATTGTTGACAGAGCAGGAAATTAAGCTGAAATGAAGGATTCTAATGGATCGAAAATATTTGTGTAAGCCAGATAAATAATGCATGATACCTCAAACAGAGATTATTTCCTTTATTTATAGGACAATTCTTTGTGTGTGTGTGTGTGTGTGTGTGTGTGTGTGTGTGTAATGTAGTTTGAAACAACCTTAAAAGCTTTTGACCGGTAGCAAATAACAGCCCATTCAGACACCAAATTATTGAGGCTTAAGACTAAATGGATACAGAAATAGTATTTCACCCACCGCCCCCCACAGGCAATCATGTAGTGCAAAAACAACTCATTTGTCCCCAACTCATCCTGGAGCTGCCCATTTTGACACTTCGGGCCTTCCTGCTTACCTAATACAAGATCCAACCTGTAACAGCGCTCACACAGCCCGGGTGAGGGAAACTGCTGGAAGTTTTGCTTTTCTGCATTAAAGGCAGAAAAAAATGATCCAGACCTTGCATCCTCGGGATGCAGGAGGTGGCCCTGCATGACCTCAGGGACCACTCCATTCACACAGACTGCTGGGAACAGTGCCCTGGAGCTGTGAGAGGCAGAGGCCTTTGAATGGTCTGACTCACTCCCCCTGCCTTCAGGGTCAAGTTCTACTTCTAAGTATAGCCTGCCTCTAAGGCCCTCTGGGGCCAGGTTCCTGCCCATTGCTCTGTCTGGAATGCTCTACCCCCACCTTCACCTCCACAAATACCTCTGTTTTTGAGGATAGCCCAAGGGCGCTTCCAGGTGGTTCTCTGCCCATTGCCTTTTCCATAGGAGATGCGAGTACTCCTTCCTTAGTGACCTTGTGCATCTTGGCCCCTTCAGCCCTTTGCCTGCACATACCACTTTGTCTGCCTCCCTCAGTACTACGAGTCCCAGGCAGGGATTGGGTGTTTCCTGTCTCGGTATGTGCGCAGTGCATATTAGACACGCAAAAATTAAAATGGGAAGGAAATTTAGAAATTGTGTATCATCACCCCAGTGTAAAAACTCCCCAAGTTTAGCCCTGGCTTCTCTCCTAAACTACAGAAACCAATTTCTAACAGTCTGATGGATGACTTGACAAGGAAGTCCACCAGGCACCTCCAATGACACGTCGCTCGCTGCAACACCAGCTCGCCGGCTGCCCTTTCCTGGGACAACATTCCAGGTCCTTGGGAGTCCCCGTGGACCCCATTCCTCTCATTCCATCTCTTGTCAGTTCCTGCGGCTTCTTCTGGTCTCCTGGCCACACATACTTTCCCCTCCACTTCTGTCACTGCTCCTGTCCTGGCCCCATGACATCCACTCAGGTATTGGCACAGGCTCCTCAATGTCTCCCGACCTCAGTCCCTGCTAGGGTGGTCCTCTGTCCACAGAATCTCAAATACCCTCGTATACCCCAGTATGTCATTTGAAGCCCACACTCTAACTGACCTTCCAGCCTACCCAAAGACCCACTGTGGTCTTTGCTTTCTTTAAAGTTCTATTGCATTTATCATTTACACCTTTCCTTTGGCAAGCAAACTGCAAAAACCATTTAAGTTTTCAGGTGTTGATGCCTTATTCACCCGAGGGTGGCATGGTGTTTTATGCTTCCCTAAGTGTCTCAGTGCTCAGCATACATAGCACCATGAATACACACTTACCAACCTACTTAAAAAAAAATATTGAGATGTTCAAAATCTAAATTATCCTTGGACAAAGTTCGCAGAAGCCTTAATATTCAGAGAACTCCAGAACTGTCCTTTGCCATTTATTACCAACCACACTCACAGGGCTGGTATGAAGGGTAATGAAGTAATCTACATAAAGCCCTTGGAAGACTGTCTGACCTGTGGTTGAAACAGCCATTAGGATGATGATGATAATGATTGAAGATGATGATGACGATGACGACGCAGACTGCAATGAGGATTGAGATACATCGATGCAGAATGTAGACAAGCAGTTTCCACACAGACGGCCGCACTGCCAAGTAATACAATTTGGTGGGACATCTGACCTGTAAGTCCACATCTAAGCACATGAATGGACCTGGTTCTAAAGTCTTGCTGGTCAGTAAATGGTTTGATAAGAAAGGCTACGGCACTGACCCTGAAAAGTTGGCGTCATGAGCAGATGAGACCGGTAGGAACCTAAGCCTCTCCTATTCGCTCCTCAGAAAACACGCTTTTCCGGACTGGAACCTGGGCCCAGGATTCTAGGACTGGCCAGCTCTCACCCTGGTGGAGGGCTCCTTCAAGATTCCCTAGCTCCCCATGGAGCTGGCCGGCTACCACCACAGTTGGCTCCAACAGTATATTCTGTGCTGAACTTCCAATTGTGGAAAGGCGAAGAGAACAGAGGGCATGATTCCTGCCCAGGGGAGGCTTGAATTAACAAGAGATATTGTGGTAAAGGAATAGGACGCCCAAAGGAAATAAATGCAGTAAGTCTTAGCTGGGTGGGGCTGGCAGCACGAGGCAGAGGTGGGCTTGAGAGTGACTGGAGGTGAGTAGGGGTCACAGGGCACCATCCCCCCAACGCCAGTCCTGGGGGAAAGTCTGGAGCTTGAGTAAGTCTGTATTCAGAGAAGAAATGCAGATAAATCTGGGAACTGGATGATGGCTTTTAGAAGGTGTAAGGAAGCATGACAGGTGACTTTCACGGGTCCTACCCTCTCCAGAGCTCATTCTCGGGGTGGGAATGAGCCTCAAACAGGAGACTGATGTTCATGAGAGATGCAGCAACTTAGATGCAGCTCCTAGCACTAGCTTCCCTACTTAGCAGACTGTGGTACCTTTGTTACGCATGGCCGGGGCACGCATTTACTGTAGGCGTCTCAGCAGAGCCTTCCAGGGACTTTATAAATAAATACCTCCATTTGACCATTTAATTAAACAGAAATTATATCCCTAATAGTATTTGTAACAACTTTACACTTATTCCCTGATTTAATTTGATCTGGCTATCCTTGCTGGTATAGAATATTTTGAATTTTCATTGATACCCAGGAAAGACTAAGGGACAACCAATTCTCTCAAGAGCAGTACATCACAAATGTTTTATAGAGACAAGTGATACATTATTTATTTTAACATTTACTCTGATACCCATGGCTGTATAATTTAATGAACACGCATACAGTTAAGCCTGTAAACTGCTGTGAGTTCTAGATATTATCAATTATATTTGTCCCACAGATTACCATCCCAGTTTTAAAGTGTGACATTTTCTGTTAAGCCTAGCTTCTCTTTCTATCCATCCTTTTTTAGCACCGTCGAACTGACTCTAGGGCCAATTAATTTGGAAAACTGGTATTTTGGTTTGCATTAATTTTATTTTCCTGGCATAAATTGCTTAGCTGATTCTGATTATATGCCTCTTAGTGAAAACTGGGATATCAAAGTATAACGAATGCAACAAAGAGGCACAGAAGAGAAACTCCACGCGTAACAGATAACTTTATAGGTGTCTTTCGGAAGTTCTAAACGGGGGTGTACCTTGATTGTCAATTTTATGCTCTAAATCCAAACTAAAAATAGGGAGGAAACAAGTGGGCTGTAGATAAAAGTGGAAGAGGAATAAATAGGCCAATATTTCGCCAATCCCCGGAGAAAGCAAAAGATCGATATCCTGATCGTAGGGCTGGACACTTAGGCATTATAAGCACTCTCATCCAGGTTCGTAGAAAGTAAGACGGACTGAGCCAACATGTGGGGATTAACTCAATAACAGAAAAGAAATATCTGGTAACGTTATCACTCAGCACATTTCCCGGCTGAGAAGCTGATTTCATTTCCTTTTATCTTTCTGCTAAAAATAAATTAGCATCAAACTAGAGGAAAAAAAAGTCCTCTCAACAAACGCGCGGCACCGGACCTAGATAACCTTATGTGACAGAGAGGCGAACGTCATTGTCGTGAGTCACAAAGCCGCCTCTGTCTCGTCAATCTGATCATTAGTTTCTGGAATCCAGAACACCGCTGGCCGTCCTGCCTTCCCCTAAACACGCCACGCTGAAAAGACAGGAACGCCCGCTCTCCTCAGGAACGGACACACGCACGTGGGGCTCCCTCTGGACGGGAGGCGACGGGCCAGCCTGCTGTGGGGACGGCAGGCTGAGAGGAAGCGAGCGGAGGCCCAGCTGGGCCAGGGAAATGACCTGTTTGGGAGAAAGCAGGAAATTCTGATGCAGAGATAAGGAAACCCACACGATCCCCAGGAACGGAGTGGAAGCACACAGGGTCCCCGAGCAAGTGCGGCCAGGTGGGGACGGGCAGCTCGCGGGCAGGGTGCGGGGCGAGCCCGCTCTGTCTCAGGGCCCAGGAGCACACGAGACAGGACGGCCGGCCGTTTGCAGAGACTTTGTCCATCTCACTTAAAGGGCGGCTTGGGGAGTAAATGTTTAATTTCTTCACTGTGTCACCGGCCATAAATCTCTGGAATTTGCGAGGAGTCATACATCTGAGTTAAACCTACGAGGTCTGAATTAATTCATCTCCACGCCTGACCGAGCGAAGCGTGTCTGTAACCACGCGTCCCTAAGCCGGGCCGGTCCCCCGAGGAGAAAACATCCCCACGGACCTTGAGAACAGCTTTAGCACTGACCTGAACCGGAGCCAGCGGAAACGCAACGCTCAGTACATACTTGCACGGAGGAGGGAGTCGAACGGAAAACAAAGTGAGCGTAGCTGAAACGTGAGAAAGGACGAAATGGCAATGGTTCGGCTGGGTGGGGCCGCGGCTCTCTCTCACCGGCTCCCCTTCCCCGACCCAGGCGGGTAACTCTCCACCCGGCATTAGGCATTAGCTGAGGGTGACATCACTCTTCTCCTAAACACGCTCGGGCAGTTTCCTGCTTTCCACAGTCCAGCCAAGCCATGCGTCAGTGGTGTACCTGGCGAGAGCTGTGGCTGGGCGGGTCACACCGAGTGGACAGGAAGATCACACCAGTGTCCGTTCCTTAAACTGCCCGCTTTACCGCTAAACTTCGAGTCCCTTTTCCCTCGACAGAAATCCACACTGCAGGGGCCCAGCCTGCACCAATCGTGCGGGAGAAAAAATGGACGCACATATACGCAGTGCCCGTGGTCACATCTTCGTCCCCAGGAAGGACATAGGGACCAGGGTGCAGGCTGTGGGATGAGACGAACGGGGAAACTGCCCAGTGAGGACTGTGGCCCCGGGCAGGCCCGGGGGCTCGACCTGCTGCATGTCACACTGCCCCCAGCCTCCTCACCAGTCTGGGACACAAAAGCACTAATGGTCCATTTCCCAACCGTTTCAAGTAGCTGCCCTGCCCCCAGAACGGCTCCCACTGGCCCTGACCGCCACCTCAATGCCGTAAGATGTCATCATCTCTTCTGGGTGACCGGCCAGACTGCTTAACTCCAAGATGCTGGCCCAGATTCTTGTCTTAAAGAGCCCTCATGTCCTGATTTTAGGTCCTATGTTTGTCACTAACGAAGCCTTCACGTCTGTAGGACTTCTAAGTTCTTCAGGAGCCTCTCGCTGCCTCGGGGTGATGTCAAAGGAGAAGAGCTTAGTGCACCGGGAACTGACACCAAACCAGCGTCTGCTAGGAATTCGCACGTGGTCGGACACCTCTCCGGGCCAGCTGCTTAACAGTGCACCGCCCCAAAACAGAACGCGAGAGGGACCCTGTGACAAATTAACATGGAAAACAATGATCCTCACTGGATTTGGGGCTGGCAAACATCAGACAGGACCACATTTAAGAGCGAGTTTCTTATAGAACATTCTAGCTCTTTTGTCCTTTCTTGGGTTTCCCAACTTTTCAGGTGTTAAAGCACCTCAGGACAGCAAGCTGATTCTACCTGCTGTACACACGCGGACCCTTGTGCCACCAACTGGCCCCTGCGAAACAGTTTTTCCAGGTACTTTTAGTTTATCGTCTCCCTATTTATCGTATCCTCTTGTTCTAAAAGTGACATGTGCCCAATGTCGTGACTTGAAATAAACAGGAAAGAGAAGAAAAAAAGCTATTCATAATGTCATGGCCTGGTGTTAAGATTTTGCTGCCTGTCTTTCTGGTCTTTTTCCACATGGGATATAATTTACTTCTCAAATCATTTCATATACTTTGCTTACATACTAGTATTTTTATGTCACGAAATTTATGCCAAATGATTAAACAGCCCTTATAAATTATAGAAACTTAAAGGCAATATCAAAACAATGAGACCACGAGACAGAGACCACCTACTGAATTTTTTTTTGGCACAAGATCGTTTTGGAGTGTTTATAGCTATTAGGTTGATCGAACACTGTAAGCCATAAGCTTCGAAAGCATTTTGGAAACATAACAGAATAGTCTCTAGAATACAGAGTCTGAGAATCATAAAAATAATTTGCTCTTTTCTCCCCACAAAGATCTGCGCCGGCTAGACTCTTTCTCACAAGGACGTGTGCGAAGTGCAGGGATGCTGGGCAAGAATCCTGCACTCAGGACAGCTTCCTGGCCTCCAGGAACATCTTTAGTCAGACTTTCCATAACATGCTGGGAAGATTTCATCCCTATGTCACTAAACAGAGGCGGGAATGCGCAGGAAGCTTACTAGGAATGAAGACCGTTATTTGCGGGAGGAAAAGTTACCTACCTACGGCAAGGTGGAAAACACTGTCAGTGCAGCTAAGAAGGGCAGCAAGGGTCTCAGATGTCTGCAACTTGAGTAATCCACGTATTGGGTGTGTCTATGCACACAGCATGGGGAAGCGAGATGGACTGCTGGTCTATGCCAGTTAATGGCGTTTATTACTGTTGTTATTATTTTACTGTGGCAATCGATGGCAGTTAAAGCAGTCACTAAATAGAACACGATGAAATCATGAAATGGTTGACAAATCTGGCCTATAAGTATAGTTGGAGGGTAAGAGTAAATATTTAGAAAGCTAAATCTGGAGGAGGAAAACCTGAACTCTCCAGCATTTCACCACGTGGTCTCCCGAAGTCAGCAAGGCCAGAGGTATTTACTGTTTGAGGAGGAACTTGCTTGTGTTGCAATTCTCCACTGTGACATCTACTACGAGGCCAGAGGGGTAGTGAGGACACACCAGGAAGGAACTTCTCCCTTCGCTATAAAGCCTGCAGCGTTCTGTGCTTGTGCAGTTTTACTTACTACGGACTGTCATAAGGCCCCCGAGGGAAGTGCTGGATCTTGTTTACCTCCACGTGGTCTACAGCACTGCGAGCACACTGTAGGTACGAATGAGTGAGTGAGTGAGTGAGTGAGTGAATGAACACTGCATAAAAACTGAGAAGCTTTCTGATTTTGAGGTCTCAGTTTGGGCTTTCTTTCCGGAGTGGACTGATGAATATATATTTCAAAGGCACTCAGATAAACCCATGTTGAGTGATTAAGGAGTAAGAGTGATTCGTTACGCTAGGATTTTCCCACCTGCAGGAGCCAGCCCCTCCGGTGTCCCTGTTCCCCTTTCCCTTGGTCCTCTCAGCAGGAAGTTACTACACTATGTCACCCACTGAGGTGATGAATGGTAGAGACATTTTAGCGGACGGTGACAGGCCCTAGAATGGGGTCAAGTAAAAGTAAATACCAGCCCTTATTAGGTGATCCTGGCCTCCAGCGGTGGCCCCCAGACACACGCGGCTTCCGGCTCTGTCACAGACAGCAGGCCTCGCAGGCCACCGCCTCCCTGAGACAGCTTCCTGACCTCCAGGAACGTCTTTAGTCAGGCTCCGCTTCCTTCCTCACTCACCGCCCCGCCCTGCTGTGGCCACAGGGGGTGCTCTGCCGGGTGCTGGGGACACAGCAGGCTGGGGAGAGAGCAGGGCAGGGCACCTCTTCAGGAAACCCGCAGGCCTGCAGCCTCTGTTCCCCACACAGTTAGTTTCCAACTGGTCACAGGTCCAGGGGGATTAGAGGGACGAATAAATGGACGTACTGGTGCTCACGTTTAAGCTGTGGCTCACAGAATTCCCATTTTCTAGAACTGGATTTACATGGTGGAAGGTGTGTTATTAGTCAGGGTGGGAGGAGATTCGTAACATATATTTGTTTAGTGATTCCAAAGATTTTTAAATTATATTATGATTTTTATTTAGTGACCATCACATGCTCAGAAACTAGCTAAGGTTATCATTTACTGATTCTTATTTTTAATGCCAAACCGTTTTCTTCGTTAATTCACTTCTACCCACCTCTACTAGCTGTAAGCTGCCTGAATTGCAGAAAACATCTTCATTTTGGGGCTTGCCCAGCACTGAGCACGGTGCCTTAAGTGCATTAGCTGAAGGAATGAATGAATGAATGAATTTGTTGGGTGAACTACTGTGGGATTTTGAATCTGCACAGGACAAGACAGGACCGGTTACGAACTGCATCGCTTCCTGCTCTATCTGGTCCCCTCGCGGCCTGTCCCTTTCGGTGGGCAGCCTCTCTGGGCCTGCACTACAGCTGAGTTCTTACCCCTAAGCAAAGACCAAAGCTCAGGGGACCTTTAGCACTGAAGGGCTGCCACCACTGAGGCCACTCTAAAGAATACTAAAGCAAGCTCTTCTCAGTACTCGCTTTTTGTTAACTGAGTGTGATTAAATTACACTCAGCAAAATTCATCCTTTCTAGGGGCGTAGGTCTATAACTTTTGACAAATGTATACAGTCATGGAACCATCACTACTGCGAGCAAAATATAGAGTATTTCCATCCCCTTAAAAAGTTCCCTCGGGCCTCCTTGTAGATGGTCCTCTCCATCTTCCCCTCCCCGCAACCACTGATCTGATTTTTTTTTTTTTTTTTTTACCTTCGGCTGCACCTTTAGCAAAATGTCATTCAGTATCCATTTTATTTGAACCCTTACCCCCTACCGACACTGTTGCTAGTCTCCTCCAACTGGCAACGTCGCCGTCAGTCCCCGTGGCGTTCCCTGGTCTCCCCCACACCCATGACGGCTCCGTCTGGCCTCTCGGAGGGCTCCTGTCTCACACACACACAGTCCGCCCTGTAACCGTGGATGCTTCTAGGGCCTTGCCCTTTACTCGCATTTCTCTGGTGCTTATCCTTGCTTCTCTGCTTGTTCGACATTTGCCTCCATCTACATTCTTAAATCCCTCAAGGTCTTCTTTTTCATTCCTTCCTTCTGAGCGTCTGTGTTTCTACTGGATTCACATCCGAAACTGTGTTATATGTCCTGTTCACCCTCCCAGCTCCTGTGTGCAAGCCAGACTCATTTCTGGCCTTGCCGATCTTGCTTGCTCCTGTGTCTTTTCCATGACCGACAGCATCACCATCCACAGTCTAGCTAGACGTGTCCCTGACCCTGAACCCCACATGTACGTGGCTCCCTTTAAAATGTTTCCAATTTGCCTCTCTCTCCCTATTCACCCCTGCAGCTACAGTGCCAGCCTTGACCAGCTCTGGCCGCAGCTGGTCTCTGCCCTCCAAACACTCTCTACATGGCTGCGTGAGATACTTTGTACATACCAGAGAGACCACGTTCCTCGTCTCCTTCTTATAAAGAGAAAACCAATCAACCAAACACACACAAAACTCACCCTATGGTGACTTTTCAGTATGCACGGGATAAAATCCAAGTTCCTTCAGACGGCAGCTGTGATGCTTAACAGCTGGGCCCTGTCTTGCCATCCCAGTCCCATTTCTCAACCTCTCCCCGTCTGCCCAACTCCAGCCCTGCTGGACCGGCCTGGGAAGGATACGTCGTGCCTCTGAGTCGAAACTCACTGTTTCCCCAGCCAGAGGTTGAGCCCTTTACAAAGCATCCTTGATTCTCCTCTTCTCCTACGTACCCCCTGCTCCTCTGCACTGCAGGCCGAACTAGCTGCAGCTGTCCGTGTGCTCTGAGGGCACTCAGAATGCCAACAGCTCCTGTTCTAGGTGCCTCGGTGCTGTTCAAATGCGTGCTCCTCACATCTACTCCTTTTAATATCGCAATGCCTCACATGTAGTAAGAATTTAAAACTCCTCATTGAAAACGTTTTGTCTAATACTAACTGAAACATGCATAAATATCAAGGCAAGAATTCTGTACTTTTCATGCACTCCTGGCCTACCCATTGCTTGTTTGCATAACAGACCACATGGTTTATTAAGGTAATGGTTATGTTTCCTATTTGGGCTTGAATCAGTGTGTAACAAGAACAACAATAATAATCACAATTTAGAATTTTTGCTCTAAATCTAATCCAGGAGCACTCCCAAGGTTTAGAAGTCAAATTTCAGCCTCTGATGGTTACCAGGGGCAGGCTACTGTATCATTGTGTGACTATAATGAAGCATTTTATATGAAGCCCATCATCACGGATTTTAAGTGCTTTGATAAGTTTTCATTTCCTTGCTATCTCCCCTCTGCCCATGGAGAACTGAAATAACATACTAACCATCCTATAGAAACGTAGCTGCATTAAACAATGTCAAAAACAAGAACTCATATGACTCACTCTTTTTCTAAGGCAGAGCTTCTCATGTGACATGCTGAGAAAGAGGGTAGAGGTGACACACGCGTTTCCCCAGCCCTTGCTGGGGGCTAAGCTGGTCCTGTCTGGCATGACCGTTGCCTCCGTCTGTCCCACACTTCAGTGAAATCTTATCATTTTGAGTGCAATGGTGTGACAAAGGCCGAGAAGCACTATACTAAGCCACCTGCCACTTAAACGGCCGACTGAATTCTCCCAAGTCATTCTTTTCTATGTTCTATAAGTCAAATCAGTTTTATGGCTCAAGGGCTCTTGAATACATGATCTTAGGAAAAAAAAAAAAAAAAAAGAAAAGAAAAGAAGCTCCAAACCACAATGGCAGAGGTGTTTCGTACGATGGAAGAGAGTGTTTACACAAAATAGCAAATACCGTTAATTATTTCCCAACATCTGATTTGCAGAGTACTGGCAGAAAAGAAGTATTTTAGGTCATGTGACAACACAGACTGAGAAACGTTTCTGGAGAATGTTACTCACCGTCCCAACCAAAGGGTATATGAACCCAGCGCCTATACTGGCCCGGACATCACTAATGGGTAAAATGAAATCCCGGGGTACACCTTTCTTGTCAGGTTGGTGAGACAGAGAAAGGTGAGTCTTTGCCATGCAGATGGGCAGATTTCCAAAACCCTGTAAGAAGGGAAAGGAAATGCATTCATTGAGCATAAATGTTAGTCTCCTGTCCTTGTTTAACTTGACTCCATATAACCCCCGCGGCTCAGATTCAGGCACATAGTAGGTGCTTGTCACTATCTGTTCGCTAAGCAAGAAGATGGGACAGAAACTCATCTCCCCGTGACCACCCTCTGGCCGGTTACGGATGTCTATGATTTATTTTGGAGAATTCTCTTTACGAGAAGGCAGTATTATGTATGTGTTAAGGAGAAAGTGTGGCTATTTTCAGACAAAGCAGCAGCAGCAGCAGCAGCAGCTGTAGAAATCACTTTGCAAACACATTAATATCCGGGACTCAGAAAGGTAATCTGGTGAAAGGCTTCGTAATGAGGCTTTCAGTCACGTTGTTCACTCGGTCTTGGAGGCTGTCAGGAAGCAAAGAACCCCTTTGTGTTGGTTTATGAATCATGGCTATTTGATCTGCGATTACATTATAGGAACTAGGATGAGGTCACTACTTAAGCCTCTTATTTTTAAGGACCAAAGGCTTCGCCTGACCCAGCGCTCCAAAGGTGAAAGAGCAGGAAGTCGCATGTGGTGTCTCACAAAAAGGACAGTGTCCTTGCAGCCTGGTTCCGATTAAAGGGTACATAGTGCCCTTTTAGAGATTTTGCTAATTAAGGGCAACCACATACTTGACACATAACTCTTAAGGAACACTCCCTCGGTAGACAGATAAAAGGAATGCAGTCTTCAGAGGTGACCCATGCTGAATTTCTTATGATTCAACTTAAAACTATTTGAAGGATTTTTGAGAATGATCAGTTGCGGGGTGGGGGCTCTTCTCTTTCTGAAATGCTGCGATACTCATATACTGATTAGAATTCTGCTGGGGCACAAGCACAACTGCTCTGTAGAAATGGGGTGCCCAGAACGGGTTTCAGGGATCATTCAAATACTGAAACAATTTTTATGAACTGAGGTAGATCTGTGAATTTAAAAATCTGCCGGTAGAGATGGATATTAAAAGAAAGAAAGAAAACAAATCAATCCCAATATGCCATATATTATCCCCAGATTACTTAATAAAAGCACTTTTTAAGACTGAAACAAAGGACCTAATTTAGAATAAATGACAGTCCTTAAATATTATTAAAAACTCATAAAAAATCATGACAAAGACCTTATTTTACATATTTCATGGCACGTGAATGAAAATCTTATGACAGAGCAACACCTGAATATACAACAATGTTTGGGAAGCATTTCTTTTCTAAAGCACCAGCCAAGAGCATCCATGGAAAATTCTAATGAAAAATGAGTTGCGGATCATCTTACCAAACCTGGGAGAATACTCTGGTCGGCACGGGCAGTATTTAAAAAAATGTCAAATATGATTTACAATAGGATGTAGGAGCTGGGGAATTAAAAAAAAAAAAAGAGATGACACTCGACATGAAGGTCTTTTGCCATCGAGCTTTTGAAGTGCTTTGACTTCTACCCAGCAAAGTGGATGGGACACTCGAGGCACACGGTCCTTTTGGTCAGGGCTGAATGCGTAGCCCTGGAGTCCATTAACCACGACCATTATAGGACCAGAGAGTGACTCGTGCTGCTGAATCCCAGCCACCTTCACAGCTGCTTGGAGAATTGTCTTTGTCACTCTCTAGAGGTGGAAGAGGACGGAGACTTCAATCTCGGTGGACAATCTCGGTACCAAGCCAATGAATCACGTGTATGAAAAGAACACAGCACATCCCCACCTTTAAAAGTCAACGATGTATAGACCAGAGGGTATATACCCTCACCATAATGTTCTATTTATAGTCAACACCCCACACTCAAAGATATTAAGTTCACTCTTTGTAGACCGCAAAGTAGAAGTGGTTCAGCTGGTGAGACACATATGAGTCCTCAAGTCAAGGTGACTATTTCAAGAGCCTAAGGTGGATTTTTTCCCCTAAAAGGATAACTTACCTGTTGCGTGTAACGATCAATTTTGGATTGTGCCTCGGGAGAGAGTTCGATATCTCTGGCTCCGTAGACAGCCTGAGCGATGGTTCTTATCTTTTCCACGATTGGAAGCTGAAGAAACGTAATGACAACAAAGCTGTTAACTTCAATCTGGCCGAAGAACTCAAAGCTCAGTGAGATTTTTCTGTAATTTTTAAAAATTCTCCACCAGATTCCCTCTTTGGCAACTGTGACATTTGAAACAAACACTCTTTTCTCCTTCAGTTACCTTTAAAGTTCTAAAATTTTCAGCCAATTTAGAGGCTGCTTATCTAGTTAATCATTTATATCCATTGTAGCAGTTTCAAAGATGTAGTTTATACTAAATGCTTTTTAATGGTCTCATAAGTCTCCTACCTAAACACTTAGTGTTGACTTTTAACTGGGTCCCGACTCTGGTTAGATGACAGAGAACGTAGCAACACTAAAGGACAAGTATTTTTTTTTTTGCGAGTGGGAATGGGTTGAGATTTTAATATAAATGCTGATGTGATCAAACACTCTATTGTAAAATCAGAGGTTGAACCTAGTGTCACTTTAGAAAATTATGAGAAATCATGAAGAATGAGAAAAATTGGAGAAGACTCGATCTGGACAAATGAATGTGTGGGGAGGAGATGAAAAATCTTTCGTAGTGCTAAATGGAAAACATGGATGCAGGTTGTTGGTGAAATGCTAAAAGTAATCTTAAGAAACAAGAATGGTTCATTAGGAAAGGAATATGCCACCGATAAAGTGATTTTTGATGTAAGGAAAGCGTTTGGCAAAATCGTTCATAGTTTTGCGGAGGGTAGAAAATACGTAGGCATAACGCTGTCAGTGAATTTACTCGGGTGGGAGATGCTGGGCCACGTGCTGATGGAATGAATGGACGTCGCCCAAGGGCCGGAAGTCTCTCATGGCCTGCCCCAAGGACTTGGCTTGGCAATGGCAAATGGTACGTTTGTATGAATTACTTGATGATATACATAGGAAGGATAATTACTTGACAGGAGAAAATAAATGCTAATTCACCCTCCCAAGCTGACAGAACCCCAAACTGTTTTAAAATGTGTTTTTCGTTACTGTAGGTTTTATTACTATGGAGTTGTTCTGTGGTCTAGAACTTAAATATTGGATGTTTCGACAAATGAAAAAGAAATGAAGGTACAAGTCATAATCTTTCACTGAAGGACATAAAAGAGGCTCTGAATCATTGGAGAGAAATACTCTGCTCATGGACGAGGCTGTACAGATGTACAGATGTCAGTCCTCACAAACAATCTATTACATTAGTTCAGTACAGTTCCAGGGAAAACCCCAAGAGCACTTTTGGTTACCTGGCCGACGAATTCTAAAACTCCTCATGAAGAGTAATGGTGTAAATAGGTAAGATGACTTCAAAAATAAATAAAACCAAAAGCACAAAGAGAAGAGGACTTGCCTTACCAGGTATCAATCATCCTGCAAAACTATGCTAAGTAATTCCAGGTGGTCCTGGCACAAGAGTGGATGAATTAATCAATGGAAGATGAGAAGGAACCAAGAAAGACATCTCAGTAGGTGTGGGACAGTATATAGCTAGAGATGGCACAAAACAGGGAAATGGCTGACTACCCAACTGACTTCTGGCTGGAGAGAATTAAAATTTGATTCTTACCACATGCCAGGCCCCCAAATAAATCCAATATGTAACAAAGGCATAAACTTCAAAATTAAAACTGTAAATATTGGAAGAACACACTGAGAACTCTATGATCTTAAGGTAGGAAAAAATTTCTTAAAGTAACAACATATACCCTAAAGGAAATGATTTATAGATTTGACTACATAAAAATTTACAAGTTCTTGCATAAAAAAAGACACTGTAAATAAGGTTAAAGGACTGAGAAGAGTCTGGGAGAAGACAGATGCAAATACTTAGAAGTCAAAAGATTAGTTACTATAATGGATAAAAAACCCTCCCACAAATCAAGAGAAATATTTAATAATGGGAAAAAAGAGTGACTAATAACCAATATGGAAAAATGCCCAATCTCATTAGTAATCAAGAAATGCAAATTAAAATAATGAAAAACCAATTCATACATGTTAGATTAGCAACACTGCGAAGTATGAGAATACTAAGTATAGGTGAAAATGTGGGGAAAATTATCCTTCTAAGTGCTTTTGGTTCAGATGCTAATGGTTTAACCTACCATGAAATCTTCCTAACTGGCTTCTTCACTTCTAACACACCCTTCACTCTACCGCAAACCTAACCTTCCTAAAATGTACCTAAGTAAGAAAAACTCAAAAATCTTCAGCTTCCCATAGCCGACCGAAGAACAAAATCTGGTTATGACATTGAAGCATCTGTGTGATCTGTGCTGCCCTGAAGCATCACTAGATAAGTTCTCGGATCTTTAAATTTCCCCCACCTTCTTGCTTCCAGGCTCTGGGCATATAGCCTCTGCCCCTGTCATCTTCAAAGATCAGCCTCTGCTAAAACTCCCTGAGCTCTCGGAGATCTCTCTCAAAGGCCGGCTTCTCCAGGAAGTCTTTACCTATCCCCTCACGCACGTGCAGGCACCGTCTTCTCTGATGTCAAGATGCCCGTGAAATGCCTTTACCTGAGTGTTGTTACATAGGACCAGAGGTCCGACGGGGCCTGGTAATAAGCGGCTGCAGGCAAAGCTCATGCTATCTTAGGGTGCCGTGATGGAACTCACATGCTACCAGTCCTGGGATTGAAGCCTGACATGGAAATCTACCAGATGGCCAGGGGGCCTTTTGTAAACCATGCCATAGGAGAAATTGGAGAAGAATCTCCACCTCTCGAAGAGACAACTCTGGAAAGAAATGATCTCTGTCTTCCAGAAAGGTAGAATGTGAAATGAGGACAGAAACTAGAAGTAATTTTTAGCTTAATGTTTAAGGAAAAGCTATAATAACCAGAGCTGCTCAATTAGCAGTGACGTGTCCACTCTCTGGGAGCGTTCAGTATCAGCTAGGCATGGTGCCAAGAATACTGTAGAAAAAATTACTGTACGAGCATAAAGTTGAGGCTGGGCTAGAGGGATAACCTGGAGGGTAACTTCTCATGTCAACGATATGATGCTCTCACTAGCTGAAGAATTAAGACCTATAAACTGTTGGAGGTCAAGGACCACTTTTTGCTCACTGAGAGGTGGGATATAACACAGCCCCTGGAGTATGTAGCACACCCCCAATATACAGCTGAGCAAATGAATGACTGTCTCTAAATTTATCGACCAAACATGTATCCCATGTGGTGCAATAGCTACAGAGGGTGATAAGAGAGCTCAGGTCGTGATGTGCTGAAGATGACACCGAGAGAGGACTTTTTACGTGAACCTTCGATCTTACTCGTCAGCATCTTAAGTAGACGGGCACTGAAGGGCTCGCTATGGACGCTGCACTTAAGCTAACATGATCTTTTCTGCTGGTCAATACATGGACTTGCAAGAAGCAGCCCCTTTTACGAAATAAGTTACTAGGAAGCTTGAAGGTATTTCCAGCACCCACACAGCAGGTACAGTGACTGGGCTTTGTCAGGCAAATCAGTTCTCAGGATACTGTGTTCCCCGGACAGTGTGAAAACGGGTCCTGGGCAACAGGTAGTGTCTTCACAGCACCTAGTCTCTGCCTGTGCCTCACTCGCCCCCTGGCCATCCCGACCTCCATGGGTACAGCAGCACAGCTGGGTGGCTATTACGGGGCAGGAGGGCTAAGAAAGAATACAGCCCCTTCATATTATCTGGTTAAATCATGCACCCTTTCAAAAATCTGTTTCCTCACTCCTGAGATGGGGTTGTGAATATTCTACATCGTTTTACTGCAAGCATGGAAGCAATGTAAAGAGAATGTGTTGGAAATGTCACGCTATACTAACCCTGAGTAATATTATTATGGAGTGAGAGCGACAGGGTTGATTAAAAGAATTATGTTTTCTCTGGAAGTAAAATAAAATGACAACAAAATAGATGTTATTACTCGTGACTTATTTAATGAATGGAATGCCTATTACTGAACTCTATGATTTGAAAATAAAGTCAGTGTGTGTAACCTTTTTTATTAAGATGATAAAGAAGAATTCACATGGGAACAAAGTAATAGTGCATAAAAAATGTGAAGAAATTAGCGTGAGCATTTAATTGATTTAGTTTAGGTTTTAAACATGAAAATATTTTGTTTCAAGAAATACGTATTTAATTTTAATTGTGGTAAAATACACATAACGTAAAATTTACCATCTTCCTCATTTTTAAGTGTACAGCTCCATATTTTAAAATACATTCATGCTGTTGTAAATCCAATCTTCAGAAGTCTTTATATCTTGGAAAACTGAAACTCTGTCTACATTAAACACCAAATCCTCACTCCCTATACCCCCCAGCCTTGACAAGCACCATTCTACTTTCTATCTCTATCAATCTGGCTACTCCGGGTACCCCATATACATGGAATCATATAATATTTGTCTCTTTGCTTCTGACTTATTTCATTTAGCATGATGTCCTCAAGATTCATCTATGTTGCAGCATGTACCTGAATTCCCTTCCTTTTTAAGGCTGAATTTTTCATCGTATTTTTAAAGTCCATTCATCCATTAATGGACAC
>CM053502.1:165154186-165172085 GCA_028627145.1 Eidolon dupreanum
TGAGGTCGGAGCTTGTGTGGGTGGGAGGGAGGGTTTCAGATGAAGTTGGAAGAGTGAAGTATTTCCCTCCTCATATCTTGAGGAGAAAATAAAGGAAAATATTTCTCCTACATAATTTCATTCCTTTATTCTATTGTATTGAAAACAAGTGTGCTACTAATAGAGGCTTTCCTAAAAAGAATGTGTTATTCAGTGTAAATCAGGTTGAATCAAATGCTGTATCCTTTCTGAGGAAGAAGGAGCTGCTGCTTTTCAGTAGTCACCATTTTCGTTTTTACTTGTTGGCCTCTTAAACCTCATTGATCAATTTTAAACTTTCCTTGTGCTGGGTAAGTAGATGGTAGCTGAGGGCTTGGTTTATGACCTTTGGCTGGTCCAAAAATTTGTGAAGAAACCTTAAAACCTAACCAAAGTTTTTGAAGATCAGAATAGGGTTTTGGCTTTCCCCAACACTTGTTCACTATTCAATCTTGACTCCATAAACATTTCTTTACTAGCTCCTGTACCCTTGGAACTGTGCTAGGAACTGCAGAGACGAGTTCCTAGCCCTAAAAAATTAAAGTTCTGCCTTTCATATATTTAGCTCATTAATCCACTAGAAATTGATGATTTTATGTCAAGAGGGAGAGCTCTAAATTCATTTTTTCATACCAGTTACCTATTGTTTCAAAATCATTGACTAAAGAGTCCCTCCTGTTTAAAACTTGAGTTTCCATATATGCATAAATTGTATGTTTTTTTTTACTTTTACATTTATTTGTACACTAAGCATTAAGGGAGTGGCTAAAAAAAAATCTAGTCCATTATAATAGCAAGTCCATGGCTTAAAATATTTTTATATTCTACATCTGAGGCGTCATCCTGGTCTCCTCTCATGGCTGTGGTAAGTTTATACATACATAAATATAAAACACGTGGGAAGCAGGTGTTATCTTCTAACCTTAATTTGTTTTCTTGGTATGTAATGAAATGCATTAAAAATAGTCAATAAAGTGTTTCCTAACCACTTACCATATGAAAGGCCCTGGTCGATGCTTTGGCAGATAAATAAGAACACATAGCATTATCCTCCTAAACCTCATAATTTAGGTGAGGTGGTAGGGTCCCTCTGGAGGAAATATTCAGTAACAAAGATTGAAAGAAATAGAAGGGACAGTAGAAGAATTGCCATTAGTTGGTACGCGTCTACTCGGTGAATTGCCCAGATAACCACTGTAGAAAGAAAAGAACATTTGGAAAGTGTTACAGGCAGATAAAAGGCCATTAGTCAGGAGGCCAGAAAGTACAGGGCATATTAAGAGCCGAATGTTTGTAAGGGGATAATAGAAAGAGGATGATAAATAGAGTTGCAGCCAGTCGTCGGGAATGCTGCAGAGGCAACAGAGAGCCAGTGAAGGCTCCTGATAAAGAGCTATGCAAAGATGCAGAGATGCCCCGTGAGTGGCTGATAGACTCCTGGGAGACCATCGCACACAGAAAAGACACCCGCAGGAGAGGGGGGGAGGTGACCTGGAGGAGGTTGTGTTAATGAACATGTCCACAGTATGGTGGATATAGGGATCGGTTATTAGCAGGGGCAGCGGGGGTGGGTGCAGGGGGCATGGGAGCATCAGAAACAACTGAGGTTCAAGACTTGGAATAGGAAGTCCTCAGTTTCTCCAGTAGTCAGATAAGAATGTCCCCCTCATGATGTCGGCTTCAGTGGTCTATTATTGTGTAACCAACCATGCCAAACGATGATTAACCCAGAGAGTATCTTTAGAAGGAAGAACATCACTTGATGATGACAGCTTGGGACTTCATTTGCAGCAGACTGTAGGTGATGACAGGGCATCCATGAGATCACTATCTATTCTCTAACAGTCTGTGTCAGAGCAAAGACCATGGGCACTGGGGACAATCCAGGCTTTTGGGTTGGTGGGTGTAGGATCACAGTGGAAAGTCAAGTATCACAGAATAAGAGAAGACCAAAGGAGCCAATGGTGGCAGCTGTGGAGAAGGGAGAACCAAAAGTGAATCTTAATTGATGCCACTGGATTGAGTGGCTGTTGGGTCACCGCTCCATCAGGCAGCAGGGACCATTTTACACCAGGACATCTGGGTCCACCTGAAAAAGGAAAGAGCCTGATGATCGACTTGCATTCCTTCCATTTGTGGGCGAAGGAACTAGGTAGCTTGGGGACTGTTTATCTTTACTTTCAAAGAAGACATTTCTTCTTCGTAATTCTTTCCATCTCCAGTGTCTGTCTGCCTTTTGGTTTGTTGTTCAGAGGACGATTTATGGTTTGCTATTATTCTTCACGTCAGAGCACATGATTTCTAAGCAAGTAGGGCCATTACAGGCTCTGGGTTTTGTCTGCTGCCACTATTAGTTTTCTGTCGTCACTCCGTGATATTGACCATCCTCCTTGAAGACATGCTTCATTGTGTCCTTGACAGTTTTTCTTACTCTATAAAATACATATTGCTGTGATGCATTAAACAAGATTGTTGACAGATTTGATGGTTTTTAACCTTTTTTTTTACATTTTCATTCTGGGTGATAATTTTTCACTAAGTTAACACACTCTTGTAGAATGCTTCTCAAGAAACTTTTGTTTGAAATTGTCCTTCACTTGGGTATGTATGTAAAACAATCTTACTTCACACAAGTAGTATATTGAATGCTATGCAAAGTTCAACCCCAGTGTGGGCTATCTACTCAAAATTTACAGTTGATATAGAATGCAGTATAAATTGTGGGGGGGTGGGATGGAGGTGGATAGGCTTATTGCTAAGAATTAGCCAGTCTCTCTACGATGAATTTTTCTTAATTATTTCAGAAATGACACATTTAACCAATTCTTAGACGTAAGTTCCTGACTCATGTAATGTGGATGTAAATATTTAAATGATTGTTTGTCCTTATTCTCCTCTGTTTTATATGATTTACATTTTGAAAAACAGTGAAAAATGTCACTGCTGAAGCTTACTGAAACCAGTCCTGATTATTAAGATATTTTCTCCAATCCTGATGGAAGCTAGTGTATAAAATGTAAATAATTGACAGTAAGTAATGAGGACCAAAATCTAGTTGACTGGTTTTAATATCTGATTTTTTTTTCTTTAAAAAGCCTGCAGGAGTTTAAATTGAAACTGAATTTGGTGACAGTTTTAGATCTGTCTTTCTTTTGTTTACAGTATGGAAAATTTGTTTTACTTTGATTAAAATGAAGATTGGTTCTTTTGACATTCATTAAGGACATCTTAAGGTCTCTTGAATGCTCAAAAGGTTTTTGTCCTATGATGGAGATTCTGTGGTGACCAGAGGACCTACAGTATTATCTAGAATTGCAACAGTGAGGAGAGATTTCAAGTCACTTCTGGAGCTGTGCCTGATAAACAATCCTCCATGACAGGGAGGAATGCAAAGAATGCTTAAGTATTCGAGGAAGTAGGTCATGGTTTAAAATACATTTGTCAGAGAAAGTTTCTCAAGCAGTTGCTGTGATCCTGATCCCTGCTTATTTCTTACCCAGGGTGCTTTAGTCTTAAGCAAATTAGGTAACTGAATGAACTTCTCAGCCTCTAGGAGAGCTGTACTAAAAGTAACAGATTCATTGCACGTGATCCTGCACTCCCAACACCAAAAACAAAAGTTAGGGCCGTAGATTTAGTGGCTAGAAAATCTGTAGATGCGATTGATAAGTGTTCTCTCTCTTAATTGCATGATCTCGGAATATTATTTAGAGAGTAAACAGATGAGCGATATGTAAGTATATTTAGAAAGAACAGGAAAATTAGTTCCTTTTAAAATGAAGTTCAGGGAACCCACTGAGTCACCAGTAACTACGTGTGACTTTAGTGCCCGCAGTCACTGTGGACTTAACGAGCTCGTGGAAGCCGTATTTTGCCATGAGTTGTAGCTAACTGCTCGACCAGAGACACAAACATAACAGGTCCTGAAGGCAAGAGAGAGAGAGCACATACTGGTGTACCAGGAAAGGTGGTGTGGAGGATGCTACAAACAGTATGTGTTCCGCCCTGCCCCCGCTTCATGGTGAACTCTAATCCCTGATGTGATGGTGTTAGGAGCTGGGGCCTTTAGGAGGTGCTGAGGTCGTCAGGGTGGAGCCTCATGGGATTAGTGCCTTGTAAGAAAAGACGCAAAAGAGCTTTCCTTGTAATCAAGGAGGCCTTCTGCAAACCAGGAAGAGAGCTTTCACCAGGAACTAAATCTTTCTGGACCTGCATCTTGGACTGCCAGCCTTCGTGACTGTGAGAAAGAAGTATGGTCTAAGTCACCCAGTGTATGGTAGTTTGTCATAGTAGCCTGAGCTAAGACAGAGGAAATGGAATTGATGCTGAATTTTTGAAGAATGAGATGCTCGAGAGGAAGCAAGAAAATAATACAATACAATACAATACAATACAATACAATACAATACAATACAATACAATACAATACAATAAAAAGTTGAACCGATAGAGCCTCATTGTATTGGGAGAGATACTGAGTGAAAAATAGTCTAGGAAAAGTTGGGTTAAAGATTTTTTTTTTTAACTGCGAGACTTTTCAGAACTTTTAAAATGTCAATATTGTTAATTTTGCCTCTCCCAGAGGGGACATATAGTATGCATTTTACTCAAATACTGTTAAGAAATGCCAGGCTAGAGAGGAGAGCACAATTGGAGTAGCAATGGAGAAGTTTAGAGAGGTCAGTGGCTTTGCCATGGAGAATTTTGATTTTTAGTGTACGACTTCTACATTTATTGTCATCGCCAGTATGAAGCCAGTTGTTAATTGGATTCCACATCCACATCTGTTGGGATGTAGGTGGGGACTTTAAATTTAAATTTATATTTCTAATCCGAGACTGAGAGAATAATTCTGAGATATTAAGGATATTTGCTCTCTTTTTTGGCAGGGACCAAAGAGGTTGGATTTTTATTTCATTCATATAAAAATGATTGTGTTTTTTATATACCTAATTTTTAAATTAATCACGTGTAGAAAAATTTTTACTCTCTGGTTAAAATGGAAAAAATAAGAACTATGTCTCGGCTTTTAAACGTATGTGATTTGGGAAATGCCTCACATTATCCTGAGATGAAACATTTCATATTTCGATATCCTTATTAAATTATGTCTATACCTGATGGTACATTTACAGGGAGGTGAGAGGAAGAAGTAGAATATTGAGGCAACAATAAG
Source organism: Eidolon dupreanum (assembly GCA_028627145.1). Lineage (NCBI taxonomy): Eukaryota > Metazoa > Chordata > Mammalia > Chiroptera > Pteropodidae > Eidolon > Eidolon dupreanum. The sequence continues at coordinate 165,159,381 of CM053502.1, forward strand.
AATCATTAAAATTTTAGGGATAGAGTACATTTTGGATTGATTTTATTGTTCAAATAATTCAGATAATTACATCAGATTTAGTTTTCATTTTCAGTCTGCAGTGAGTCTAATAACTGTTTATAGACTCAATTTCCATGGCACTTAATTAAGCGCTTTTAGGGCTAAACATACTAGTGCAAGCTGCATTATGCCTTTAAACTCTCCCGTAACCATATTTTCTGGGGCCAAAGACAATTAGACTACTGTGGAGTGAAATGCTGTAAATTATTGTGTTCCTTAAACCCTTTCCAGCTCCTGCAGTGAATACTGGAGGTATTGTAGCCGTATGTGAACTTGAACTAAGATCAGGGGAAGGTCGAAACAGAGCCTTCTTGAATGGAGTTGCAAATTCTTCCTCTGGCAAATAAGAGTAAAGGGAAATGTCACCCATTTGTTGCTTTTTATGGTCATGAAGGAAAAATCCCCAAAGCTTACGATTCCTTTGCTATGAGCTGACCAGCTGGCTTCTTTCGGCCTCAGATAAGAAGTTGGGAAAGACACTGATGTATTTTTTCCTTGAGCCTGATCAAAGCAAATCAGAGCAAATAACTGTATTTTGGGATTGTAAAACTAAGCTAAATTTTTAAGAAAGTTACTCCTTTGTAAAACATAAAAATCAATGTAGGGCTATTCTTTTAAGATTACTTGAGGCCATTTGAGCAAAAGCAACGCAATCTAGGCATAAAGTACTGATTCCTCCTTCATAATAAATATTTACTAAGACTATTTATTTATTTATTTATTAAGCCTACAGTACCTGGTATTCCCAGGTGGTCTCCCATCCAAGTACTAACCAGGCTCAACCCTGCTTAGCTTCCGAGATCATACAAGATCGGGCGCATTCAGGGTGGTATGGCTGTAGGCTAAAACTGTTTATTTTTCAAATGAGCATATATGTATTTTATATACATATGTATATATATGTATGTATGCATATATATACATTTATATAAAGATGTATATATATATACATCTTTAAATATACATCTTTAGTTGTAGACTGTGGCACCTTGATCATATTTGTGTAAAAGCATAATTGTACTTTGGGCTATAAGTTTATTCCATTATTGAATTGTTTTTATTGTGAGAATTCTGTCTGAAGCAGAAATATGGTCAAACATTTGATCTATTAGCATTTTCATTTTCAACAAGCAGTTATCTGGTATGAATTAACTGAAGTTTAGAAAATCTTCTGTTTGCCTTCTCTTCCCTCCAAAAAGAAAAAAACTCTCTAAAGCTGTTTATAATTTTTTTTTTTTAAATTTTTAGATGAGGCAGCCCTTGGTTGACTTCACAGATTGCAAGGACTTTGTCAGTTTACAATTCCTTATTTTTTATTTTTTACGCCTACAGCACCTGGTCTTCCTAGGTGGTCTCCCATCCAAGTACTAACCAGGTCCTACCCTGCTCAGCTTCCGAGATCAGACGGGGATCGGGTTTGTTCAGGGTAGCACGGCTATAGACTACAGCTGTTTATAATTTTTATCAGCAGGCTTAGTACAGGGCTGTTACACAGGTGAGTACTGTTTGATAGGACGTGCTCGGCCCCTCCCACAGTTCTTTTCTTAAAGCTAGAGACAGATATTCCATAACTTCACATCTAAGGTTTTCACAAGTTTTCTGGATCTTCATTTCCTTATATTTCAGAGTCGAAGCCCATTTTCTTAGCCTGTATATAAGAGATAGTTTATTAGCTGAAGTTTTCAGCCTTTAGATTTGTATCTTACGTGTGACTTTTCCAGAGTCCTTTCTTCTCTCAAATTTAACTTACTTACTTAACTTACTTACTTATTTACTTATTCATTCATTCATTCATTCATTCATTCATTTATTTGACTCACATGGTGATTCTCTGAAAGTCTGGGTAACTTCAGAGCAGGAGAATTACCACTTACTTCCCTAACCAGTAGCTTTGGGCTTTCTCTAATTCAGACTTCTTTTTGCTATATTGATGCAAAACTGGCCCATGAGGCATCATTTAACAAATATTAAATTCCTTCTGTTGGTATTTCTTCATTTTTACTCCACCAACTCTCCCAAGATAATCTTGTCTACTCTTGAATCCTGAAACTATCCATCTCTCTTCTATTTCATTGTCTTCTGCCCTTTCAAGCTGTCTGCCCACCTCAAATCTCTACTTTCTGTTCTCTGTCTCTGGCTTGGGAGACAGTTCCAAAGAGGAGATAGTTCTCTGAGAAAAGCTAGTGGTATACAGAAGGGATTGAATGAAGGAGAGGAAGGGAACAAATGGAGACCGTCAGCTTGGAGGATGGCCCAATGGTCTAAGTGCCAAGTTGAAAGCCGGAGCAGGGTGTAGCCCTGAACAGAGGCAGGAATGAACTGCGGACACTCGAGAACAGGAGACAGAAGCCTATTAGCGCTAAATGTTGTATGTTTAAAGCAGTTTACTAGTTTTGCTTGCTAACGTCTTAAAAGAATAAGATGTCTATTTAATTTAAAATCCTAGGTGGTTCTTTTGTCAGTAAATTCTACATGAAGATAGTATAATACAGAAATGCATGTAAAGGTACATTTTTATATAATATAAACATGTATGTGATATTTCTGGTTAAGAAGTGAATTTAGCTACAGAAATCTCATTCGGGTGATATAGACTGAACTGAAATCTATAGGAGGATAGAATTTGTCTAAAAGTTTGTGTTTTAGGGACAAAGTTAAATTTTACATGTAAGTTAAGCAGTCTTTTTTTTTTTTTGCAAGTTTTATTGATATGATATGTAATTAATCAAAAACGTTCTTAACTGAAAAATGTTAGTGAACAAGTGGAGGCAGGTGATATTTGTTAACTGGTCTGGCCTAGGTTCTTGTGGCTACTTAAAGCTTTTCTTTTATAGAAATCCCGTTGGCCCCTTCTAAAAAATTTTCAAAACTCAAAGTCTAGGAAGGAAACTCCTATTGCTATCTGAGCTTTAGTCACAGCAGGGATTTCATGACCCATAAAATCCATTCGCTAAACTAACTTCAATCCAGTAGATTTAAAATACAACAGAAGAAAATGAACTTTAATACATTTACGTTCTGAGAGAAAGGATCACTCAGTTTAAGATTTAAGAATAATAATGCTTGTTAAAAATCTAACATACACAGATATTTAAAAGCCATTCTTTCTCATTACCTGTCCATCCCCCATCAGTGTCCCTCGTCAGAAGGAACATCATCATCATCATCATCATCATCATCATCATTGTCATTCTTCCTGGCCCAGAATGGATTACTCAACAGAAACAAAAATCAATGATCCCTCAGAGTCAGCTTGGGTTCATTTTCTTTTTTGTTCTTTTCATTCTTGTTCTTTCTCCCTTTCTTGGTCTCTTTTGTTGTTCCAGTTCCTAGACTGATGACGATTCTGGATTTCACCAAAGAGATTTGACGAAATTGAGTAGATCAGCAACTCTCCTGAAATATGGTCTGGCCGAGCATGCAGTTAAATAAACATAATTGATCATCCTAGTAAGACTTGCCTGCTGTAAAACTCTCCTTGGCCTGACCGAGTTAATATTTTATCAGCTTGCATAAGAGATGAAAGCAGACATCTCAAATTGACATATGATAAAAAGCTTAGAATAGAAGGTGAATGATGGAGTATGTCTTTCCTAAACTCAGGTATGGCGATAATGTTTTGGGATAAAGAGGGCACTAGAACAAGACAGACTTGAGGCACACAGCACATGACAGAGGAGGTCCCTGAGTCTGTGGAAGGACAGGGATGGAGGGGTGTGTCTCATATGATAGAAGAAAGACATCCTGACGAAGTGCAGCAATCCCTGCACTTAAAATCGAATTATAAAGCAACTTGGCAATGCATTGAGCCTTATAAATTTTCACATCTTTTGTTCTAATTCTGGAAATTCAACAAACAAATAATACAAGGGAAAGAAAACTATATTCCATAAAATGTTTATTGTAAGTGTTTACCACTGTCTTGAGATGTTGAAAGATCCGTTAGTTAAGCATGTGTGGTATATACACCTGTTCATTGTCCTTAGAGCACATGTGCAAAGAATTTGTGATAACCTGGGGAAATGTTTATGGTTTTAAAATGGGGGAAATATGTGGACCTGCACTCCACAACAGCAGTTACCTTAAAAAATGTATGGACGTGGCTAAAAGTTGAAAGGAGTACTTGAAAATGAAGAGGTGTTAGAACGACAGTGTTTTAGATCATTCTAACTTTTAAAAACTTCCTTTAATATTTCACCTTTTTAAGATTATTAAAAAACCAGCAGGTTGGTCAACATGGGAGGGAATTGAGGATATTTAAAGAGGATGTAGCTTGTAAGCAGGAGGGAAGTTAAAAGCTGGGAGTTTTAATTGATTTTTATTCACTGTCATGTAAATGAGAGAGGGTGGCTAATACAGGCCATTTTGAATATACTCTTAGGCTGCATTAATAGAAATACCATACTGTGGTTTGCCCTGGCCAGCATTCATTTGGAGTGTTGTACATGGTCCTCAGAGTCACATTTTTTTAAAAAAATTATTTATTATCATTTATGCCTACAGCACCTGTTCTTCCTAGGTGGTCTTCCATCCAAGTACTAACCAGGCCCGACACCGCTTAGCTTCTGAGATCAGATGGGATCAGGCTTGTTCAGGGTGGCATGGCTGTAGACCATGGACCGTGGCTCCACTGGGGCGCGAACCCAGCACCTTCTGAGTGTAAAGCAGACGTGCTAACTGCTACACTATGGAACCATGTCCCAGAGTCATATTTTAACACAAGATATTGCCACATTAAAGTCAGAAGTGTAGATTTTGGCCCTTAAAAGACTCATGAACATCGGGTCCTCGAGAGGCAGTTGTCAGCAGAGTCCACAAAATGCCAAACCCTGGCAGACAGAGACAGGTTTGGAGTAGGGGCGGTTTGAAAAGGGTGGCCCTTCAGAGTGCCAGCCCTGTTTCCTGCAACAAGTTTTGCAAAGTGAGTTACAGATTTATTGAATGAAGGACAAGACGTTGTCTCTAGCCATTGTACCATGTTTGATCTCCGTCGTCAGGGCCTATTGCATTTCTAGAATGCAGCCATGAAAAAGACACTGTAGCTGTTCAGGCGCAAGTTGAGAAGGTATCACTGTTAATTAGTGAGGCTTTTTGTAGGCAAAAATCACAGGGATAATGGCAGGAACTCGGTGTGAAAGGTTCCGTGGCGGGTGTAGGATGTGGTTTCTTTTTAGTGGCAGCTGAGGTGGTTCATAGTCAAGGTCTCTGGGCTACCAGCGTTTCATTGCCAGTCGGGAGACGTCTGTTCTTCAGGCTCGCGGATACTTTGTCTTGGGCATTGCTGACGGGAGAGCTGAGCGGTCATCCTTTAACTTTCCTCAGCTGCCCTGATTCCCGCACACGCTCATGGGGCATCACCTTCCTGTCTGACAGATGACCCCCTCCCCCCACTTTATCTTTTCCTTTCCTGCTAAGCTACATCAAGGAACCTTATGGAACCAAGCAAATCACTGTTATTGAAACAATGGGACATATTCTCAAGTATGTGTATTTGAAACAGAAATAAAACTGGCAGCTGTATATATCTAAATTTAGTGAGAATCTGTCAGTATTGACCTTTTTTGCTTACAAGGGAAGGTATGGCATCTAACCAAGTACCTGTAGTATACGGAAACTTCCAATTCTATGCAGCCTTAGGAACAGACGTGCGTTTATTATAACTTGAAGGGTATTTGACCAACTTAAAAACCTTCGTTTTAATATTATGGAAAGAAAATAAAGATTAGGGGCACATCAAAGTTTGGTATAATATGAATTTTGTGCTAATGCTTGCAGGATGCTGTACTTAAGAGTCCTTTTACCGGGTGTGGGACACATTTTGTGCCTGTTGATTAAAACTTATGGTCAAGATGAGAGATGCTCAATTTGAGGTGAAAACTTTTTCATAAAAGTTTTCTGCTTACATTCGAATACAGACACTGCAAACGGCTCTCCTTAGGTTGAGCTGTCTTTTTTGAAGACAGTTATAGCCTTATGAGTAACTTCCCATTTAGGGATGTAGGATAACCCCAAAATGTCACCTGAGTTTTAAGATTCCCCCCCCCCAAGTTTTAGATATCCTTCCTAAAATTTATTTAGTGCAGAATTTCTCTCAATAGCACTTGTATGTATGTATGTATGTACGTATGTATGTATGTACGTGCGTACGTACATACGTACGTATGTATGTATGTATGTATTGGTGCTGTGACTTGGCTTCTCAATAGCATTTTAGACTTGTCAGTCTTCCCCTCCAAAGTTAGTGGAAAAGGAGCTTATTTCTATCATAAAAACTTGCCAAGATATCCAGAGAGGCTTTTGGAATTAAAGCATGTTATTTTACTTTCTTAGGAGTGAACACCACTTACATCTGCTTGTCATGACATTTTGCTGTTGCTCAAGAAGCATAATACGTAGATCTGGTTTGTGATTACTAGATGAACACACTGGAGCAGGTACCTTGACTCTAGGAAGATATCTATGGGTAACTTTCCCTCTGAGCTCATCCTGGTTGCAATTGCCGGAAGAATATTATTGTTCCAGGCTTTTAAAGGAACAGCTTTATTAAGGTATAATTCACAACCCCTATAAGTCACCATTTAATGATTCAACGATTTGTAGTACTTTCACAGAGCTATGTAATCATCATGACAATCAATATAAGAGTAGTTCGACCCCCAAAAGCAACCCTGTACCCATTAGCAATCACTACCCATTTCCCTCTCCCCTCAGGCCTTGGTAACCACTAATCTGCTTTCTATCTCTAAAGATTTGCCTATTCGACACATTTCATAAAAATGAAATCATATAGTGTGTGGACTTTACATCTGGCTTCTTTCACTTAGAGTAATGTCTGCAGGGTTCATCCATATTATAGCATTTTTAGTACTTTCTTTTTATTGCCAAATGATATGGATATATCTCACATTTTATTTATTCATGCATCAGTTGATACATGTTTGGGTTGTTTGCACTTTTTGGCTATTATGAGTAATGCTACTATGAACACTAGTGTACAGGGTTTTGAGGGGCATATGTTTTCGTTTCTCTTGGAGTAGAATTGCTGGGTTATATGTTAACTCAATATTTAACCTTTCGAGGAACTAGCGGACTATTTTCCGAAGCAGCCTCGCCTGTTTACTTTCTCACCAGCAGCGTCAGAAGGTTCCAGTTTCTCCACATCCTTCCCACCACTTGTCATCTGCCTTTTTGATGACAGTGGGTGTGAAGTGGTCTCTCCTTGTGGTTTTGATTTGCATTTCTCTGAGAGCTAATGATGTCGATCCCATTCGTTTTTCGTGAACTAAGTTTCTGGTGTTCTTATACGCTCAAGTAAAGCTAAAAATGAAAGATGCCTTCTGAAACGGATGTATGTACGACAGGCACCATGATGAGTCCAAGTGAACATTATGCATCGTGCACCGTTGGCTATGAAGGCACGTGATTTTCCGCCTTCTGCAAAAATGGTTCTCACAGTTCTGACTTAAAGATAAGTACTGTTTCAGATGGGGGAGTTGCCCAAATAATGTTTCCTTGGTGGGGAGGGGTGATAGTGGTGAGAATTTCTATTGGTTAAATGTTTCTCATCAAGTACACAGAAAGTTTCTTTTGTAAGATTCACCAGTTATCAGCATTTTGCCAGGTTTGCTTTCCTTCTTATATTTGTAACCTTTTGTTTTATTGAAACTTTAAGACATCAAAATAATTCACTCCTAAAGGATTTAGTGCTGTCTCCTAAGAATAAATTTCTACATTCTTCAGCTTATCCACAGGACCATTCTCAATTAATATTAATTTAATGCTACTGTCTGATAGAGAGTCCGTATTCGAACTTCCCCTGTTATCTCTTAAATACATTTTATACCTGCATTTACAAAAAAAAGAAAAGAAAAATTGGATCCAGGATGTAATCAAGGTTCCCAAACTGCACTCAGTTGTTTCTTCTTAAAGTCTCTCAAACTAGAACACTTCTCCTGCCTTCTCGTTTCTCATGGGATGTATTTTTATGAAGAGCCCAGGCCAGTTTCTTGTGTAGTAGAGTTGTTGGATTGGTTTTTCTATGATTGCATTCAGGCTGCACGTTCTTAGCCAGGATATATCTACCTGAGATTGACTACTTAACTATTACATCACACTAGGAGCCAGGCCGCCCCGTTCTAAGTGATGTGAAGCTTGGTAATTTGATTAAGTGTTCTCCCTAGGTCTGTTCATCAGAAAGGTATGCTTTTCCCCAATGGGGCGATATGATATTTGGATGCCCATTATTCTGTTGCCAGTGTTTTAGCATCCGTCGGTGGTCCTCGCCTGAATCACATTCAGGGTTGCAAAATGGTTCTCATTCATCATTCTTTCTGCATTTCTACATCTGACATTCTTCTGTATGGAAGAGCTTTTCTATTTTACTTTTTTTCCGCTGCCTCCCCCCTTAAAGTAAGAAAATTTTTTTCCCAGTAATAAGGTTATGAGCATAGATATCTAATTTTTATTTCAAACTTACCTCATCGAAAGAAACCTCTAGCAGGCCAATTCAAAGACTCCTCTTGTTAGGGACATTTAATAGAACAAGAGAATTGCTAGATAAGGATTGTTAGACCAGTTAAAAGGATGGACTCAGGGTGGTTCTCCTCAGATCCTGAATATCAACTGGATGTGAGTGTCACGTGATGGTGGAGGAGGTGGGAGGGGTAGAGTTGCAGGGAAGTAGTTCACTGGAATAACTCATCTTAATCTCATTAAAGTGTATCAGAAATATTTTGACATAAATGTTCATTTTTCTCCTGAAGGAAGTTGTGAATTATTTGATAAAATAAAAACAAGTTCTGTCCCAAGCCAGGTAGGGGTCTTTAAGCGTTATAAATATAGATATTAGAAATTGTAGGAAGATTAAAAAGCAAAGCTAAAAAATAGAGGTCTCAGTGTAATACAACCATTACTCTTTTGTATATTCTTAGAAAAAGGGAATGTTTGTGACTTGGTGCTGTTTCAGAATTTTTGTAGATGGTTTCTAACTTCAAAAGCAAAAAAAAAAAAAAAAAAAAAAACCCAAAAAACAAAACTACCAAACTTAGGTTCATGGAAATGGCACTATGAAAATAGAGGTAAGAATTCTAAGCCAGTTTTTACAAACCTGTTTGACCCATATGTGGTGAAGCTATGGTGCTGATTGTATTATTTACCTGCTGCCATTTTGAGCCCTCCGTAACTCTGTTAAGAATTCATGTGCGTTTTACGTCTAGCAAAGGGAAAAAACAGTTGAATAGATTTTTGAAAATGAATTTACCCTCCAAGAAGGTGATAAAATAGCTTGACTGAGACCTTCCCCGAGAAACCCCATTATAAGACATCCCATTTCTAAAATTCACATTTTGTTATAGAAGACATTTGAATGAGTCATTAGGTGTTGTTTTTTTTTTTATCAAAATATTTTACACTGACAGTAATTTGAATGTTAAAAATAAATCTTATACTATGATGCTATCACGGGAAGGAGTAAGATTTTATAGAATTATGTTCCTGCCATCTGTCTCATGAGAACCACCTGCATTTCATTTTCTACTTGCCAAGTTGTACGTTTGTTATCAGTGTGAGATTGCAAAAAGGCTGTTTTTACTCTCATTTTTGTCCAGAGACTTTATGCAGATGAAACCAATAGAATGCCACACTGACTTGGAAAACTGTTCTAATTATCTAAACATCTAGATTGGTTTTGTTTGTTTGGCATTCATCTTTGCAGGAAGAAGATAACTAGTCAATAAAAATTAGATTGAACATAATTATTAATTGATGATGCCACTGATCGTTTGTCTTGGTTAACAATTGTTGGTTAACAAATTGGTCAGACTCCAATTTTGTGTGTAAACGTAGTTATGGTTGTGCCTAAGGAGACCTTTGAAATACAGTTATCAGTGTAGCCCAATAAATCTTGTATTTTTTTTATCCTTCCATGTTCCTGCACACTCTTGAAAAATCTTGAACAAAATTTAAATGTAGCAAAGCTAAAACTGTAAAAGTCGATGTGAGTGGCCAGCGTTCTGGTGATTGGAGTCATTGTCGCAAATGCTGGGTAGTAGAGCCAGGAAGGAGTTGAAAATGTAGATTTCTTCCTCCAAGTGGTGGTTTCTTGTTAAAAGTGATTAAGACATATTCATAGGTACCGATACATTCGACTGCATGTTTCTGATTTTGCTGTGGGCTTTAGTGGAACTGAGAAAGAAAGGCTCATGAAACTTGAGTTAGCCTTGTCACTTGAAGGGCTGTGGTTCGCTCCCAGCTCTGAATGTGTCACTGCAGCAGCCAGTCTCCTGTGGACAGAGACTCCCTCCCTGAGCCTCACACAAAGGGACGCCAGCAGGGCTGGGAGTGGCTCCTGGAGCACAATGAATCAGGAGCTCACAGACCTGGAGTCGCTTGTTTATTTATCTTTTATTTTGCCAACCCCCTCAGCCACCCCAGGAAGTCACTGATTGTGTTTTATCACAATCATATGCTTTTATGGAAGTTTCAGATAGCCCATTGATGTCATCAGCCCTTTTTATTGATTTCATCTATTCAATTAGATAGGTACAGAGACCCTTCCTTTCAAAGATTATCTTTTATGGAGTGCTATGGAAGGATTGAGCATTCTTGGCCGTTTTGAGGTGGAATTCTTCGAGTGTGTGTGTTTCTATAGGCACATACTCGATTTCGGCAAATTTTAAGCAAATCTTGCTCTTGGTCATTTAGTTAAGAAAACAGACCAAGCTAAAAACAAATACAGCAGCTTATAAAATTTCGAAGATACGAAAGAAAATGAATCCATCCTTTCCTAGGCGTAATTACTTCTGCAGCTGTTTGAAGGTGGGTTCCACACGCTGGGCGCCAGATTTCCCTCGGGGCAGGTGGGGATGCTGAGCACAGGTCTGAGCCTGGTTCTTGATAGATGGGGCAGCAGGAAATGCTTGTCAATTATAAATATTACATAGACTGGAATGCTTTACCCAGAAATATGCATGTTCCTAATTTAAAAGAAAGCCTGGATTTTATCTTTTGGTGCGTGGAGAATTCTTTTTTTTTTTAAGCGAGGCAACCCTTGGTTGACCTCACAGATTGCAAGAACCTTGTCAGCTTACAATCCCTTATTTTTTATTTTTTATGTCTATAGCACCTGGTCTTCCTAGGTGGTCTCCCATCCAAGTACCAGCCAGGCTCGACCCTGCTTAGCTTCCGAGATCAGATGGGATCGGGTTTTTTCAGGGTGGCATGGCTGTAGACACATGGAGAATTCTTATACTAATCACCCATACAGATAAAACTCACTTTCTGGATCTATTCCTTTAAAAAGAGTTTTTTACAATGTGGAAAGTATGGAAAAAAGGACTCATGGTATATTGTTTCTAAACGTCTAGATGTTTTAACAGGAGAACTTTGTAGAAGTGAAATAATTTGAAACAATACTGGTTAAATTTCTTTTACTCAGAATTTGATGCTGGATAAATAATAGACGCTCAAGATATATTTATTGGATGAATTAACTGGTAGGTCCTAAAAGTAACCAGTTTTCTTAACAAAATAAGAAGGCTTAAACCCATAGGAGACTACTGCCTCCTATTTAACCATTTGTTTTGGTGTACTATATTTAAATAGGGCTATAAATCCAACTTCTTATTTAGCTTTGTTCTTTTAGAACAAACATAAAAAGCATTTTAAATGCTACTAAGAATATACATAGGAACAAATGTGAGAAGTAATGTGTGGATTTTGTAAGAATTTATTCCTCAACTGTATTGGTCTTCCTGACTCTGGTATTTTTCCTAATATTAAATAAAGCATTAATCACTGAAATATATGAGACATGTTAAGTCTTCCCTTTTCAGATCCTTGGGGAATAGCTTATAAATGTGTGTGTGTGTGCTTTTTCTTTTTTTTTTTTTTTACCAGGGAACAAACATTTATATTATTACTGTAGAAGAGGGAATAGTAGAATTTGCCCATCTTTTTCATATTTTATTTAAAACCTACAATGATAAAAATGTATCACAAGATAGTATATAAAGGATTTCATGAATTAATTTCATGTTAATTTCTATATCGAAGATAATCTCTGGATCTATAACGTATGAATGTGGCTAGACTCAAAGTGAAGAGGAAGCCAGGTGTAGTTTATTGTTATCAGAGAGGAATCATAAACCTGGTTGGACTCAGGGTTTTGGAAAAGCCCATTCTTTGAACTCACTTGTGTTTGAGATCACTTCCTCTCTGCCGTGGTGCTTTTGGTGTTGTAGTTATTTAGTCTGGTTCATGACTTAGCTTAGACCAATGAGTTTAAAACATCAAAACATTCTCATTTTCTAAAATTCCTTGAATACATTTTTAAACAAACCTTTGCTAATGGGCTTGAAAATTGAGAATAACAAACCTTGAGTGTCGGCAGCCTCGAGCGCCCAGCCCAGAACCTTATTCTAACTCATGGGATAACAGCCAATATTGTTCCACTGTCCTGAAAGATTGCATTCCCCGGTATTATCTTATCAAAATGGACAAGTAACATTCTTCGGGGCTCGGTTCTCAGCAGTATAATGAAGGGACTGTTCTAGGTGATCTTGAAGAGGAATGCTTCAAGCCATAATGTTTCATAATTCGACTAAATGTCTTTTTTCTTTTAAATAAAAGTGATAATCTTACATACTC
>CM053502.1:165172585-165266345 GCA_028627145.1 Eidolon dupreanum
TCATTTTCTGTGTGTGTGTGTCCTTTTCCAACTGCTGATTACCAGAGAGCTTACAATCCTCAATGGAGACTTTATGGAAAAAATGAAAAAAGGATGTTTTTTAGAAGAATAATATGCAAGTTTCAGACAGATGAGTATTTAAACAATGTTCTTTTTTGCAGTTACTTCTCCAGTCGTAATCTACTCTTGGTTGGGGGGACTGGGGGTTGGGGATCAGTTTCCTGCAAAAAGGGAAGGGTAGATTATGTAAAGAAAACAGACAAAATAGTCAGTGTATTTTGGTTTACCATTTGAGTGAGTTGTAGGGGGCAGGGCATATTGTTTGCACAGTCTTATGTGAAGAGAGCTGATATATTTTTCAGCTTCTCTGAATTTAACGGCAATCATTTCCTGTAAGTTAGCATTTGGTCCCAAAAGAGCAAAGGCTTTGTAATCATTCACACCTATAATAAGATCATCTTCTGTAGGTAATAATTTTTAAAAAGGTGAAGGCAACAGCAGTTTCAAGAGTGGGTCATTGATAGGACACACTGGTGTAGGCACAGCCCTTTCTCCTGGAGAGGTGAACTTGCTGTAGGAACGGCATTAAGTTGAAAAGATTTTGTTTGAACTTCAAATAAAGCCAGCGGGGAACGCTGGCACCTGTCTGCTCAGCTCTGGTATCCAAATAGTTTCTCCCTCACTTGCTCTCAAAGAGTTCAAGATCAACAGCAGCCCACACTGCTTCATCAGGAACTACCACCCCAAGTTAGACCAGGTGTTAGCTTGCATTCTTAAAAAACAAAAACAAAGAGGTTTTCCCTTTCTAGCCGCTCAAATAGGACTGTTGGAGACTCTTTCACTAGCAGTTGAAATGTCCACTTCTGGACATCATTTTCTTTGCTTACAAGTATTTTGTCAAGTGGTTAAGGAATCAGCCATCTCCATTTAGGTGCCCATTGTTATTTATTGAGGCACCTGTGGACAAAACAAGGTACTTTCCACTCTTTGTCCAGGTGTCAAAGCCGAGTAACTTGCTCCTCTTGACTTACAGTCCTGAACGTGATCTGATTCGAAGAAGGTTGGAGCTCAGAGCTCAAGAGAGTTCAAGGCTTACATTTTATAGAACAAAGCAAACAAGAAGCAGAGAGACCGCTGTTGACTTTGATCAAGGTCCCACAGTGGTTGGCGTGGCGAAGCCAGCTGAGAGGGTGGTAAATGTATTTTATTAAAGGCACACTGTTAAAATTGACTTTTCAAACAATAGGCACAAAAACAAAAGTAAGAGCCGTTCTAAAATTGGCAGTTATAACGCAGGGTTACAGAGATCTCCAGAAATACTTAATTCATATTTTTAGGAGGTTACATCTGATTGTTCCTTACTCCTCTCACCCCCAGCCTACCCCCTTTCAAAAGTAAAAACTTCTGCATTTGGAGGACAGAATGGGCTTCTCCCAAATTAATGCCTTCTGGCCTCCTAAATCGGTGCAGAACCCCTTGAGTGTGTTTTGTGGGGAATGAGGCCTGCTCTGTGTTCCACTGAGTTACTGGTAAAGCTAAAAATTGAGGTATTAATGGCATTCCTAGATGTTCTCTGTAATAGCTGGCAGCTCTAAAAGCTATTTTGACAGGGGTACCTTATGATTTATAAATTAGGTTAATAGATTCCCTTTGTAATGGAAAGTGCACTTATGTAAGATCAGTTATATTCAAGTAATAATTAAGCACCTACTGAAAGTGCTTTTCTCTCTTAGGCTTATATTTTTCTGGAGGATCCCTTTTTTTTTTCTTTTTTACTAGACATCATAGGGCATTTTTTTTGTTCTTTCTTCAGGTGCACATTAAGAGATTCAGGCTAATATTCCCCACCCCAAATGCTGAGAAGAGATAGTGCTACAGTTTTACATCTCTCTGCAAATTCTCTATAATGCTGGGCCAGACCTAATGCTCTTATATTAGTAGTGAATATTCTGACCACCCTGTATGTGTCAGAAGCAGACGTGAGAGGGAATAGATTTGGTAGCAAAATCCAACCACCAAAGCAAACCAAACCAAACCAAACCAAAAGACCGTGTAGGTGGTATGGTTTTCACAGCACTTGGCCAATGGAAAGGCTTCTTCGTACCATGTCTACTTCTTCAAAAGCCCTCTCCTTTCCCTCCAGTAGAGTTAGATCCTGAGAAAAGAAGAGAAGCCAGCCGTCGTTTTTCTCTCTCAGCCTCGTCTCTGAGAATGGCTTCCTTAATGCCGTCTAGGCCTGGCTAGATTCTTCTAGAGAAACGAAGCACGAGGGCTGTGGAACGTCAGTCCTGTCACTGGGCTAATTTTGTAAGGAGAGGGTGACGGGGCTGCCCAGTTGTCATTGTCCAGTGTTTAGTCATCAGGTTGACTCAGCTCATTCAAAGCCAAGGCTGAGAGATCCTTAACTTGCAAAGATTTCTGTGGTAGAACCGGGATTGTGATTCTTTGCCCTCTAGGCAATATGATGACTTGCATGTTTCGGATTTGCATCATTTTGGTTTTGGTTTTGTTTTGTTTTAATATACTTTCATCGTCCTAAAGGCATGACTTGGGAAGAGGCATCTGAACAAGATGGTTTGGAGGCTTACGGTTTAGACTGAAGTATTGACCACCATGAACCTGTTCTTAGAAAAGTCACTTTTTTTTTTAATGAGGAAATTTCATATTGTTTATAAACGTCTTATTCTAGCAAACCATATCCTTTGGTAGGGAGTAATTTAGGTTGTCTTTGGATCACAGCATGGCACTTTTAGTTTGGAAGTAAATAAATTAACTACATTCTTCAGTCTTTTATCTTTATGCTTTTTAACTAGAGTTCAAATCGTGAGGGGGGATAGGCGTGAATGGGCAATTACCACCAAGAATAGTGATGATGTCTATCATGATGGTGATTTTTCTTTATTTGAACTTTCAGAGGGAAGCAGCATTTCTGTCAGTCATCAGATTTGGAAAGGTAGGGCCATTAAATTTCCCCCTTTCAAAATAGTAAATTTTAAATGGAATAGTCATTTTTTTGTGGAAAAAAACATTTTTAGTGCTCACAAGAACTGGTATTCTGGAGTCCCTTCTCCACCGAGTTCAGGTAGCCCAACTGGGACTATTTGGGTGATAGGAACACTGGGCAGTGTCTGCGAGGCCAGAGAGTCACCTTTGCTGAGCACCTGCGGGGAGGGCGGGATGGGAGACCCCTCGCCACGCTGCGTCAGCTGGATGCCCGGAGAAGCCGAGTCTCAGGCTGGACCGGCGGGACGTGGTGGAGAAGCAGTGCTCGCTGCCATCTCACTTCTTCTGTCACACCCTCACTCGATCCCTCACGTCGTCTCCACTGTCACGTCCGTGCTGTCCAGCGCACCCTGAGGGAGATCCCTCGCCAAGCCGATTGATCCCTGGCACCGAGATCTCCAAGTGCAGTTAGGAGTCGTCACTGTCCTTTTACAAATGCCACCTTCCTCTCCTCTGCCCCTCATCGGCGACTCCCAGCGTTCTCCAGTTTCTTGTTTTTACTTCTCCGCCTCCCACAGCAAGTAACCTTTCATCCCCTTTCGTAGAAGTCACTCTTCCGAGGTCCTGCCTATAATCGTACCTGCATAGAAACCGCCTCCCTGTGCGTGGAAACGTACCTGCTATAAACTCACCTGCATTCTGATGTGTTTTCCTTTTGAGTGCCGGTTCCCAGTAGCTGCGAATGACCTCATCCAGTATCCCTACTCACCAATTGTTGGGTTCCTTTGGTCAGTATCATGCTGCTGGGACAGGGGCTGCCCCAGAATCACCTAGGGAGCTTTAGAAACTGCTAACGCCTGGGTGCCTTTCTCAGCGATTCTGATTGGATTGGATTGGGTTGGGCTGTGGCCACACCATCAACTCTGCAGAGTTTTATCCCCATTTTAAAGGTGAAGAAATGGAGGCTCGGAGCCTTGAGAAATGGGCTCAGATGTCTCACGACGGAGCTGGAGTTCCCTCCTCATCTGTCTAATTGTAGAGCATGCTCTTTCCATTTATTATTGCACGATGCAGTGCCGGGCCCCCAGAAGCACTCTAGCAAGCGTTTTTGCCAGTTAAGGGAAGGGTCTTGCCACAACCGGCCTTTTATGACTCAGTGGGCCAGGACAAAGTCTTTGTTTCACTCGGACCAGACTTACTAATAAACACTGGCTGTGCCCGAGAATCTGTAAGACTGGACTCACGTCACTTATTTGGCATGTGGCAGGCCTTCCGAATTCCGGGGAGCACAGACCTAAGCATATACGTCAGAGAAGCCCATTTCCATTTATCATTTTCATTCTGCTGTTAACCATCCACCAACCCTAAGTGGATTCTCCAAATGGGCATCTTCGAATCCATCATCAGAGCTAAATGTTTAATTACTTTCTTAAATAATCCTTACCACAGTGTACAGGAAACCTTTTTTTTTTTTTTTTTTTTTTTTACATTGAAGGAGGCATTTCTGGAAGTCTCTCCGGGTGGCTTAATATAGCTGTCGCTGGCCCCCTCCCCTTCCTTCCTTGCCGAGGGCTTTCTATCCATCCTAACAGCTCCAGGCAGGAGAGGCTCTGGCAGTGGAAACCCTCTTAGCAGGCGTCAGAAGGACGAAGATGTGAGGCAGACACTTACTCAATTGAGAAGCACTTTGGAATTCAGCCTAGGAAGCAATTGATGCCCCTTAGCAAACACGGCATGACTCTGTGTGGGTTAGCAATTTGCTGCTTTTTTTCTTCCGTTACCGTAAGTGTTTCAGTGATTGTGCTAGAAATATTTGGAGTAGAACATTAGGATAGCGACTGTTGATTCTTGGTTAAATCGCATGACCTTAGATGAGCCATCTTTGCAAATTAAGTTTTTCTGTTGAAAATAACACACAGTGTTTTTCGTTCATTCTCCATCGAATGGAGCACAGACTTAGAATGGAAGGAACAACAGGACGATCAATAAATTCTAACTGGATTTAAAAAAAAATCAATCATTTTAAGCAGTGTGGTTCAAAGACAGCACAGCCACTAAATTTTCACGCATATCATGTATGTCATTTAACTTTGACAGGGATCTCAGTTTTCCTCCTAATTAAATAATAATGTTGCTTGTGTTGGGCCAAGTTTGAGGTAAACTTCTGTTCCCATCTCCTTACACTGCAGTCACCCACAGGGTGTAGAACCTGCAAGAGGTGATAATTGATGCCTGCCGCCTTGGGCTGATTAAAACAAACAAACAAGGAGCAAATAAACGTCTCAAGACTGGAGAAGAGCTTATCAGAGACCCTCTTTTGTCTCCCCTTGTCCTCTCTCTGCCTTCTCTACTGTGAACAGGTGATCAATTCCAGACGTACACCTTGTTTTGGATATGGGAGTTTATCATGCCAAGTTCAGGCACTGTATATTTCTCATTCCTGACTCCGTGGGGAAGTTTCTCATATCGTGACTCGGAGACACGTCTTTGATTAAAAATAGTCATATTAGCATTGAAAACTTTTTGAACCGTAAAATCTAAATGTTACTTGATGACGCTGGTTTCCTTCTTTTGTCAAAATTGTCTGCCAGGCTAAGAAACTGTTTAGCCTTTCTCTGGCATGCAGTGGATTTCGAAGCATTTTATATTATCAAATTCTTAAGCAAGGATGTGATGATTTCCCTACCAACTGCAGATCCCTTCGAGAGAAGCAGCCACTTAACGGGAGAGCAGTTACTGGAAGATGATGTGGTGTGTAGGAATTAAGTGGGAATTGGGATCTTGACTTCTACAGCTACCACGATTGTAACTATTAAGAACTCGCTGGTATAGGGACTCAAAAGGAACTAGGCATGAGAACTGTCAGAAATGACTCAGAACATCAAACTTGTGCTTTTAGGCTACTTGTTTTCATTGTACTCTTCCCAGGAACATTTTATTTTGTGTTTGGGGTCTTCGCAGGCCTACAAAGTCTAGATGGCTGTTGGTTTGCCCTGTACATCTTGTAGGTGCAACAGCTCAGAAGGCGGAAAAATGACTTGTCTTAGACATTCACGATACATGTCATAACACTGGGGTATAAACTTTAGGGGTCTGTATCCTGAGGTGTCTAACTTGACAAGATCTGTAGACAAGATCTTGACAAGATGTAAACCCCATTCCACTGGGATCCAATGTCGAAGAACTAACCAAGAGATGTTAGGGGCTTACTTTTCTGTTAAACATGGAACTGTAGCATTGCTTTGAAGTTTAAAAAGCGTGGAAGCCACATGAGAGTCCTGTCCTTAGGACAAGAACCTTCTGAATTGGTGGGTTCCTTAGTCTTTTCCTCCAAGTGAATACTACAGTTCAACCATGATCCCTTGGAATAAGATCTGTGTTAGATGGCTTATATCATTGATCCAACATAATGTAACTAGGAAGCCTTTTTTTTGTTTGTCTGTTTAATGTCTGTTGGTAGAAAAAAAGAAGACAGTTCTTCAATTTCGGCCCTTGGAGTTATTTTTGGATTCTGTGAGGGTGAGTAGTGGCTCTCGATCTAGGAGTGTCAGGGTCACCCCCACCCCCAGGAGAGGTGGCACATTTTGAGGTGGGGAGCCTCATTGTCCTGCAATTCCTGTGCACAGTTTCCACACAGAGGAGGAGGCTGGTGCTGTCAAAGGCGTGGCCTAGGATTCACAGGTATTTATTGAGCTTCTTACCGTTCTAAGTACTATACAGACCCAAGCGGTGTAGAGGCTCCAAACATTACAAGGTCAGCATTTCTCGTAATGGACTTCTGGTAGACCATCTTCACGCAGCGAACTGCTGACGTTTGTAGGTGGTGCTTGCTTTTTCCTTCATCTCAAGCAGAGATCTTATAAATTCCCTTTCCCTGAAATCAGCGTGGTTGATCTCCCACCTCACCAGATTTAGAGCTCTTTTGTTTTCTTTTGCATACTTTCCCAGAGAACCCAGGAGTTTTAATACTTTTTAAAACAACTGTAACTTTTTAAAGTAGGGGAATATTTGACTGAAATGTTGTGTGTTAAAACACATTGCATTTATCCTGCTGTCTTTAGTTAGGGGGGACGTTAATAACTGCGGCTCTAAAAGGGTACTTGTGGGTAAGTCGTTTTAGAAAATGCTATGATGATATCTTCCTTAGAGGTTTAGAAAGCACGTTAAAAAGTCTCCGAAGTCTAAGTTAATCTGCTTACTTTTTCTAGATCAGAGTTTCCCAAGCTGATTTGAGAATACTTTTGAGATAATGCCTGGTATAATGGTATTGGTACACCTGGTATATGACCCATATTCTTGCATCCAAGTTTGAAAAAGGCTGCCCTTTGAAATTTAGAGGCCTAACTCATACTTAATAAAATGAGTTCACCGGTCTTGGCCAAGTTCTTTGGGATTTAAGTAAACAATATGAGGTATTATTTTCTAAGACACTCAACTATTTGACTATTAGCATCCAGTTGAATTGTAAATTAATTTTGCATGCCAAACACAAACTAGTGATTGCAGTAGATTTCTCTTAGCTTTCATTCTTTCTCATGTCTGGAGGAGCGAGTTATTCGTCCAGATAAAATTTTCACAAATTTTACTGAAAATTATGAGAAACAGGGATTTTGTGGACGGTAATGAGACTCTCCATTTGGTGTATACGCCCTCACCAAGTGGCATGTGCTGTGCAGATACTATTCCCGAAACTTTTCTTAAATAGTGAGCATCGCAGTTTCAAAGGCGAAATAAGGTTAATCTTTAACGCTAGAATTTTTTCCACTAGGATTTAATTAAAATAATGGAACGCAACGAAAGTGCTCTAAGCCAACCAGGTATGAACTTGGTTAAATGTTGCTTTTTGGTGAGTATTTTATACTTGCGGTAGCTGGTTGGACAATGTTGTCTCGTTGAGCAGCACTGTGGATCTCACAGTGAAATACCTGCAAGATAAAACGGTGCTACACATAGGGTCTAGACCGGAGGAAAGGGAGCCACATCGACTCTGGATGATGGCGATGAGATGCCCGCCCGGTTTTCTGGGTCCTGCTAGTCGACGCTGTCGTGTTGAAAGTAATGTGACCACTCAGTAAGTGCATATTTTTAGTTTGCTGGTTTTGTTTTGCTGATCATCTGAGTGGAAAGAAGTAGCATGAAATTAAAAAACAAGCAGAGGTTTTATTTGAAGAGCTGGGGGTCTCAGGCCATGAGGGTTTTAAGAGGTGGGACTGATGTCACACTTGCTGGAGGGTCTGTCATCTCTTTCAGGAGGAAAATTGGATTCAGAAAGAGATCCCTAAAGGTTGACTTCTCAGAGATAAGGACTTGTTATATTTAGAGGTCACTAGAATGACTCCTGACTGGGGAGCATATTCTTCTCAGTTTCATGTGGTTAGAGAGCGCCTTTGGCTCAACGTGTTGACCATGCCTCTGAAACTTGAGAAGCAGTTCATATTCTTTCTCTTTGAAAAGCCTTGCAAGTTAAAAGTTCTCATTTTTCTTTCCTGGATTGCATTAAATCTTTTTTTAAATTCATGGAATATAAATACATCTCCCTTACTATATAAGGATTGCCATAGCACTGCTTACTATATATCTTGAACTAATTAGAAATTAGATCATTACTAAGGAATAAAGCATTTTATTCTTTAAAACAAAAGAATTAAAATTTCGTTGACAGTATTGAAGTTTTTCTTGACTCCACAGATTTTATTGACTGTACCCCAAAGTTAAACTCCGTAAGAAGCTTCACTAAAGACAACTTATTTTCCTTTTAATTCTGGGAAATTTCAAAACATACAGAAAAGTTGCGAATAATATGACAAATACCCATGTACCCGTGTCCAAGCCCCAACTATAATCAACATTTTACCAAAATTGTTTAATTTTCAAATTTTATTTGCTTATTTTAGAACATATGTCATCTGTAGAGCCATCATTATAATCTCTAACAGTTGAAGACTCTATAAAATAACCATGTTACTGTATAGAATTAACAATTTTTTAGAATTTTAAACCTTTAAAAATTATTCTAATACTAATGTTTCCATAAGGTTTTATTTCTGCATTGCAGACGTGGTCGGTCCTTGTGACATCGTGGTTTCATACTGAGACAGTGTCTTAAACCTGCCTTGTTGGAAAGCATGGCTATTTAGAGGAATCATAGAGAGACTAAAGAATTCAACCCAGTTTGTTCGCAAAAATTAGGGCTGTCGACAGTCTAAAATTCTTATAAGTATGGATTACTGATTAAGTAATCAGCTTCCACATTTAGCTTCCATTTTATTTTCTGCCTATTTCTAAAAGTTTAAAAACACACTTGTTTTATATAAAAGGGAGAATGAAACATTTTTACCATTGTCTGGATGTTTGCTTTTTCGACAGTCTGGTTCTAAAGTGAATATACTGTTTGGAGCTATAGTTATGCACTTGTATAAAATAAGTCTTCAGCCGTAAAGACGGCTAACTTTTGAAACGATTTTGATGGATGGGCTCACTAACAGGTCCTATGCAGCTCCGTGTGTGTGGGTGTGTGTGTGTGCATGCGTGTGTGTGTGCGTGTGTGCGTGTGTATGTGTTGGGAGGGTGTCACTTACAGTCCCATTCCCACAGGAGGATAAGTTAGTCTTGCTTCCTGAGGGTCAAACCAACCTGGAAGCCCAGGCAGAAGATGCTACATCTTTTCAGCCATTGTTTCCTTTTCTTGTGACAAGTCTGTTCCAGGGTCACAGCCATTTTAATGTAGCCATAGCCTGCCACCCTTGAGCTACAGCCTTATTTAGTGCATGTGATCGATGTAGTGAGACACGTTACACATACAAAGCTGTGTCTAATTTTGTTAGATTCCTTTGTCTCAGATCTCATGCTGACTCCTTCAGAGCCCTCCTCAACATAGACATGAAGACAATTTATGAAGGGTGACCTTAGTGTGATCTAAGGGCTGGAAAAATGCTGGAATAGAACATATGCCTTGATTTAATCAAGTGGACGGAGACTCATAAAAGGCTGCTGAGTGCTTTGCAAGTTAGAGAGGCAACTTTCCCAAATGTTATTTCCTTTGAATCACAAACCATCCCAAAACAGAGATGGTATTAGTTCCAATCTATAATTGGGGAAATGAGCTCAGAGTAAGGTTCCATGGCTAATGGGAGCTTGGGCTCAAACCCAGCTCTTGTGCATGCCGCCCTCTGTCTCCTGGTTCCCCACACCTTCTATGGTTTAAAAAAAAAGAAAGAAAAGAAAAGAAGAAAAAAGAAAAGAAAAACTCAAGTAGCTCTTCTCCACTTAGACCTTCATATTCGCTACCTTGCCTCTTTTCTCCTCCCCCGACCCATAGCTCCTAAGAATCAGAAGTCTTCATGCCAGGTGTTCTGTTGTGTGCAGGCTAAAACTCTTGCAGTTTTCATTCTAGAAGAGAAAGATGGGCCAAGTCATTCCCATTAGATCGCAGTTGTCAGAAGCAAATGGTACAACAAAAATAGCCAAAGCTGATTGATGTTAATAGTTGATATTAAAAATTTACTGTGTGTCTGGTGATATTCTAAATATTCATTCAGGTAGATAAAAATGAATTCTTTCCCCAGTTTATAGAGAAAGGGAGGGTATGAGAGGCTAAATAAGGAGCCCAAGGCCACAGATCAAATTAAGTCTCTGCTCTCCCAGTTACTTCCTGTTTGCTGGCCAGGAAGTACCAAGGTTCAGCCTGCGACATGACAGTACAGTTGTAAAATAGCAGATTTGAAGTATTTTATCCTGCCCCAGAGCACCTACCCCCCACTTTGCTTCTGAGCCCAGGTCATCCAGGGTTGAGTGAATATGGGTTGATTCACATGAAAAAGCTCCTAAAATATGATTTCACTGTTTCTATCTTAAAGCAATTCTGTTTTCCCATGAAAATTCACTGGATGGGTAGAAATTAGAATTAAGATGCTTCACTCTAAAAGCAGTATTTTCTGAACTGATTCCTGTACATACTAAAAATAAGCTAAAAAGAAATGATTTACCCAGGAAAAGCTCTGTCTGCCAGTTGCAAAAGTAATCATGTTAATTTGATAAATAATAGAACACAGAAAAGTAGAGAAATAAAAGATATCAAATATTCACTATTCCCTCCCGAATGGTAATTTGGTATATTGTGGCATTAACAATTTGGTAATATTGTTGCCTTTTTACAGCATGTTCTTATATGTTTGTGATCACTTTTTATATATAATTTAGTTTGCTTTTTAAATTTAATATTACTACATAAAATACATCCCTACACCGTTATGTAGGCTTTGTAGGTACAATTTTTAACGCCTACAATATATGCTGTAACATTTCCCAATGTTCGGATATTTACAATTGATTGTTTTTTAAGTTAATTTTTTTTGTTTATCTTTTGCTTTTCTTTCTGTGAGTGTTTTTTTTTAATTTTGTTTTGTTTTATGGTTTGTTTTTTGCAGTGACCTAAACTGTAGGAATCTGATCAATTTCATTTAATTAATAGATCCCCTCTTCTGTACCTTGCTCTCTGTCCTGAAGTTTTATGCCCTATTTAGACTTGGATTTTAACAAAGGTTTCTGCTTAGATTAGTTTGAAATAAAAACAGCTTTTTCAGTTACATTTTCCACACTTTTTGAAACCCATAAATTATTCTATTAATGTTTTGGAAATGACAGCCAAATGAGAGGGAAAAATCTAACCTAGGATGGTCGGTGTTTTCACAATGACTTAGACTTATATTCTTGCAGCCCCTGCCATTTCTGTGAACTGGGTCGACCAGTTGTTTCCTAATTTAGTGACTCTCCTCTTAAGCCTCTCTGTCCTGAGGCAGAACCTCCAGGTGGGCCTGCAGCTCAGATCACCTTGATTGAGTCCCAGCCTCATCTTTCATGCCTGTGTCACACTTTGGTCACAGAACTTTTCAGTGCTCTGCTTTCTTGGCTTTAAAGCGGGAATGATGATAGCAGTAGCTTCCTGAAGATGGAGGATTAAATTAGCAAATGTATGTAAAGCAAATGTTTGCGAAATGGGAACATAATACATGTATCAGTATATTGGGAGCCTCTGGTTATATTCTCCCCTCTGTCTAAGTCAGTGTGTTAGATTAATGGCTTGGCTGAGGACATTAATATGCTAATCACATTTGGAAATAATATGAACAGAAGAGTTGACGCTCCGTGAAGGCAGTTTGGACTGTTGGCTCAGATGATCCGAAAAGATTTATAAACCCTGGAAAGCTGGGGAAAGCTTATAACCTAAGAATCAATTTAGGGTTCAAGGTATCTTTCACCTTTGTGATGATAAAGTGAGTTAAAAAAAAAAAAAAAAAAAAAAACTATCTCTCTTCCCCAACCCCTCTCCAGGAGAGAAAACCAAACAACAAAGTCCCACAGAGGTAGCTAGTATTAAAGGTTTGGGATATGTGATTCCAGACTTTTTTTTAACGCTTATACAAACATTGGAGTGGGCACTCTCTCTGCTCCTCCCTCTCCCCCCCCCCCTTCGGGAGTTATTTTGTTTTAAACACGAAGGAATCAAACATTCACAGCAGCTTCCTTTTCTCCACTTAAACTGGGGACATCGACCTACATCAGTGTGTCTAGATTTATCTCATTCCTTTTGGTGTTACTAACACACATTTAAGGTTGATACTATTATACATTATTGTGTATTTCACATTCTCGTACCTATACCTGCATACGTTACGGATTTATACTTGATTTCCATATGCTTCTGTTTGACATTTTAAAAGTTTTTCTTTCAAAACACTGAATGAAGAAAAAAACACATTGAAGAGCTTTCTTTACAAGTCTTGTCATGGATTTAAAATTCCTTTCAGATAACCTTTTTTTTATTGTAATCTTTTGTTCTATTCACAAGGTTCTGCTCCTAGGGGGTTTGACTCTGTAGTTGGAATGAATTGCATTGCTCTGAGCCTCTTCCTCCAGGTAGACTGCAGGACTCTAGGCCACACTCACCTGTGTCTGTCATTCAGGAAGAATGTATAGCCAGGAGCATCACTTCTGTGGTGCAAATAGTTACTTCGGCAGGCTCACTTCCTCTTCCCCAACATCTTGACAGCTGTCAAGAGCTCATCTGTTTTGTTCCTTCTTTAAAGAGCTCCGTACTCCTCCTGCTTATTCCTATGGAGAAAGAAGGGGAAACAAGACGTCTGGTAGTTTTTCTGCAATGCCTTGGCTACCACTTTGGATATTCTCAGTTGTTATAGAAATGAGAGGAAAACACTGTGGCTGGAAGCATTTGAGATCCCCTCCCCATTCCCCCCCCCCAACTTGTTTAGTTGTAATGTGGTAATACTTTACAGGAATAAACTCTGGCTGACCTACTCAAAGGATATAAGCTTGAAAACCTTTAGGGTTTTGATTTGTTCAAAGAGGCATCGTTTACTCTTTTTGAAGCACAAATCCAGTGGGAAAAAGGGTTTTCCCACTGGATTTGTGCTTCAAACTAACCTTCTGGCATTCATTGTGTTGAAGTGCAAGAAGCATGCCTTTCAAATCCAGTTCCTATCTTAAAAGACATAACTTTTGAGAGGGTGAAGACAAGCCAAATATATGTTTATTGATTATTGATAAAGAAATGCACCCACAATATATAAAATATTAGATTATAAAAAAGCATGTATTCTCCATTTTTTTAAAAGCGTGTCCATGTGCATGTATACACACATAGAGAAGACAGAAAGTGTTTAAATCAATGTTAAGAAGCCATGGGTTAGGCTTCTTATGACTTGAGGTGACTTTAATGTATTAACTCTCAGAGGCACTTGAACCCTTAGCAATAGTATGTATTATTCAGATGATTGGGGATTGGAGAAAAGGAAAACAAAAATCACTTTTTTTTTTTGTCGTGGTAAAAAGGTGAATTAACTATCCTCAGGAACATGAGATTTTGTCAAAAGCAGCTTTAAATAAATTACGGAATGGTGGAAATATCTGAATATGACTAGGGATCGAGTCTCATTTTTGTGTGGAGTGTTATGTCATTGGCTCCGAATACTCACTTGAGTCATCACCCATGGGGTCACAGCTTGGGTGCACTTGCTGAACTCAAGCTACGCATAAAGTAGGCTCAAAACTCAGTTTCAATAACGTCACTGTCATAAATTGTCACCGAAGTTAATTCATCAAGTGCCTTTCTGGAGTAGAGACTGTTGCCCTGTGGTCACTGGGAATGACTAATCCAAAATTATTTATCACACTTCAGATATAAGGAGGGCTAGCAGGTGATCTTAGTTTCTAAGATCCATTGTACATCACCTAATATACTTCATTCTGTACATGTAACATTTCTAAAAGAGTAGACAAAAGCTTGTACCTGTGGCCTATACATCTTTCACATTTAAGGGTACTCAGTTAGGCTCTGGCCGAAGATACCCTGGATTTGACAATTCACAAAGACTTATGAGAAATCTTTCAAGAATTACAGAAACTCTGTAGAACTCTAAAACTTCAGAGTTTTGCTTCCTAAACCAAGAGCACAGTTGACCGATGTTTATTGCATTGAAATTGAATGGCTTTCTCATGTTTGCCAAATATTTAGTTTGCCATATTATGGTGTGTATGTCGACGCTTTTTAAGTTTAAGATTTGTTGGATTACCGTGTAGTTAGTCCACAATAATATGTGTTGCCTCCTTTCCTGCCCTGGCTCCTTTTCCCATTATTAATCAAATCTAAGTCTAACCTGTGTGCATAACTTGTGATACTTGTTAAAAATGCTCTCTGTTGAAGAGACATTTTGCTGATGTGCGTTGTAGAGATCAACCCCCTCTCTCGCTGTTGTCTTCAGGTTTCATTTAAAAGTTCTATCTTTCATATTTTGGTAAGACAAGACTTTAAGTGGAAATGTAATCTGAGTATTCTGTCTAATAAGTGGACTCAGCATGGGCCTGCCGAAGCCAGCCATTCCATCTGTAGTGTAAGGATTAAAGGACGGGTATTTCCGGAGGCAGCTCATGCAGTCGGAGGGCGGCTTTGCAGGGAGCAGGATACAGCCAGGTGAAGTCAGTTTAGCACAGCTCAAGCCTTCTGGGTTGACCGTCTTGAACCCACTGTCCCTTCGAGGCTGACTAAAGTCAGTGAGGTGGCCAGTGGGCTCCAATGGCTTGTCAGCAGCACAGAATGATGCCAGAGTGTCGAGCTTTGAGATTTCTTTGGAGCCACAGGTCCGGGTGCTCGGGAAGACTCTTTAAGGCATAATCACAGGTCCTTCAACAATGTGCAGTGTTGTCGAAAGTCCCCAGAAGTAGCCAGTGGTGAGTGCTGGCCTTGGGGCCGTGGCCGCCTTTAATGCTGAGCTGTGGGACCCTCTGCAATCACTTTGCATCTCAGTGTCCTCATCTGTGAAATGGAAACAGTGACACCTGCTCAGTTGGTTTTTAGACAAATGAGAAATGTATATGAACTGTAAAGCACCGTTGAAATCTTTAGGTTCCTGATGGTTACCATGCAGTTTTTATGTAGCTTAAAACTTTTTATGCATATTCTCAGGATTTAAAAAATGGCGCAAGGGCATGTCTATGTGTCTGCTGTTTTTGCAGCTGATAACATCAGTTGCACAAGTTATCCTATGGAGAACACTGCAAGTGACCATTTTAGTAATGTTTTTATGGGGAAAAAAAACAATGACCTGTAAAAGCACGTATTAAATATCTCCTTGTTGACTCAGCTTCAGATACACTGGCCTTCGTTTGAACCACGGGGTCTTCTAACTTGCCCCCTTCCCTGCACTCCCTTTGCCCTTTCTCATACACCCTCGTCTGGGGAACTTTGACATTAGTTTTACCTTTACTTCCTTAGGTAAGCCCTTTCCACACCCCAGCCTAGGTTAGGGCCCACTGTTCATTGTCATTTGCTCTATGTATTCCTCCTTCGTGACAGTGTCCATAGCTGCAGGTCAGTAATTATTTGTTTAACTGTCTGCCCTCTACCTTCAGGACACATTGTCACTTATGTACATTCTAGTCACATATGCATAACCTGCGTCTAATCACAAGGAAACATTATTTTAAAGTAAATATTTTTAAAAGTCTGCCTTCCGTAGTAGTTTGTAAGCTCAGCGTGGTGAAGGACCACACCTGACTTATCCATTGTTTGTTATCTCTCAGATAGGCCTGGAGTGCTGGGTGTTTAAGTCATGAGTGGTGTTCAGATGAATGAATGAATAGTGCTGACTTTACTTAGATATGAAGTCTTATCTGCTCAATAATAGGTCCTTGTACCTTTTGTAAAGTAGCTGGATCATCCAGATGAATAAAAGACTTAAATCTTCTTTGTCATTGGCCCTCTATTTTTCTGTATTTCTCCTCTGAATGACTTACATTCTTGAAGTTAACAGCATTTCTAACTTGGTTATGAAGACTGAAATTAAATTTTGTCTTCCCCATAGCTCCTGCAGACGAATGGTCAGCTGTCCACTGTCAATGGCTTAGCGGAGCAAGGAGAACTCACCCTTCAGGAGGAAGCCCTGACAGGCCAGGAGGAAGAAGTCATTGTCACAGATGGTAAGCCTCACCATCCACACTGGGTAGAACCAGAGGCTGGAGAGCGAACAATCACTCTGAGGATAATTATAAACATGAGTCTGGGCAGAATATATACAGTCCTCCTACTTGAAGGATGATGTTGACAACACAAGCAGTTAATTGGTGACAAAAAGAAGTATTTATCTTAACCATGTGGGAAGGCCCTGTACTTAGGAAGTTATGCCAATACTTGGATAAAGGAAGTGAGTCATGCTTCCTCTTTCTTTGACATCCTTATCTGGAACTTACTATGTTTGTTTATTGTTTTGTATTTTCACTGTTGCCTTGTCCCATCTACTTGTCCGGTTTTGAATGTGAATCCTTGTTGGAAACGCTGGGGCTAGGGGTGCTGCTGGGGCCATGGGTGCTGTCAGAGTCGGTATCTCACTCTAAAGAACAGCCTGCTTCACATGCAGATTTTTCTGGCAATGTGCATTTCAAGGTGCACACCACTCTGTGCCCAAATTAAGATGTGTTGCATGTTTTATAGCTCTTGAGCCTAGAGAGTCCAGTGAGGTGGCTATTGGAAAGTGAGTCCTTCACCACATCATCACTGGTTTCTTTGATTTCAGCCCAAGGAAGGTGTCAAAAACCATACTTCCAGGTCAGAATCGATGACCTTGATCTGTAGGTCTCATGCGAGGGGCCACATGTTCGAAGAAGCGCCTTCCTCTATTCTTGAGTTCTAGTCTCGTCATCGTATTTAATCATAAATGAAGGAATAGTTTAACAACCACTATAAAAGATACATAAAATGATGACTCGGCATACCTGTGAAGTCCTGTGAAGGGACTGTCCATGGCCTTGGTTGGGTGCGAGCCTCCCACCACATGGAACCTGTTTTTTGTGCCCCCATGGAACTGCTTCAAGCTGTAGGGGTGGGAGGTTTTCCCCTTCTTCCTTTTTAGGTTCTTTGGTTGGCCAAACAAAATGACACGACAGAGTAACTGGAGGAAAAAGAAATTTAATTATGGACGTACAGGGGCCCCATAAAGATATGACCCACAAAAGGCAACCAGGCCACTGAGGCTGATGTAATATCCTGAGCTAAGGAAAGGTATAGGGGGATCTGAAGATACAGTGGGAAGGAAGGCCATTCACAGGAAGGCAGGGGAGATGTTGGAAAACAAAGGTTGCGCTGACATGCAGGTAATCCGTAGATAAAAAGGAATCTCTGGTAACAGCTGTCTTCCTGATGTAGGCGACTTTTCAACGTAAAATCGGGCAGTTGAGAGGGGAGGGAAAGAGATTTTCCTGAATCTGCTGGGTTTCGATATTCTTTAACTCAAAATAATCCTCATGCCAAAGTGGCATATTTGGGGAGACTTGTTTTGAACCCTTTGATACTGATTGTCATACAGCACCATAGGCACAATGTAAAGTTGGAAATATACAGTCTCATAGAAAGAGGATTTACATGACCTAGGGTGAGAGTTTCCAATAATTTCTACCAAAATCATTGGAATGGGCTCAACTCAAATTCCAAAATCCCATACTTTGTCCTTCCCACAGTGACTTTTGAGTCAAATCAAGCCACAGAAGTTTTCACGTCTCCCTTGGCCAAGCCGCGACACTCGGCGCTTCAGGGGGGATGCGGGAAAGTAAGTTGGTCCACCACTCATGGTGCTGACTTACCATCGGGGGACTAGAAGCTCGCTGATGGGAGGATACGCGAGTGGAGGGTAGAAGGAGAACCCGAGGGGAAAACCCGCTGGGTAATAGGGCCCTGGAAGCAGAGCGAGTGTAACAGGCGATGTAGGGTTGCTGAACTGTGCCACCACGGGAGGGGAGGGGTCAGCCTCTCATCTGACACTGCCGTGTGGGATTGACGTGTGGGATTGACGAGAGAAGGGGCGGAAGGGGCAAGGACCACCCTTAGCAGATGCCCGCATTTCGCACATAATCCTTCCCGTCTGTGGCGTGTTTACTGGACATCTACTGGCTTTAGTCCAGATGTGATTTCTTGGACAATTTAGCCATATGTATAGGTCAACGCTGGTTGTTAAAGTGATTCTGTCCCCACCCTGTGATTATTCCAGTGTTTTTTTTTGTTTTTTTTTTTCTTTTAAGAGCTACCCAGGCTTCTGACCATGGCCTTGGGGGGTCTGAGCAAATACCAAGTGGCTCTAGCAGGAAGAGTGATAATTCATATACCTTGTTTTTCAAAAGTCCTGAAAAGGCCTTGTCACCTAGGTAAGGACTCCCATGTGGCCTAGGACTGCAGAGGCCACCACTGGAGACCTGCCTTCAGGATAAACTTTCTACTGTTTCAGGCAGAACTGTTATTCTTTTGGCTTATTAAGGTCTCTGATTATTAAACTTATTTTTTCATACTTTTTTCTTGATATCAGTGATAGCCTATGGTTAGAGTTTATGGTTTATCTCCAGAAATTCCTTCTAGTGGAAGCATAGTGTACTGTAGACAAAAGCATCGGTGGAATGTGACTCTTAATCTCAGGATTTGGGGGATGTGGCTCCTCCTCCTGGTCCCCCAGGGGGAGCAGATCTGACCCATCTTGGTCCCTAAGAGGACTGATGGGCCAGCAGTAGGGTTAGGTCCTGCCATAGGATGGGAGAAAACTACGAATAAGGGACATTCCTGCTGGAGTGTTTTTAAATTGAAGTGGCAGACAATATTTAAACAAAGCCGGAAGTGAAAGAAAATATTTTCCTAGCTCGATTTGCTTGCTCTCTTTCTGAAACCAGCAATACTGGTAATTCGGAACCAGCCTTTTTCCCATAACAAAAATGGAATCCTGTTTCGTTGTCTACTTTCTTTAAATGATAGTAAAAGGAAACTGCCTACCAATGTTTTCTAAGCTATGCAGCAGGCTCAGAGATAAACGTTTTGGAGGGGGCTTGAAGATTATTTAATTTGGGGGGCTGTCTTTTAGAGAATGTACAGGTAGGCCTGAAAATAAATTAAAATGGGGGAAAAAAGAATTTACAACAAATTAGTCTTGGTGACTTAATCCCTTTCTCCTGAATTCTTTTTAGGTGATATATCATTTATCAAAACTGCATGTATGGAAACTCAGGCTTTTCCCAACTAGAAAGTTCCATCATACCTGCCACTCCCAGCATTCATAGGAGCTGCACAAGTGCCATTAGTTTTCAGGAAGATTTGCTTCTGCTGAAAAGATTTAAAAAAAAAAAAAAAAAAGGACCCCTTTTAATCCAAATTGTCATTTGCTCTCTAGTCTGTGGCTTATATGGTTTTCCATGAGTTAAATGCTTGAACAACAAGGATTTTAAAAACATTATATATTGGTCTGGGTCCAATTTTAGATTGAAAACTTTCAGAGATTAGAACTTTTAGATTTTTTTAACCTAGTCTTAGTATCTGTCGGGCAGATTATTTTTTTCTAAAACAAGTGGGAAAATTTAACATTATGAAATAAAATTTAAAGACCCCTCTTTATTCTAGAACATATTTGGTTGTTAAAGTACCTGGAGAACCCGTGGCTGTACGGAAGTAATCAAATGATTGTCTCAGATTTTAATACATTTGCATTTGCATTTATCATTCGCGAGGGAGCTATTTCTATTTTCCTTTTTTTTTTTTTTTTTTGTTTGTTTGTTTTTTTGGCTTTTCTACAGAGCAGACACGGCAACTGTTCTAAAGCCCATGAAAGCTATGTTTTATCTCCACCTTTCACAGGTCACATCTTTTTTATGTGAGCACATAAGTAAGGGTAGTCCTCGCCTTGGCTTTGGAATTCTCGTTTGCACGTGCTTTGTACCATTTGCATGCCCAGAGTGAGGACGTTTATACCAGCAGTTGGAAGCTTTGCCACTCTGGGTAACCAGATGAACAGGCTTTGTTACACTAATCAGAAAGTGGTGACAAGGCTGGCTGCTCCAGTAAAGTGCACCTGGGCCACTCCTGTCATACCTGCTCCGATCCCAAGGCAGTCCTGGGAAATACCCCCTCACCTCCGAGAAAAATAAAAACCAACCCCCCAAAAATGTCACTAAAGCAGAAGTTTCCATGAGGGTCTATTTCTTCTATTTCACTGGATTCCACTTTTCTGTATCTAGATATTTCCTCCCAGATACAGTAATGAGTGGAGCATCGGTGCTTAGTTTTCTAGAGGCTTTACTTGGAATGCTACGGAGAATTTCATTTTTCTCACGGTGCCTGATAGCACTGTCTTTGCTTTCATTCAGTTTGCCGTTTGTAGCTGCCAGCTCCTGGTGCATGGTGCCTTTGGGAGGTGCAAAGGCCGTAAGGTTACAGCCAAGTGATCACAGCCCCCTCCCTGTGGGTCTTGTTACCTTACAGAAAATCCATTCTAGGGTTACAAGTACTTTTTCTTTGCTTTTAGATAATTTAAGAACTGGCTTAGTGAGTGACTTAAGCACTGCTCCAGGTCTCTATTCAAAGATGACCCCCCCCAAAATACTTATTTTTCTGTGAGGGGCTGCTTTCTCTCCTGGAAAGAAATGTCTTTGTGATTCCGTCCCTTTAATAAATTCCATCTATTTCAGCTTGTGACATCATTGGTACCTTGTTAGGATTTGCACGAAGACATGTCCATTGCCCACGTTACGACGTTCCATGCCTCCTCTGTTTCTCTCCACCTTATTTGTCAACATCAGACATCCCATATGTCTGTCTTTCCTCACTTCTATTAATCCACAAGGGCAGAGATTTCTTGAGACTAAGGGTGTGGGTCTCTGTGGTTTAGTCTTGACTCCCCTGAGCCTAGAACAGTGTCTGACACATAGTAAGTGCTCGACAAATATTTGAATAAACGAAGACGCAGTTTTAAATTAGAATTAACAGTATTATATTTTTATTTATGAGGGGGAAGAGGACCTGTTAACTTCTCACTCTGTATCGTTTCATTTCCTGCGTAGCTAAATATGCAGTTTATAGATTTCATCCAAGTCTTCTTTCCTTTGCTGCGTCGGCGCTAACATAGCTAGATACTTTCCAGTACGCCATGCTGGGCTTTCACAGGGGCTCCCTGTCGGTTGTCCAGGTGTTGCCTGGAAACACGAAATCAGACCCTGACCTGCTCGTGATTAAATGAGAAATCCTAGTCCTCAAATGCTATCAAATGTAAGAGCTCAATAGACAAAGAGACGGACTTTTGTTTTCCCCTACTTTGGTATTTTGAATACCGTGTTATTGCATGACATTTTCTCAAGCTGTATCCTGTTTTGTAGTGTTTTGAAAACTAGAGAGAACACTCACAAAATAGGCCTTGAACTTAGGGAAAAGTATGATAGTGTGCAGTTTCTGGAAGCTGGTTTTAATCCATCCCCCCTCTCTGCAGTAATATTTTTAGCATGCGTCTCTGAAATTACTTATGTCATTGACAAATTTCGCGTATAATACTCTACTGCTTTCATCTTTAAAGAAACACAGATTTTTTTTTTTTAGTAATTAACAGCCAAGATATATAGAGAAGACTTTTTCCTCTGAACTGTATCCAAGTCTGACAGTGCAATGAACCTTTATTTTTACTTCTAACTTAAAAGTGGGCGGAGTGGGCTTTGAGGGAAGGAGGAGTGAGACTTTTATTCATTCTCTCTCCCCTTTATAAATCCCTTCATTCCTGGGGACTAAAACATGGGTACAGCTGCTTTAATTGCTATTTTTCTGTGTGACCGTGATTTGAATACATCCCTTTATCTCACTGAGAGCATCAATTTTCATCTGCAACATGAGCATCCTCAGCCATCTGTGAATTTCTGTGACTGAGTAACACCAGTATTGCTAGTAATACAGGCATTAAAAACCAAACAATGGATCAGCTGCCGAAGACACCCAAGGGACCTCAGGCAGGTGGGAATCTACTTGGTAATTTCATTATGCCTTTTTTATAAGAACACGTTTATGCATTTTCTTTTTAGTCCGATCTTAAAAGCCATCTTCTAGACGTGAAGTTTTAATTTAACGAACAAAAAGTTCAAGAGGGGAAAATTTATTCAAGAATGTCTCCATATGTAATCATTTAGGTAGGTATGAAAGAAAGATAAGTAGCTTCATAAACATGTCTTATAAAAGGTACATCTTACCCCCTATCTGGGAGAAGATGGGATTGGTTATGGCCCAGGATGGGTGAAAGATGTTGATAAAGGCCATGTCTACTTGCCCTGAAGACTTTCAGTCAGTCTTAAATTTCTGCTAAGATTTACCTATGGATGGCTATCGGTTAGAGGCTACTCCAGTCCACTCACGAATAGGGTCGATGCTCCGGTCCACTTGATGGGGAACATGGATAAGACAGCCTGTGGGCTTGTCCAAGCAACATACCAAGATTCAGACAGACCCTGTCCCTTGGGTGGAATGAGGGGATCCACGATGAATGGTTCTCTAATTGTGACTAAGCCACTAATGGAAACATTAAATTATTTTAGACATTTTATTATTTAAGGAAGATCCTGTGGGTATTTTCTCAAAGACTGACTCACCCCTAAAACAGCTCCCATATCACCTAATATAGTAGCCCCTAAATGGTTCTACACTGATATGATCTAGAGCACAGTGTCCCTATAGTACGTGAAAGGACGCCTCGAGAATTTGCAGAAGACACATTCTCTGGGCTTAGTTTCTATGCCTTTTTAGCTTATCAACAGGGTCTTATTCCTGAGTACCACACTCTGAACCTTTTCAAACTGCTTTTGTGGCTAAGGTGTCAGTACAGAGCCAACGTCCAGCAGTCGCCTCTTGACCTCCATCGTTCATAATGGATGCGTTAGTTATTTTGGTGAAAAGCGAGATGCGCTCAATTAAATTAATTGGATGAAGTCAGTGCTTTAATGTGTCTTAAGGTAGGCATGTAGTATTCAGAGTGACACCAAGCAGAAGGCAGTTCTCTTGCTCTATCAATTTGCTAGGGCCGCCATAATAAAACATCACACAGCAGAAATTTATTTTCCCACAACCTGGAGGCTGGGACGTCCATGATCAAGGTGTCATCAGGTTCGGTTTCTCTGAGGCCTGTCTCCTTGTCTTGCCGATGGCTGCCTTCTCCCCGGATCCCCACGTGGTCTTTCCTCTGGGCGTACGAATCCCGGTCTCTCTCTGTGTCACCTTTCATAAGGACAACCGCCACATTGGATTCCAGCCTTCCCTAATGGCCTTATTTTAACTTAATCACCTGTTTAAAAGCTCTCTCTCTCTCCAAATACAGTTAGATTCTGCTATGCCGGGGTTAGGCCGTCAACATGTGAATTTGGAGGGGACACCACCCAGCCCATACCGCCTGCCTTCGTGATTGATCAACTGGGATGTCAGCTTGGGGGTCCAGAAGCTTCGTGGAAAGGAACTTTGAGGCTGTCTAACCAGGCTCCTGCCCCCATGCAGAAGCCTCTTCTGCTTAAACCCTGGAAGGCTGGAAGTGTTTCTCCATAAAAGGAAGCCAGTTATTCCACTGCAGGAAAAATACACCTCCCTCCCGCTGCCCTCCTCTGTCCCCAGCACTGCCTTCTGGAACTGCCTAGAACAAACTCACCTCCTTTTTACACACGGCAGCCCTCTAAGTATTTGAAAACATTTATCATGTCTGCCGTTTCATCTTTTCTTCTCTAGGCAAAACATCTCCAGAGAAAATAAGCTGTCTCGCATTAAAAGAAAAATGCCAGTGTGTGTGTGTGTGTGTGTGTGTGTTTCAAATATGAATGTGCCTGAGGGAAGCTTGCCAAGCATAACTGGGGTTCAATTTTCAACATTCCTGCTTTTTAAGAATAGTTTATTTCTCAAACTCTTTAAACTGTGAGAACAGCTTAGTTTGCTTTACACCAAGTATTCTGGACCGAAAGAACTGATTAGAGGAGGTTAATACATTGATGGAGAATGTATAAAGGAGACTCCCTTTATCAAAGATGCCGCTCGAGAAGCCGAAGCCAAGGAGGATGAAGGGAATAACCAGTGCATGTCGATAAGTATTTCTGATGCTGGAAATGTCACTCGCCCTTTGGTGCTTCACTCACCGTGATCATAAGCACGATACAGGAGCTAGAAATAAGAATTGGCGAAGTCCCACTTTCCAAATAATCGTTGGTTGTAAATCAAGTAGAAGATGCATGGTCTCGACAGAGCCGGGGTGGGGGAGGGGGACACCTAAGCAGCCTCCTGCAGCGCCCCCCAAGAGTAACCTCAAGCTCTGTGGCCTCACTGTCTAACCTCAGTGGGTGAATTTATAACAAAGACGTAGCATTTTCCTTCTGCTTGTCAAATCCTGGCCCCTCCCTGTTGTGTTCATTTGCATTCAATGTTCAAATCCAGTGGGATTCTGTCTGCTTGCTAATGGCATATGTCACGATTGGAGAGTTTAAGATCATGTTTTAAACTGCCTTGTCTCTTTGATGGACAATCAGAGGTGTTGTTCTAAGGTTCAAGGTCTAGCTGGACCACCGGGGGACAGTGCTGGGCTGGCGTCCAGTGTGCTTGCAGTCTCACCGTGAAAGTAACAGGAGGTCATTTAGAAGATTTGTAAAGCGTAGGAAGATAACGAGACAGAAATTGCCCAGAATTCCTCTGCTGTTGGCTTTTGTCGTTTTTTCATTCTGGGCTCCTTTTTCTCCCCTTAGGCTCTCATATGTGCATATATACATGCATTTAAAAAGCTAAATTGGAATTGTATTGAATATATAGTTTATTTCCTGCTTTTACCATGAGCAAAGAGGTATGGGTTTATATATCAATGTAGGCATTTTCCTTGTATTAATTGCTTCACACACGTTTTTGCCGAATATTTCACTGAAGAGTTAGTTACATCATTTTCCTACTTTGGGACACTTAGATTCTTAAATATTACATGTCCCAAGAAGAAACATTCTCATATATAAAGCTATACCTCTCATTTGGTATATTTCATAGAAATAGAATTGCCAGATCGCAGAATATAAAAATATTTAGGGAGAAAATATACTTCTATGTCGCTTTTATTATTTGGAGCGAGTTTTTAAGTATTTTCCCCTTTTTAAAAAGTTGTCTTAAGTGATTGTTAAATCCCCTTCTAGCTCTCTTATTGTATTACAACTGTCCTGTTGAGAATCTAGTCTTCAGATTATTTGTCTTGAGGATTTGGAGTTGAGCTAACCACATTTATGTAAACATGTCCAATTCAGCTGGACCATAAAATTCAATTAGCTGGTATTTGTGTTCATAACATACAGACAGAGACTTGAAAATACACTGAGCCCAGGAGAACCCGCCCATCCTGTAGGTCTTTTGGCAGTGTCATTTAGATTCAGAGTATATATTCATCTCTTTCACCGTTATCCAGTTTGGAGCCGTTTTTAACGCAACCTTAGATTATCCTGAAGCATTTCGAAGGATTAGCAGTGGTTAGATACTCCCTTGGTTTGATGTCTCCTGCCCTTTTCCAGCCCGAGGAGAAGAGACCTCACTGGGTTTTGGTTTATTTTCCTCCCAGCCTAGTGCCAGGTTGGAAGGAAGGAAGGGGAGGGTTGTGTTTGGTGTGCAAGTCCATTTCTCAGCTCGCTGATGATCATATTTGGGTTAAATACTCAAACCTCCTTAGAGGAAGTTGATGAACCTAGTATCAGCCCTAATTGTGGTGTCTTGATCCCTGTCCCCTCCTTGCAGGAAAGAGAGTTAAAGCACTTGTGTTTACTGCAGTCATCTGTCCACTGGTGCTGGCCGGCCTCCCCAGGCTGGGAGGCCTCTTCAGTTCTTGTCCAGTGTCACCAGACTGTTGACCACCATCTTCATCTTTTAATCCTCTCCCCATTTGGCTTCTGATGTCGCTTTCTCCTTGATTGCCTCTTTTATCTCTGGCCAGTCTAAGGGTGTCCTTTTCCAGATTCCTCTTCTTCAGTGTTCCAGAACTTTCTTATGTCACGTGTGTCAGTCCAGTTGGATGGTCGACCGTATAGATTTGCCGGGCTTCAGCGTCTTCCTTCCCCTTGTCCTCTAGGCATCTTTCAGTTAGTGCCTGATGTAACTTTGGACTCCTTTTTCACCTTGGTCACCATGGTTTCTATCTATCTTATTTCTAGAATATCTTCCTCCTTGTCATGACTGCCCAGTTACCTTTTTTATAGCACAGTTCAAATTACGTGCCACCAAGCCAGCTCCAAAACCTCCAGTGATTCCCTTGTAGCTTTCAGAATTAATAATTCTTTTTTAAAAAAGACAGCTTTAATGAGATATAATTCACATGCCATGCGACGACCCATTTAAAATATACTATTAAGTGGTTTTTAAAATAGTCATAGTTTCATATATTCACAGTACACCATCACCACACCAATTTTAGATTATTTCCATCCCC
Organism: Eidolon dupreanum; assembly: GCA_028627145.1. NCBI lineage: Eukaryota > Metazoa > Chordata > Mammalia > Chiroptera > Pteropodidae > Eidolon > Eidolon dupreanum. The sequence goes on from CM053502.1 coordinate 165,199,297, forward strand.
TCAGAAAGAACCCCCGTACCTGTTAGTCACTCCCTCTCTCTCCCCAACTCCACAGCTCTTGGTAACCTCAAATCTATTTTATGTGTCTACAGAGTCACTTATTTTGGACATTTCATTTAAATAGAACTAAATATGTCAATTATGTGTTACTTTGTGACTAGCTTCTTTCACTTAGAATTCTTCAATGCTCATCATATTATATCATGAATATCACGTAAAAATACTTCATTCTTTTTTGTTACTGCATAATACTGCATTGTATAGATATACCAGATTTATTTATGCATAGTCAATGGACCTTTGGGTTGAATCTCCTTTTCGACTACTATGAATCATGCTGCTGTCAATATTTCTGGACAAGTTTTTGTGTGGGAATCTATCACCTCTGTCTCTCCCTTCCCCTCCCTGGTGGTCTCCCCAGGTAGACTCTGAGCTTGTAGCTTTAAGGAACTCACTCTTGATTCCCAAAGGGTCATGTTCTTCATGCCTTTGTCCATGGTGCTCCCTCGGTGTGGATAGCTTTCCTCTGTGCCCCGGGCAGGGCTGCCACCCACCCCAGCTCCATCGCTCAGAGGCTGGCCCAGATGCTCTTTGAGGTGGGCTGAAGTAGAATGTGTGCACTTCTACCACCCAAGACCAAGCTCCCTAAGGCCAAGGACAATATCCTGTTATATCCCTGGGTGTCCAGCATAATTAACGTGGAATTAGAACGTGGTAAATATTCATTAAATGAACCATAAAGTTTTGAGAAAACACTTTTTCTGTCATCCATCCATTTATGCTATTGGTAAACATTTTTGCATAACTTCCGCTTTGGGTGACGATGTCATTCCCTAAAAATTCTGATTTAACGAAAAAGAAAACGGAATGAAAAGAAGAAAAGAAAGTTGCCTGCATTGTACACTTACCTTAGGTCTGATCTTGACTCCTGCTTTTACCTTGATGACTTTTCTTTGTAAATCCAGACATACAGAGACTTCCTGGCCAGCTATGCCACACACCCTGTTGTTGATTACTTAGAGGTGGAGATCAAAGGAGAACCATCTACTAAGTGAGTCAGCAGCTTTCCACAGGGTCTAACTCATGGTTTTAATGAACTCTTTAAGAATATCAAATCAGCTGTGTTAGTGCCTTTACGGATGTCATAAAAAGAAATAAAAAGCTTAAGTGACAAAACTAAATACATTTACCTTTTGTAAATTGACAAAAGCAATACATTTACCTTTTCAAATGTTCTTTTGGGCCTTTGTAACTAGTGTAGTTTCTTCCTAGCCAGCTCATCCTGTCGTTAGAATTTGGACTTAACCTGACATGACTGCGAGGAGCTGGCGATGCAGTTAAGCAAGGTCAGAATCAGCGGAATACGCCCGCCCGTAAGTTGAATATGTGTATTACAGACGTGGCACCCATTGAAAGCCATGGGCTATCCCCAACAACTGATGTTGAGACATTTAGAACTGGAGACCGTGGATCCTGAAGATAGCCCAGGCTCCTGGGACAACTCTGGGCAGGAGTGTGGGCTCCACCTGGGGACACTGTCTGGGCTGATCCCCAAGTTTGGGAAGGCTATAGACTGCTCATTTAATGCAGACCACAAATGCAGCCTCAGAGAAAGTCTGCTTTCCCCTCGACCTGCACAGCTGGGACCCTCCAGGGCATAGAGCATAGGTGAGGGGCAAGGTGGATCTGCCAGAACCCCTCTGCTATGTGGGCTGCAGGGGAACAATTAGCACCAGCAGCATTTCTCACACACCAGAGTCTCATTATAGTAAGAGCAATTTGTGAACCAAGTTAAGACTCCTCTAGGGAAGATAAAATGGTTAGGAAGCTGCTAAATGGTTCAGTGTGGAAATACGCTCGCAGGCATCAGGACAAGGCTTATCACTCCCTGTACCCACGTGGATTTACGGCCAGGCTGGGCGTTTGCCGGAATAGAAGAACGAAACCGGGTCTACGCAGAGGCTGAGGCTGATTTTTGTAATAAGGTCAGATTGCCGGCAACGACGCCGCCTTAGTCAAGGCCTGAATGTGGCGCGCGGCTCCCCCTGGTGGCCAGAAGGGGAAACTACATGCCAGCCTGCCCTGTGCTCAGCTTTTTCTTGATCTTGCCTCCCATCCTTTTACTGTGCCCCCTCTGGTCTGCCCCTGGCCCCCTCATACTTCTCCCTGCGCCCCAAGATGTAATGAAGGAGATCTTCACGGTCTGAAGAAAAGAGCAATAGTAAAGCCTTTCTTTTGTTTGCTTAAGGGGAGCATGTGTTACTGGGGTCAAACAAGCAATACAAGAAGTGATAAATAGGAAAAAGATGAAAAGGAAGGAAGCAAACCCGGGGGGCTCAAACAGAAAATTGACGCACAAAAGGGTGTGTCAAAATCCTAAGAAGACACCGACTCACTATATCATTTATCTTGTGTCTTTAATGTAGAACAGACCTGAAATTTCAGTGCAAGAGAATGTAAGAATTCAGGGCTGCCTGAAATTTTGACTTTTTAACACAGGTTCTGGCTGATTTTCACGTATGCTTGAATATTAGAGACGTGATAGTGTGTCTGTATTGTAATGTGGCATAGGAAATAGGACAATTGAGAGTTGCCAACCTTCAGATCAGTGCAACGTGTGTGTGTGAGAGACAGATGGTGAGAATATAAAATACTACAGGTGCTAAAAAGGGAGCAGTGTTTTGCACCTCATCAGCTTTTAAACATAAGGCTAGAGAACACAGTATTAAAAATGGCAGTAGAATTTAATATCTGTGCAGTTATTTCCTTAAAGCTGAGATACAGAAGTGAATCGGTGCCAGGAATGAAGTAATGGTTTAGATAAAATGCTGCTGACTCTGGGTCTTATTCCTCCCAGCAACTTTTAAACCCTCCCTGGGTTTCTCTGCAGAACCTCACCGACCACTAACAGACCAGCTCCAGGGAGGGCTCCTCGCCTTTAAAATCAAACACGTGACTCTGAGTCCTGGAGCGCGGCGAGGGCGGGGCCAGACCCCAGCCGGCTGGCCGAGGGTGGGTCCTCCTATAATTAGCGGGGAAATGCATCCTCAGCCCGCTTTGTGCTGCAGCTCCCAAGGCACCTTTGGTTCTCCCTAATCCCCTGAGGGTGGTTTGGCGCTTAGTTCTTCCCGATCCCAGCAGGACTGCACGGGGTTGGGGAGTCCCCGGGCCGCTTCGGCCAGGCGCCAGAGGAGGGCGAGCCACCGGCTGCTCTGCTCATCCGGAGGTGTGCTGGTAGCTATGCTGGGGATCGTTACAATCACAGGTGAGGCGGACGCCCGGTCTGTCATGTTTTCCCCGAGGCGGTGGCAGGTGGAGTAAATGCTTTCTTCCTTCTGATCTGCATTTGGATGAGGGGACCTCGAGGTCAGTGGCGGGAAAGACTGCTTGGCGTGTATTTCTCTGTGCAGACTCTTTGATCAGAAGAGCTTTCTCTGGTTGGCTCAGTAAGAACCTAACAGACCTTAAGTTTCCATTTTGCCTGTGCAGGAGTCTTCCTGCTGTGCCTGGGGGAGACTTTGAGTGTATTTTTTTTTTAGAGGCTGTCTCCTTTCCCCTCAGAGGGACTACTGAACCAACTGAATAGATTTGTGTTAGACCCGGGTGAATTTCAAAATCGCTTGTGACAGCCTATCACTGTTATCATAAAATATCAAATTCCTGTTTTTTGAGAAATTACAGTATTTGTTAGGTTGACCTGGGACCAAAATGTTAGCTCTAGTTTAAGTGGTGATTTTAGTAAAACCATAGTCACTAAAATTGGTGGCTAGCAGGTAACAGTATTTAGACAATGAATACTAAACATGTATGTTTCTTAAACTTGCTTTCTAGAGGTCTGGCTGAGTATGAGCTATCATATTTAATACTTACTTCTGACAAATAAATTACATATATCAAACTTGTAGAATGTACTTGGAGCTCCTCTAACTTCGTATTTGATCATTTCATGACTCCTTAGGAACCTGCCTGTTTTCCTCCTCTGTCCTTTTTCCTATCATCAAGAAAATGAAACTCCATTTGCTAATTTAGGTTTATAAGACCAGCTAAGCTCTTCTCTAAATACTTGAGATCATTGCTCACCAAATCTATGTTTTTTTTAAAAGCGCAGGATAGACTTTCCTAGGACTTAAAATTTTTCTCATTGTAATTGCTTCTGCAAAGCCTTTTCCTCTTACAGAATTTTAAATGAATGTGAAAGTTCAGCCAAACTAAAAATATCTCTCGTTGCCTATAGATTAGCTTGTTTACTTTGAGATTTCCTTAAAATTCTCCAAGTTAACTTGATGAGATTTTTTATCACTTACCTTGCATGAAATTTTACATGGTACCTAGAAACTATCATTAAGTAAACTATCCAAAATTTAAAAGTTAAAAACACAAAATTCTCCAGTTTTTCCCCCCAGATCATTACTTTTTTTTTATGAATGAAATATGCAAATGCCCAACCCTGAGAGAGGCTGCCTGGGAGTGTAGTTTGTGGGGTGTCACAGCTGGGGGTGGGGCTTCTCTGATGGTAACTTTTTTGAAGGTGATTTTTATATGCAGCTTAATTATTATAGCCGCTATTTGATTAGTTTATCTTATGCCGAGTTTCTTATGGAAAAAGAATGTGATCCTTTTTTAGCATTAATTATGACTTAACAATTTTAGGACTTGAAGGGGCTTGTAAAAATTGGTTCAGATAATCCCAATGGAATGATATACGATCGGGAACAAAAGAAAGGACTCTAATTTTTAAGGCAAACTCAAGTAATTGGGCATATTGCTTTCTCTGAGTTTTATTGCAATGTGGGTATGGAGGACATGGCAAAATTTAGTACTTCTTCCTGATAATAACATGCACAGAAGAATAACATTTCAGAGTGGAAGAAGTAAAAAATAAAAGGGAGTTTCAACTGTGGTTTTTATTCTTATGCAAGTTACCCTGATAAGGAAGATTTACAGTCTTTAGTTAGTCAGAATCTTAAAAAGCAATGAAGACTTTTAAAATTGGCATTAAAGATTAATTAAATATCAGATTACTCATCTAAGTAATTTGAAAGAGAGTTATTCTAGTCCTCTTTAGTACTAAATCATGCAAGGAGCTTTTAAGTTTCACAGTTAGTAGGAAGGGATCTGGACCAATACCATTTTTATAGAATTACTTAGGAATGAGCTTTCATTTCTGAATGTAGGGAAAAGCTGTCACTTATGGACTATTATTCTTCCCTCCCTGGCCCTATATACACAAACCACTGAAATGAACGCAGCAGAACTTGAATTATGAAATGATTGATGTTTCCAATTACATGCTATTGCCTTTCTCGAAGTCTTTCCCCTCACATCACGGTAGCAATAACTTAGCTTAAAAACTGGAAAATAAATAATTTGACACAATGACAATGGAAGAGGTGTCCTCTCCCCCACCTGCATATCATGGCGTGCCAGCTGGGGGAGGGGGTGAAACTTTTTGAATGAGGGAGCTCACCCATTGAGACTAACTGTAGAGGATCATGAGGAATTAGGGCGACATTTTGTAAAGTTAAACTGAGAAAGAGTCCTCCAGCACTTGTGCAAGCTCTAGATTATTTATAATGCACTTCTCCGTGCAAATCATTTTACAAGATAAAATAAAACACCCTTCCTATGGCTGCTTCTATCTGCCGTGGAGGCAGATTAGTTGTTAAGAGACTTGTGATACGTGAAAGTAATACTCTTACAACTGCTGGAGTAATAACTACTGCTTGCTGAATGCTCTGCCTGTCAGGCCATTATCGTTATTCCTCAACATAACCCTGCAAAAAGTGGTTGTTTAACCCCCTTTTTATCATGAAAATGAAGTTTTTCTCTCGTATTGAAGCACAGCTGTACCTTGTAAAGGACCCCTTATTGTGTAAGAGACCATTAAACGTCACCGTCAAGGCCAGGGCCAATGATGACATACATGCTCCTGTATGGGGTTTTGCTTATCTGAGTTTTAATCCCAGTTCAACATCTCCCCGTGGAGGTTTTGTGGTTAATGAGCCTTAGAACAAGAGGAGTTGGGTGTGTAGGATATCAGGGATAGATTTAGAATGCAGAGAATTTCTGGAAACCTTCCAGGACAATGCTGCAAATCGTAGGGGAACGTTAACCAGTTCCAGATGTCACAGCGAGCAATCCCGATGAGCGTGGGGGAGTGGGGAGCGCTGGTTATACCACGTTTAAAAGCTGAGTGAAAGCACTTAACAAAAATTGTCGGTAAGTCATTTTTAAAATCACCCATTTTTGTTTCCAAGTAATGCTTCCAACAGACGGATACCGTCACACGGGCACATGATTCGAGTCTTCTCCCAGAAAAAGGGAATCGACATACGTGGTGTCTCTGGTAATGTTCGTTTGAGAAGCAAGCCTCGTACGACACTGTTTCCACGAGTGGTCGATGCGGAAAAACACGTCGACACAAACCGTGTCCCAGACGAGATCGTGTTGGGTGTGGTGCCCACGGAGTGTGTGGGTCATTGCAAGGACTATGGTCTTTGCCCACCCTTTTAAGTTAGCCATGGGGTGGGGAGAGGACCAGTGACTAATAGGATGGTATGAAGATGGAAGTGTCTGCCACCTGTGCCTCCTAGAGGCTTTTCCATCTGACACATGGACAGGCTCCTGTTCCAAACCTTTTGCCATCTTTGATGCCTGGTGAGCACGTGGGGTTTCTCGAGGAACTGCGGCATTGGTGAATAAATGAGCACCATGCTTGGGCTTCATGGGCGTTTGAGAGACTTGCTGGATTAAGAGCAGGGTTCTTCAGAACAGCCGGATAATTAAAAGTCCCACGTGAGTGATAATTTTTTGTTGTGTCAGAAAGGCCTACTCTAAAATCAGTTGTTTCTACAGAAGGACTTTTTGGGTGCCAAGAAAGTGCATCCCCAAATCAGTGATAGGTGGTCGAGCTTTTCCTTTCTTCTTCTTATCCAATCAGACAAGTCTAAGACAGGTAATAATTCTATAGGGAGGCGAGGTGTCAAAAATTTTACCGCAGAGGAGGTTTTGAAGTCATTTAAAAGCAAATATATGGTTACAGGAGATGTGACTTGGGGTCGTGAACATACAGTGCAATCACACAGATGATATAGAATTGTACACTTGAAACCTATATCATTTTATTAACCAATATCACTGCAATAAAGTTAAATTTAAAGCAAACTTATTAATGAAATGTTTGTAAGCGTGGTTGTGAGTAGATTCTACTATGCCGACTCTGAACCAGGTGAACACGGGCCTGTGTTCCCCGGAAGACGTTACTGTCATTGGCTGCCTGTCACTCCCAACAGCCAAACGAGCTGATGTGGTCCCGTCCTCCCTGGTCCTGTCCTCCCTGCCACCCCACATCTTTTAGATTGTTCTTTTATGCATTTAACAGCTCTATCTCTGCTCACCAAGCTGTGATCTTTAACTAATACAGAACCAATGTGCAGACAGCACATAAAAATACTTTTTAAAAGGTTTCTATTAGCCAGAATGTGGGACTTGTGGGCTGATTTTCGTGTACTGTGTCCAGTTGGGTTGGTTTCCCAGAGGAAGTAAGTTCAACCAACCCAGAATGGGCTGCAGTCATGTTTGACCTGCATTTGGTCCAAAATGGGGTACAGATCTAGCTCTTTCCATGGTGCAAGTAAAAAGAGGAGAGAGCTAGCTCAAGATGTCTGTGCCTCGTTTTCTGTTGGAAGTCAAGAGGCAAACATAGGTGCAATATAGTATTTATAGAATTTGAAAGGGCATCTGAACTTTATATATTGGTGGATTTCCGCAGTATCTCCTGGTCCTAAAAATCTGGGCAGGGGCCAGACTTCCAGTTAGGAAGCACTGAAAGCTGTTCAGTGCTGCCCTCTACTGTTTGAAAACTCATTCAGGGAACTTTATACACACGAATATTTGTGACATAGTGTAACATTGGACCAGTGTAGATCATCTAACAATGAAGAGATGTGAAAATAAATTGTGCATTCATTAAGTCAAACTTTGAGGACTACTGAATAACTTACCCAGAAGAAAACAAATATTAATAGTGATTGTCTCTGGACATTGTTTTTATGACGGTTACTCCAATTTTCTGTAGTTTGAAATCCTTTGCAATTTATATAGATATTTTTGGAATTGGTAAAAAGTGATTAAAAATAAGTAATTCTGAAGAAAAACAATGGATCCCCCCCCCAAAAAAAAGAACCTTAGAGCTTTTGGATTATTATTTTTTATTGATGGCCAATTGATAGTTGATCCTTGAAAGTAGCCTTTGCAGGAAGTATGGGAGGTGACCTATGTTACACGCGAGGGCACTGAGAACAGAAACTTCAGGAAATTTGCCTGAAGGCCCAGTGCTAATAATACCAGTCCATCTCCAGAACTTCTGTTCTTTAATCTTTTCCTCCTCTACCTGAATTCTGTCTCTCTCTCTCTCTCTCTCGCTCTCTCGCTCTCTCGCTCTCTTTTTTTTTTTTTGAAGGTAGGGAACAAGTAGTTTTTCTGTTATTTAATACATGGATAACATTTGTATTGTGTTGTATAATATGAGGCAAAGATCCAGTGTTCTTTAAAATCAGGTAGGGCGCATCATCACCCTCTCCAGTTTTGTTTTCTATATCTTTATTATCTGCACTTGTTTACTCTTCTGAGTGACTTTTTAAAACAATAACTTCAAATATAGCAAGTAGCAAAAAGAAAAACAGTACAGGGTATATCCATGTAACCCTTTACCCAAATTTACCACATTTGCCTCGTTATTTACTCTCTCATTCTCTTTCTCTATGTTGGTAAACAAAACAAAAACCAGTATACAGGTTCATGTTATGTCTTATGTAGGCATGAGATCCAAAATTTTCTAAACCATTTGAGATGAGTTAAATACAGCATGGTCCCTTACTCCTGAATACTTACCTCAGTGTGTATTTCCTAAGAATAGAAATACTCCCTTTAATAACCATGGTGTACAGTTTTCAATGTCATATATATACATTATTATAACACTTTAAAATAATCTATCATCTTTATTCCAGTTTTACCAATTAATCTAATAATGTCCTTTTAAGCATTTCCCTCTTGCATTATGAGAGCCATGGGTCAGGAATTACATATTATACTCCTAAGCATCTTTTAATCTGGAACATTTCTGTAGCCCTTATCTTTTAAAATTTTGACATGTTCAAAGCATATAGTTTTTCCCCATTTCCACCACGTCCCTTACTTTGTGTTTGCTTTCTTTAGATTCATTTCAGATTATGCATTCTTAGCCACAGGTCTGTCCTTCTCAGGGTATAGCACAAAATGCCCATCTGTCCCTCAGAGGTTGACACTGAATTCTTGCCCACTTTCCCCACTGTATAATTAGGTCCCCCTCCCCCCTTCAACTATAAACCATGTAAATATCCTGCCCGTCCTCCTCCACTACCCCTTACTCAGTACTGATTGATTCTTGCTTTATCCAGGCTTTACCTTAGTGGTTGCAAAATGATGATCAGGTGATCTTTAGAATCAGCGAGTGGGTGGATAGAATATATGTGTTTTTTTCCTTGTTTTAAAAACATGACCGTAACCATGAAGAACTGCTTTTTAAACTGAAATGGAATAAATTCACTGTCCACATCAGATATATAGCAATTTTCCCACTTAAGTGTGGGAGTTGACATGACTACATACTTTTTCTTGTTATGAGTGGCATTTACAAATTACAAAAAATCGTAATGATTATGGAAAATAAGATTTAACACTTTGAAAATATATAGAATGAATTTATCTCTAAAAAAAAAAAAAAACCCTTTGTGTTTTACTCCTACTTACTGCATTGACTTAAGTGTTCTTCCAGCCTTTGGCCCACCAGAGATGTCACACACCTACTATATGACACTGGTCAAGTCGTATGACCATTTAAAAAAAATAGACTTTACTTTTTAGAGCAGTTTTCAGTTCACAGCAAAGATGAATGAGAACTACAGAGAGTTCCAGTATGTTCCCTGCCCCGCAGCCTCTCTTGGTCAACATCCCCCACCAGAGTGGCAAAATTGTTAGAACTGGCGAACCTACGTTGACACATCGTTATCAGCCAAAGTCCATATTTTACATTAGGAGTCACTGTGGGTATTGTACATTGTATGGGGTTCATAGTGCTGTAGAAAGTAGTTTTGCTGCCCTAAGATTGTGTGCTCCGCTGGGTCCTCCTTCCCTCCCTCCCCCCACTGGCAACATTGATCTTTTTGCTATCTCCGTAGTTTTACCTTTTCTGAATGTCATGTAGTTGGACTCATATAGTAGTACATAGCTTTTTCTGATTAGCTTTTTTCACTTAGTAATGTGAATTTTAAGCTTCTTCCATGTCTTTTCAGAGCTTGAGAGCCTTTCTTTCTTTTTAAGCAGTTGGTGATATTCCATTGTTTAGATGTACCACAGTTTATTCACTTAATGAAGGACATCTTGGTTGCTTCCAAGTTTTTGCAATTATGGATAAAGCTGCTGTAAACATCAAGGTGCAGATTTTTGACTGGATATTAGTTTTTGGCTTGTTTGGGTAAATACCAAGGAGTACCATTGCTGGATCTTGTGGCAAGATTATCTTTAGTTTTTAAAGAAACTGCCCAACTGTCTTCCAGAGTGGCTGTACCATTTTGCCTTTCCCACATACGGCCGTTTTGGAAGTCAGTTTATATTCCCCTGTGAACCAGTTGGAGGAATTAGGTGAGCTCTACCTTTAAGCTCTAAGACTCTGTGACTATAAATGATAACTCTGTAATGAGATGTAACGGGAATGTACGTGAAGTCCCAGTTCTGGTTCTAATACTCAAGAAATTAAAGCTCTTACAACCTGACAAAAGTGGGCACAGGTTCTTGCGGTGCATTGCGGATTTTGGCGTTTCCTACTGAACGTGAACTTACGGCTCTGTTAGGGGGTTTGGGCGCATGCTCCATGAACGCTACACGTAATGTAGTGCGGGTAAGAGCGAGGCAGTTCAGGAACCCGGGAGCAGTGAGGTTTCCAGCCAGCGTGGCAGTCATCTCGCCGAAGCTGGTTGTCGGCCTTGAATGTGCCTGGGTTTGAAGAGGGGACCCCACTGGGATGATGCACAGGGCCACCGGGGGCTTTTCTTTGCAGGCTTGCTCGGGGCGCTCTGCGAGTAGGCTGCGCCCTCTGTGACGCATGCGCAGTGGTGCCCCGGGGGGCGCCGTTAGCAGCACGGCCCACGGGCAGCCACCAGTCTCCATCCAGCGATGGGGCAGCCAGGAGGAAAAGGTTGGGCCGCCCCAGCCTCTTTAAGTAGGCCTCTGCCGGCGGGTGGCGCACACCATGCCCTGGTGGATTAACTTCTGCTGTGAGTAACATGGGCCTCTGGGGACGTGGTGGGTGAGACAGCTCTGAGGGCCACGAATGCGTCCGTTAGTGGCAGCCAAAGATGGGTTTGTGGGTTTCCATCCTTCTGCCTTTCCCCAGCATAGACCAAATTACTGACGTGAAAGCACATGGGAAGGCATTAGGAAGGGACGACAATGGTGCCGGGTGCAGCCGACGCCCATGGCCGCAGAGCCCCTGGAGCCCCAAACTCTCCACTCTCAGAGCCTTAATCCAACCCGGAGAGTTTAAAACACAACCGCAGTGCAAGGGGTGCCCCAGGCCGCACTCTGCTTCTTGCCAAAAAGGGACATAGCCTGGAAGATTCTAACAGGGGGTTGGCCACAGAGGTTATATGGTTGTATGGCCTCAAAAAATCGCTAGAATTTAGCAAAGGCCAGAAAGTTGCGCAAACTATAGAGCGTGGTAGACAAGCAAAATGGGGCATGCGGGACAGGATGGAGCAAGCAAGGCTACTTAGGCTGCAGCGCGGGGAGTGTGTGGCAGACTAATAGAAAATAAGATTGACAAATAGAACCTAGATTTCAACATAGTTGCAAGCAGAGTGGATAGAGACAGCGAGTGCAGGTGGTTTGGGGGCAGGATACATACCTCTAATGTGCAAGTATGTGGTCGTGTTTGGCTCTTATGTTAGAAATTAATTTAAATGGTCCTGATTACCAGGCTAGGCAGAATAGAAGTTTACCCTCTAGGTCCTGCAGCCATGAGGGGTGTTTGACAGCTTCCTGATATGATCAAAGTGGTACTTTTAGGAAGCACAGCATCTCTGTAAGGTCTGTGCAGGTTGGGGGGGTGCAGAAGGCAAGTGCAAACTGAAATCAGGGCTGAGTTCTAGTTTGTCCAGCCTTTGAGCAAAGCATAGAAGTACCATCTGGGCCAGCAGGAGACTGGTCTGGAAGGTCATTCTGCTACTAGTAGCTCCTGGGATTACTTAGGTCAAAGGAGCTATAGACCAGTTGATAGGTTTTAAAAATTTCTTGTGATCTTATGTACTATTTTAAATGTGTTCTGCCCATCTATCGCTCTATATAAAGAGAATATCTGAATATTGCTAAGTTATATATACTGCACTATCAATAGCTGTTTTGTTCCAGCACTTGGCAGCTATTCATCTTTGTTTTCCTAGTTTTGACTGTAAACATTCCAGTCATCTCAGAACTGAAGAAAAAGTGTTTCAGATTGAAACACAGATTTAGCAGCATGGAGGGAAAATGCAGGGGAAGGGGTGTCTAATACATGTTTTCTCCCACTATGTTAGCAAAATGTGCCTGCATTTTCTAATGAATTCTAGAATGGTTAGTTAATGAGTGTTTTTTTTTTTTTCCCCCTACCTCATGCTTGCCAGCAGGAAATTTATGTTCGTGTTCATTACAAGGAAAATTGTACTAGAATAGAACTTATTTTCAGAGTTTGGTTTTTTCCTCCAGTGAATTTCCAGTGATAACCATCTACCTTTTTAAGAAAAGGTCACACCTCTTATGTTGCATTAGACATGTTTGTGGAAAGTTCTCTTGTGAGTATGCTTTTATAATTGGGGAAATTTGTAAGAAGTAGTTCATGCCATGGAAATGCACTTAATTTAAAGAATCTTTAGATTTAAATAAAAGCAGGAACAAATGGAAACTTATAGCATTTTGCTTTTCTGAGCAACTAAAAAAGTCCATTTCAGTTGACTATACAGATGAAATGAACTAAAACATGGCTTTCTTTTCCCCACATAATTATAGAAGAAAACCCACTTATGTTATTTTATTTAAGTGAATTATACTTGATGAATGACACAAATGCATATTTAGAAATAATAATGGTCCACATTTTGAAGACTCAGGCTATTTACCATGGTCTGGGAAGAGCCTAGGGAATTACCTATAAAATAAAAAACATTTTTTGTTGTTATTAGCTCATATCCTTAAGTAATATATGAATCTTGATGCAGTAGAAGGGCTAAAAGGATCAAAGCTGAAGTTATACCTAAATTTATCAATTGACTTTTTTTTTTTTATATAAAGAAGTGTTCTCTACTACTCATTTACTTTTTTAGTATCACTCTCGAGTTACAGATTTGTTTTTTTTAATTCAGTGCTTCAAAGTTTGGCCAGTGGGAGCCTCTTTCAAGCTGACTCTTGTGTCCTTTTCATATGCCCCCCTCAGGTTTGAGTCCCTCTTTTTTCAAGGTCATATAAAAGAAGTAAACCACCGCCTAATCTGTTGAGATTCACAAATACTGTTAAGACTTTTATCTTTTCCTGGAATTGCCTGACATTAAAGAAAGTATCAGTTGGTCGTGTTTTTTAAGTATTTAGTTTTCTTGAATTGTAATCATTTTATCCCTTCATTTTCCCCACCCCTCTCTTTTTTTCTGTTAATAGTTGGGCAGAGAGACACTGAAAGTGTGAGTGAAAGAGACTCAGATAAAGAGATGGCTGCCAACTCAGCAGTTGTTCAAGACATCACAAAGGATGGGCCAGAGGAAATACCTGAAATAATTGAGCAGATTCCTTCTTCAGAAAGCAATTTAGAGGAGCTAACACAACCTGCTGAGTCCCAGACTAACGATGTTGGATTTAAAAAGGTGTTTAAGTTTGTTGGCTTTAAATTCACTGTGAAAAAGGATAAGAATGAGAAGTCTGACAATGTCCGACTACTCACTGTCAAGAAAGATGAAGGTGAAGGGACAGGAGAGTCGGATGGGGCCGGCGACCACCAAGAGCCCAGCCAGGAGACTGGAGAAGCAACACCCAAAGAAAAAGAACTGACACAATCTACAGAGAAGCCCGAAGAGGCTCTGAAACATGAGCAGAGTGACACAGACGTTTCTGTGCAAGCTGAGTCTGGTCAAGCAGCAGAGGAAGCCAAAGATGGAGAAGAAAAACAAGAAAAAGAACCCACTAAATCTCCAGACTCTCCGACTAGTCCAGTGGCCAGTGAAACGGCATCACCCTTCAAAAAATTCTTCACTCAAGGTTGGGCCGGCTGGCGAAAAAAGACCAGTTTCAGGAAGCCAAAGGAGGAGGAGCTAGTAGAAGCTTCAGAGAAGAGAAAGGAACAAGAGCCAGAAAGAGCAGACACAGAAAGAAATGAAAAGAGAGAAGATAGTGCTGAGGAACGGGCCACCTCTGAACAACCACACGCACAGGAGGCCACAGAGAGTGCCAGTGTCGCCAGATTATCAACTGAATATGAAAAGGTGGAGCTGCCTTTGGAAGGTCAAGTGCCCGGATTTCCTGAGGAGAAATCTGCCCCGTTAGCAACAGAAGTATTCGATGAAAAAGTAGAGATTGTTGCAGAAGTCCATGTTAGCACTACAGAGAAGAAAACAGAGGAGCAGAAGGCTGAGGAAGAAGAAATAGAACAGCCCTTGCCCACTGAAAAAATGGTTGAAACCAATGCTGAACTTCAGGAAGCGGAACCTGCCGAAGAGCTGGTGAAGACCAAAGCTGTGTGTGCCCCTGGAGGGGACCATACGCAGCCAGCCGAACCAAGCCCTGACGACAAAACATCTACACACCCCGAAGGCGTCATAAGTGAGGCGGAAATGCTGTCCTCGCAAGAGAGAGTTAAGGTCCAAGGAAGCCCTTTAAAGAAACTCTTTACTAGCACTGGCTTAAAAAAGCTTTCTGGAAAGAAACAGAAAGTGAAAAGAGGAGGAGGAGATGAAGAGTCAGGAGAACATCAGCAAGTCGCAGCAGAATCTCCCGATAGTACCGACGAGCAGAAGGGCGAGAGCTCAGCTTCATCCCCCGAGGAACCTGAGGAGATCACGTGTCTGCAGAAGGGCATCGCCGATGCGCCCCAGGAGGGTGAGGTCGAGGAAGGAAGCGCTTCCGATGGGGAAAAGAAGAGAGAGGGCATTACTCCCTGGGCGTCTTTCAAAAAGATGGTGACGCCCAAGAAGCGCGTGAGGAGGCTTTCTGAAAGTGACAAAGAAGATGAGTTGGAAAAGGTGAAGAGCGCCACCTTGTCATCTACGGAGAGCGCAGCCTCCGAGATGCAGGAGGACGGAAGAGGGCACGGGGAGGAGCAGAAGCCGGAAGAGCCAAAGCGCAAGGTTGACACGTCAGTGTCTTGGGAAGCTTTAATTTGCGTGGGCTCCTCCAAGAAAAGAGCAAGAAAAGCGTCGTCTTCCGACGAGGAAGGGGGACCGAAACCGATGGGCGGAGAAGGCCAAAAACCAGACGAAGCGGGACCGGATGCTCCCCTCGCGAGTTCCCAAGAGCATGATCAAGTGCAGGGAAGCTCCTCGCCCGAGCAAGTGGGAAGCCCCACCGAAGGGGAGGGCGTCTCCACCTGGGAGTCGTTCAAAAGATTAGTCACTGCACGAAAAAAATCGAAGTCAAAACTGGAAGAGAAAAACGAAGACTCTGGAGCCGGAACCGGTGTAGAACATTCAGCTTCTGATGTCGAACCTGGGAAAGAAGAGTCTTGGGTTTCCATTAAGAAATTTATTCCCGGACGAAGGAAGAAAAGGTCAGATGGGAAACAAGAGCACACCGCCACTGAAGATACAGGGCCAGCAGAAGCCACCGAAGATGATGCCGACGTCCCAGCCGTAGTACCTCTGTCTGAGTACGATGCAGTGGAAAGGGAGAAAATGGAAGCACAGGAAGCCAAAAGAAGTGAGGAGAGGCCTGAACGACAGGTAGCGGTTTACGTCTCAGAGGAAGTCAGTAAGAGTCTGGTTCATAGACTGGTTGTGGCTGACATTGATGGGGCGAGGGCCGTGACCAGTATCGAAGAAAGATCGCCTTCTTGGATATCTGCTTCAGTGACAGAGCCTCTCGAACAAGAAGTTGACGAAGCCAAACCACCAGCTGGGGAGGCGTTTGAAAGAGAAGTCATTGCAGAGGAAACTCCCATCGTTACCAAAACGCTGCCCGAGAGCCAAGATGCTGGTGATGACACGCTCGTTAGTGAGGTGGAATTAACTTCCGAAGCTGTGACAGCTGCAGAGACTACCGAGGCATTTTGCGCTGAAGAAGCAACAGAAGCATCTGGTGCCGAAGAGACCACCGACATGGTTTCGGCCGTTTCCCAGTTAACCGACTCTCCAGACACCACAGAGGAAGCAACACCAGTTCAGGAGGTGGAAGACGTGCCGGACATGGAAGACCAGCGGAGGCGAACTCAAGAGGTCCTGCAGGCGGTCGCAGAAAAAGTCAGAGGAGACTCACAGCTGCCTGACACCAGAGGGCCAGAGGACACGATTCAGACAATGCAGAAAGTAGGATCCAAAAAGCTGGAGAAGGTGGAAGAGGCGGAAGAGGATTCTCCAGTGCTGGATCTCAAGGAGATGGATGTAGTGTTGAAAGAGCACGTGGAAGAAACTAAAGCTGAGGACTTGACACAAGGGGAGGTGCTCGTACGGGCTGCCCCAGAGCACTCTGCAAACGTTCCTCAAGTCACAGAGAGTGTAGAGTCCAGTGAGCTTATCACCGCTCGTCAACCCGAAACCTTGGTTGGGGTAAAGTCAGAGATTATACTGCAACAGGCTGTTGCCCCTGACTCGGCGGAAACTCTTACAGACAGTGAGACCAACGGAAGCACCCCGGTAGCAGATTTTGAAGCTCTGCATATTACACAGCGAGACAAGATCACGGAAATCCACGAAGATAATGAGGCTGCATCTGTCACAGCAGCAGAGCCAATTCCTGCACCTAAAGAGAGACCTCCAGCCCCTTCTGGTTTTCAATCCCAGGAAGACCGTGGAGAACCTTCAAAATTGGAAGAGGCTCTAGACCAAACAGATAAAGAGGTATCGGTGGAACCTACACTCATTCTTTCAAAGACCGAGGTGATTCAAGAGGCTGGCCAGTTTGCAGATGAGGAAACCAAAGACATACCGTCTGTTGAAGGGCCTGACGCAGAAACGACAGTCGATCAGAAAGAGATCATTGACGTTGCCCTTAAAGATGAAGCCACTACAGAAGCTGAATTTCAAAAGAATGGCTTTAAGCTCCAGAGTCTTGCTCAGTCTCTCTCAACCCCACTGGAGAGAGAGATGGTAGTTCAAGTAGAAAGGGAGGAAGTGGAAGCAAAGCTAACCCAAGTGAGTGAAGAGAAACTTGAGCAAACGCCAGCTGAAGAGCTCACTAAGCCACCAGCTCGGACCACCCATGTGACCGTCGCAGACGGGGGAAAGGAAGTTACCAGTTTTGAAGAAAGTTCTTGGTTAGTTCAGGAGGAAGTAGTATGCACAGAAATTCAAGTTCAAAGCTCCGAGGCATCATTACCTCTAACAGTGGTGGCAGTGGAGGAGAATGTCTCAGGAGAAACTGTCAAGATTTTAGAAACAGCGGGAACTTTGGAGTCTGCAGATGCACATTTCGTACTGGAAGAAAAATCAGTAAAAGATGAAGCCTTTCCTGCTCAGCCGGGGGAAGAGGCAGTGCCTGTGGGGCCTAAGTCTCGGGCAGAATCATCACCAGTAATAGTATCTGCCACCCCTGAGAAAGGCACCAGTGGCGACCTGGAACGAGATAAAACCACATCACAGAAAGAGAAGTCAGAGGAAGAAGGTGAGCAGGTTAGCTGTCGGGAAGTCAGAGCGAGAGAAACAGGAGAGGAAGATTTAAAGGCTGAAAATGAGATTTTGAAACTTCAGACTGAGAGCTGTAAACTTGTACAAAACGTCATTCAGACAGCCGTTGACCAGTTAGTAAGTGTAGAAGAAACAGCCACTGATGGCCGGACACCGGCCCAGCTGATAAAAGCTGACAACCAGGAAGCCGGGCAGGAAGTTGAAAAGGGAGAAAGGGAATTTCAGGCCTCTGTAGAGGACGAAACACTAACTACTGTAGCCAAAGAGGAGTCCGCACTGGCCACTGTGGAACAGACACACTCAGATATTTCCAAAGACGTGAATGGAGTTTCAGAAGAGATCATGACCGGCGAGGCCAGGAGTTCCAGTGTAAGTGACCAGCAGCTTGAAGAGGTAATCCTCCCAACTCCGGAAAAGAGAGAAGCAACCAGAACAAAGTCTGTGCCGGAAGACTATCGTGCTGGGTTGGGAGAAAGAGTAGAGAAGTCAGTGTCTGAATCCCAGAAAGGTGAAAAAGGTGATGATTACTCTGCAAATCAAACTTCAGCCCTGGAAGATGCTGAGGCCTTGGGAGGCCTAACCAAAGAGTCCCCGGATGCAAATGGACCAAAACTACAAGAGAAGGAAATCGAATTTCATGAAGGCGAGGAGCATAGCAAGTCAGAAAAAGAGATCAAAACACAATCACAGGAGGAGGCACAGAAACAAGGGAGAGAGCCAGAAACATCAGAACTTACAGAATCCTAAAACATCGTGTAAGTAAGCTTCCATTTCTTCTTAAAATAAATTTTCCCTGGGAGTAAGTACTTGAGATCTTGCTCCCTGACATATGTCATCAATTCGGCTAGAATAAACTTTTTAAAAAAACTCAAATACACAAAATAATTTTTTCTCCTCTTTAATGCCATTTGATGGCAAATTGCTTATAAGGAAAGTAGGAATTAAATAATTGTGGTTTTATGCAGAATCTTTGGAGAAGTAACTATCAATTGGACTTAGGAGATCTGGGTTAGTTTCCTTTTTTTTTTTTCCTCGAAATGCCATTCAGTCTTATTGGTATCATGGGAATAATGATTTCATTTTACCCCCAATGCGACTGCTTTCAAAGAAAATAAAGGAGCATGTGTGTGCACACAAGTGTGTATTTGTGTGTGCGTTTGGCCAAAGACCTGAGAAATAACACTGTGCTCACTCAGCCCCATACCAGCTACTCTTGCATTTTAAAAAAAATAACTAGAAGCCCACAGTAGGTTTATATTACACTGCTTGAAATTTAGTTTATAGCTCTGTAGAAAATAAATGGATTTTTCCCCAGCAGTATTCACAAATGTTAAAAAATTCCATCCAGTGCCTGTGACGAGCTTGACTGTCGGTATTAGGAACCGCAGACGTAGGCTTGAGGTCACCGAGCATACTGTTAGGGACCGTCACCCTCTTTCTTACAGAATTAAACTGTGGTTTGGGGGCTCTGGTGGCTGCGGCTCACCTTCACAGGTCTTCTTTTTGTTACATAAACGAGGGAGGACATGATTTTTACTTTTCGTTCTTTATTCTCCCAGTTACACTCGTGTATTTGCAAGACCAGAATGTGAAGCCAAGAAGTAGAAGAAAATGCTGCTGATGAGACTCAAGACCAACGTTTGAGAACTTTGAGAAGCGAAGAACAGGCACATCAATGGATCTCGTTTCGAGAGAACGCCGACAATCCTGAGGCTTCGTCAGGAGCTATGACCACCTAACGTTTCCTCTTTTCAAGACCACCCTGTCGTTTTCCCCTTAATACCATATAATGTTTCTCATTTAAGGTTCTAAATTCCTAACCTGGTACTGGAATTGGCAATACCTAGTTCAACTTCTCAAACTGGATATCGTTTTTTATGTATTTATGTGTATGTTTTAAGTACTCTTCCTCCTGTATCTATTGTATATTTTTTTCTTAATGTTTAAGGAAATGCGCAGTATAGAACATTTCTTTTGTATCACACATTATATGACGGGGCATGTAGCCATGGTGGAGCCTTGGGAAGCTTTAAGCCTCAGTGATAACCTGTGAATACAGAGCTTCCTAGAAATAACATTCCGGATCAGAAGCTACAATCCTTATTTTAAAATTCACTAGGGATTAGGTCCCTGTTTAGTATCACTCCAAAATTGGTCACTTTCCTATTATGCACAGTGTGCTAAAAATAAAAAATGCGCTTTTTTTTTTTGAAACATACAGAATGTTCCATAGTTACTGTGATAGTTTTCTTTCTAGCCCAGTGGTAGAGAGAGGTTCGAAGGAAGTGTTTTCAGTAGCAGATTAACTTTAAGTTTTTTTCTCTTAATCGTTAATGGTTGTTTGGACAGATGAGTATGCTTAATCCTGAGGCAAAGTAGTTAAATGTTTTTCATACTATCAAGAAAAGAACTGACTGTTTTTTAAGTTTTTGATCCTATTCTTACATGCTGGACCACATTTCACACACAGCGTGAAATAAGTCAGGTTCTTTACAAATGGTATTTTGATAGATGCTGATTTTGTCTATGCCATACTTGTGCCCACTCTTTTAAGAATAATGTTGCATTATGTTCATATGGATACATTGTGATTTGACAACCAATTTAAATAAAATATTTGCTTCACTTAGATTTGCTGGTTTTATTAGATACTAGGAAGCCTGGGACATATGTTTACTGCATTCTAAAAGCAGAATAACGTGGAACTGATGTCACCACTTTATACCTGTTTGAGTGTAAGAGGAAATCATAGCAGAGAGGTATCTGTCAGAATAAACCAGGAGCTTTTCAGATTGACGGTATTGATACAATGCTACCATCTTGTGGTGTCTTCCTGAAAAGGTCAATTTTCTGCGTTAATGTTTGTTAATGACTAATGTTTCTAGAAAGAAATTTTGAGAAGGCTTAGCAGGAAAAATGCCTTGCCTAACAAGTGATCTTGGAATTTTTTTTAATGTTAAAATGATTTATGATTCTTACTAAGACGTAAATGATTCAGACAATTGCCACGCAAAGCACAGTCACCTCTCTACCAGAAAATTCCACTTTTTTACACGTAGAACTGACCTGGCATATATACTTCCTAAACTTTACTCAAACTTCATCACTCCAGTTTGAGAACTTAATTTTGACTGCTGATTACTGATTTCACAACATAACATTCTAGAAAGACTAAAATAATCTTATAGCAGAAAGATAATTTGTTATTAAAACTGGAAAGTAGCTTCTCTTACACCCACAAATCTGACTACAATAAAAAATTGGCTGCAGTAGAAAGACACCTCATAATAGTATATGGCCTTGTGGTTGGAAAACATTTAATATCCGTTTAGGAATTCCTCTCAAATATAACCACCTGTGATTAATTACTAAACTTTAAAATCCCCCCAAATTAAAAAAAAAAAACCTATGATCTAAATAACTTTCTTTTGCCAACTTGAGACTTAAAGTGCTGGTGTCAGTTTTTGGAGATGACAGCAATTTGTAAGGAGTTTGTGATAGTGCCAAATATTGACTTAACTTACTTTTCCATTGACTTCCTCTATGCAGGAGAAACTTTGTGCTATTTTGAACAGATGAAAGATTTGTGTAGTTTGTGGTTAAACAGGTTTTTGGTTTAAATTCCATCCTGTTACTTCATTCCATTTGTATTGACGTGATCAGGTCATCACAATTGGTCGTATGGTGGTAGTTGCTTCATGACTGATTTTCATACTAATATCTGGATGTGCCCTGGGTTATTTCTATACAAGCTCTACCTGTGTCCATCAAGAAATATTGTTTTATGAAGAGGAATGCAATTAACAGGAGCATGAACTATAATTCTGTATTATAATAGTCAAGCTGCCATTAATTTAGGAAATTCATAACCAAATGTAAACTGCAGAAATTGGAGCAAGTGCCTAAATTTTGCTATTTTTTTGGCATTACTGTGGAACCATGTACAATAGAAAGCAATGCAAGATTTGTAAACTCTTACCACTTGTAATTGAGGTCTATTAAATGTTCCCCTTCAGGTTATTTTGCTAATGGTACAGGAGTTGCCTCTCTCTGTATACATATACGTTGTTCCAGAAATTTCGTTTGATATTTGGAGCTACAGATGGTCAAGGGCTGAAATTTTTAGCTTTCAGTGTAAGCTTCAAGCCTAGCAGTTTCCTTTAATCTGAGACTATTTGATTCCTAGTTTTGTTTGGGGGCAAATTTTCATTTATCTAAATAAAATGCAATCTAATTAAATGCCATGAATTTTCTGTAATTTCACCTTAATTCAGTTTCTATTCCTTTTCTCTTTACTGTGGCGATATTCGTTGCACATTTGACTTCTACTTTTAACTATTTAGCCATCCTTTGCGACACTGTCCACAGAGCATCGTGGGAGTTTGGAATGTATGGGATATGTATAAATACTCAAAAAATCTCATCAGTGATTCTTAACCCTTTTGGTCAGGGGCCCCTTTAATAGGAATCTTATTAACCCTCTGGATGACCTCTCAACTCCCCCAAATGAACAGTTTTATTTACAGTTTTTGGATAGTCACACACCTATTCTGCAATCCCAACCAACGACCCAAACTGGAGTTAGAAACTCCTTATCCAACTCCTCATGAAAGGAAAACGACACAGTCCAAGGATTCCAGGTAGTAAGGAGCTGGAACCTGAACCAAACCAATGCCAATAAACTTCAAGGTTACACGATGATTCATTTCCGATGTAATTCTGGAAATGGATCTGCTGGACAGCCTGGCACAGTCTCTGTGTAAATGTAAGTTTCTCCTCTGCCATTTCCGTACCATCTCTAGCCTAGACCGCTGGAACTAGGGGAATGAACTGGAGGCTACTTTTACACATGAGGAAGCTGAGATTTAGATCACCAGCTTTTAAGTGATATAACAGGTTTTAGCTAAGGTGACCAGGGTTTGGGGATGGAATGGTGGTGAAGATAATCATGATTTTTTCTTTAATGTCACAGTTTAGAAATTAACCCCATTTTTTTTTTTTGATCTGTAAATATTACGGGCACCCTCTCAGTGTTCTACTCTGCAATTTCATGACATTGCTTACTTTTCCATTGCTTGTTGACGTTAAAATTTTTTACACCAGAGGAGAAGTATTAACATCTAACCTCTCAGAAGAAGCTTCACTATCACACTCATTCTGGGAGACAAGATGTAGAGTACCATTTTCTAAACGATGGAATTAGGAGCCAACGTGTCCCC
The DNA here is from genome assembly GCA_028627145.1 of Eidolon dupreanum. Taxonomy (NCBI): domain Eukaryota; kingdom Metazoa; phylum Chordata; class Mammalia; order Chiroptera; family Pteropodidae; genus Eidolon; species Eidolon dupreanum. Next base: position 165,222,407 of record CM053502.1, read on the forward strand.
CTTCCCCCACAACAGGATATTAAGTACTCAAGCCTGGCTCTGACTCAACCCTGTGCTTTTTCTTTTATTTGTTCTCATCAAATAACTTGGTAAAATGAATGAGCACAGAGGAAATACTATAAATTAGGCTAATGTAGAAACTACATTATGTTTGCTCTTAGTTATTCCTGTTAGTCTTATGAGCTCACCTGATTACTGGAAAAGCAGGTGGGTTGCCCCTAGAACGTGAAACCTGAATACAATTTGGGTTCTTTTTAAAGACTTTACAGAAGTAATACTGCAGAGCTGGCCATTTTAAGGAATGAAATTAATCTTGAAATTATTAAAATAGTTTAGCTATCTATCCTAAGCTTGTGATTCCCAAGGCAGTGTTGGGGGTTCTGAATCCCCTGCAGAGGTTCAGTTATCAACAATGGCTAGGGTGTTACTAGAATTTAATGAGTTAGGGTCACAGGTGCTTGTGATTCTGCAAGGCCCAGGACAGCCCTTCTTAAGAAAGGATTTTCTCCCTTAAAAGCCAGTACATCTAGAGAACTGCTTTTAAAAAGACTGGAGATTGAGAAGAGACTAACTAATAACACGTTCTAATAATACAGGTAAGAGCTGATAATGGCCTGTATTAAAGTAGTGGCAGTTTGGCTGCAGAGATGTGGGTGAGATCAGGTGATGTTATGAGGTAGAATGAACAAGACAGGATACCTGATTATTTGTCATGGGAACCGTGCGGGGTGAGTTTCTGGACTGGCAACCTGGATATGGAGCCATGGGCTGGGGAGATATTAGTTTTGGAAATGTTCAATTTGAGAGGCTTATGAGCTCTCTTAGGGTCAATACAGAAGGGGGAGCTGGATATATGGGTTTTACAAACAGCAAAACGTTCAGGACAGAGAGACATCAGCGGCTCTTCTGTGCTCCCAATGTCCTTAGAGACACAGAAAGGAAAATAACCTGTACAAGATCTTTGCAACATTTCTTAAAATCTCATTCACAGACTTTGGTGATTAGGAAAGATGAGGCTTTAGAGTTTACTTACCCTGTCACAGCAGCTTCCTCATTTCAGAATTATAACTAAATACTTCACAAGATTTATTTTTGCTGTGAAAGTGTTTTATAAACTAGAATGCAAAATGTACCATAATGCATTAATATTAGTAATTAGAAGAGGAGAGGTTTTAATAAAATTGGCCACCAGAAGCAATGTTGTGACTGCTGATGAATATGTCCTTGAATATTTTGATGGGTTCGGAATGACATTTATCTTCCTAAAATTTCATAAATACACGTACCTTATTCGGAAGTACTCTTTTTTTTTTTTTTTTTTTTTTTAGAGAGGAAACATGCATTTTGTGTCATTTTCATTTCTTTTCTCTCCTCTCCCTGTTGCCTTTTCAGCATTTGTGCCCTGTTCCCCAGGGACATCTTCAAAGAGTGGGGGATTCTGGTTGGGCGGGGACCGCCTGCAGTCTCTTCTGTCACTCACAAGGCCCCCAGACCTTGTATCAGTCAGGCTCCTGATTCTCTCTGGCTGGCTGCCTTCTGTCCTGTGACTGCTTACCGGCATTTCTAACTGAAGAGATAATTCTTTAGTCCATCTTTTTTTTCGCTAACAAAAAATTATAAATGTAAATGTAAACAATGGCTAGGAAGGATTTCCGAGGCAGTGTGATGGTAGCAGAAAGGATTCTGCACTGGAAAACCCAGGCTCTGCAATCGCCACTGAGTAGCTATAAGGAGCCTGGTCCATGACCCAACACTATTTTGGGTCATCCAGATAAAATCATATACCCATTTTGCGAAGGGTCCTCCAGACCCATCCTCTCTTATAGTAAGGAAGACCGTCTAAGTGGCCTCAAAAACCACACAGGGTATTTGGGGACTTTTCTGTGCTCACAGGGTTAACAAGGGCAATTTAGAATGCGAACAGGAAGGTTTAGAATAAATCCCACGGTTTCTCCAACACCTTCTTCTAATCTACGTTGCACATGCCTCATGGAGGAGCACCTTGCTTCAAAGAAAAAAAAGCTGCTAGAAATGGCACAGATCCCTTTCTAGCCCTTTATTAGCTCCCCCCGTTATTATAATTCTGAGAGGAAAGTAGAACCAAGAAAAGACAGTAACATCATAACGTAATTATATAGCAATGCTGTGGTTCTCAAAATGTGGCTACTGGCATCATCATCATCATCATCATCATCATCAGGGAACCTGTTCAAAATGCAAATTCTTGGGCCCACCCTGGACTGAGTGCGTCTGACACTCTTGGGGACGGGGCCCGTCATCCGTTTTATCAAGCTCTCCAGGGGATTCTGACCGGCTTAAGTTTTAGGACCACTGTAGTAATATAAGGCTATAAAAACAGATTTGTTAATTCCCTCAACAGCAGAACAAATAGGTTAACAGCTGAAAAAGCTTTCTCCTCCCTGACCTCCCCCACCCCCGCCCCACCAGCCACAGGACGCGTGCGCATTTGGGAAAATACCATTTGAGCCACGTGGGGATTTGAATCCCGGCTGTCTTTCACCTCAGAAATGGCACCTCTCTGGGCCTCTCTCGGTTTCCTTCGCTGTGAACATGGGATGCACGTCCGACAGGGGGCTGGGAGGAGTAAACTTTAGCACGGAGCGCACAGACACCCAGTGCAGGACCTCGCTTTCCCCACCATTCAGCATCCCCCAGCTGACAACGCATTCTGTACGAGTCGCGATCTTCACAACGGCCGGGGACCTGGGCCAGGGCAGGCATGGTATATTTCCCAGAGAATAGCACAAACTCCATTCAAGAATTTAACAACTCTTTTTTTATGTTCGAAACATTTTGATCTGCTTGAGAGAAAATGAAACCACAGAATACCATTTCATCCGGGTCCATTTTTTTTTCACACTGAAGATTCTCAGTCTAATTTTTATTTGGAGAGCTATTAATAGTTTAGTTGATATTCTTCCTGTTGTGTTTAAGGAGTTCGTTCTAGAAAGGGCAGAATCATCGATCTGTCTTAACATAATTAACTTTTTATTTTCTTAAAGGTTTCTAAGCTTAAATCTTGCTTGCTTGCAAGTAATGTAGTGGTCATTTGTTCTAGATAAAAATGGAGGACTGAAACAAAGGGAAAAAAAGCAATTTAAGTATTTTGAGGGTTCTGAAAATTACCATGAAAATGCTAAGTGAACCTGAAGAACAAGTTACAATTTGTTACAATCAGCTACACTCCCCATACGAAAAATTGTTTTAGAATTCATTCCAAGTGAATTCATGAAGAGGGCTGCCCCTCCCCCACTGGATTCCCAGCCAAACTGCGGAAGGTACCACACACCAGCCTCCTCACCCATCCTTCCAAGTGCCAGTATCTTTCCACACGTAGCGATTCTGTGTTTCACCTGACTGAGGCCTGATATTTTGAACGAAAGGGTTCATTTTGGCTGCTTCGGCTCTTTTCTTTACTTACAAGGTGAAGTTCCAAAAAACAATAGTGGACAGTTCCTATGACTAGCCAGGAGAAGGTTTGGGGTCCACTCTACTCTCCATACTTTTATTATTATCCAAAACTGCCTTATTTATTTACATTATTGAAAAATAATTGACAAGTACCTTTAATCGGCAATGCTTTCTTCCCATTAAAGTCATATTTCTTATAGTAAAAGACAATCCTACAGTACCTATTTTTTAGCAACGTTTGTTGAATGAGTCACTTTTTAATTTCCTCTATGAAAGGAAAAATAATAGAACCAGTGACATTAATAAGAACTAGTCCAAGAATGCCTGCTCCAATGAATCCTGAAGCTTAGGTGTTCAGGTTACTCGTACCCAACTGAAATTTCCGAAGGTTATTTAAATTGGTACCATCAGAAAGTCAGAATAGTTGAATGTATAACCTCTTGGGGTTGAACAGGCGTGGAGCATTCCAGGGTAGGGTGGGTGGGCTTCCTTATCTGTACCCAGCTCTGTTTTGTGAGGTCTGTCACAGTGATGGAGGCGGCCACTCGGCGCTAAGAGTCCTTGCATCCCACACATGATGAGCAGCTGAATGCAATGCCTGCCCTTCCCCTCCATCAAGTCGCTGGAAATGAACTGGGGCTGGCTGGCATCTTGTCCTCACCCCCTTTCTCCTCACCGACCAGATCCCTTGTGATCACCACGACTTTCTGGTCTTTGAGACCCTGCCTTTTTGGTTGCATCCCATGTCCCTTTCGAGGCTGCCTGGGGGTGGTGTGGAGGGCCGTGAAGGCACACCCTGATTTCTTCTTTTGTGGATACTCAGGGAAGTTAATTTGGCACAACTCTCATTTAAACTGGGAGATGTGAAGATAGCTTTATAAAAGAGAAATCGGTGGAAACCACTCAATACTTAATAATCTAGGTTTATATAGCATGAAATTTGTATTATCTTTAGGTAAATACTCCTTGGCCTCTTTTTCTTTATTTTAAAAGTTGGGTAAGATGATCTCAGACCCATTCTTGGTCAAATTTTGACTGTTCATAGCCTCTTCACATATAGTTTACTCATTTGAATCTCACAATCTTATGACCCAACGCACTTATCCATGTCTTCATTTTACAAATGTGGAAAATGCTATGAAGTCAGGGGAATGACCCAAAGTCCTGCAGACAGGAGGAGGAGAAACAGCAAGAAAATGACTCCTCGCGCAATGCTCTCCATTCCCGCCCCCGCACCCGCATCTTTTGGGGTAGATAGATACACAGATAAAATCATATACCCATTTAATTAAACATTTATTCAATGAAAGTATGTATAAAAACTTACAAATCTGAGAACTCAACTATACATGAAATAGGACGGCGGGATAGTCAGTTTTAACATCTACGTACAGCACAGGTATTAACTGTTCTTCCCTCTCCCCTTCGGTCCTTATTTCTGGCTTGCTTTGTCCTGTGAGACCATTCTGTTACTGGCCTGCGGGAAGACTAATGGATAAATTTTACTGCTTTCAGGCCAATAGAGGTAATTTCAGGTGTTAGGAAAAACAAACAAACAAACTGGAGACTGAATATCAAAGTCAAGTTTTTTCCCCCAAACAGCAATTGGGTTTTTTGTCCTGATTTCTCTTTGCCATTTTTGATGCTTCCATGAAGGTTGCCAGTAAACTATCAGCATTCATTTTTAAAGTCATTAAAGTTATTACGTGTTCTGCTCACAGCTTCGCCTATAAGATGCATATTCCTGTTTCCTTTTTCCTGCAGTAAACACATTAATTTAAAAGCAGCAGGTTGGTGCTAAAACAAATTTACCACTGGCAACTGCTGGAACGGCATGTCGACTCTATTTGGAAAGACCATCTATAGTACTTTCAAATCTGATTTTTAAAACCAACAAATTTGTCAAGAACAAAAATACAGTATTTTGTTGTTGTTCAACTTGGAAAGAAGCTAGCAATTAGATAAGGCATGTGCATTAATTCACCTGTTTGTAGCAAGTAACCATACATTTTCTCTTACAAACACACAAACTCACAGCTTGTCATGTTTCATCCAAAAATTAAGATTGCCATCACATTATTATTTTTTTCTCTTTTGTGTTTGGTTCAAGTAGATTTCTTAACTAATGATTTTTCTTGACTGGACATAATCTCAAAGGATGCATTCTGAAATAATACACCTGGAGGATAAATACCGAGAATGTTCTCCTGGGTTCAAAGTTCCCCCACACTTAGATTTTGCATAGTACAGAGCCCAGCTGTGTCTCTAAGAAGCATGCTGTTATTTTCTGACATTGTTTTTCTGAGAAGGAAGACATTACCAGGGAAAGTCATAATTTTAGCTTACCAAATTGCATTCTAGTTGTTCTGTTATATACCCTTCATTAGTTCCAAGTATGCTTTTAAATAACCTAAGACTCAAAAATCTATTTGAGTTTATAAGTACTACTTAGACCGTTATCTTTCCAATATCCCCTGAATTTTAAGTAAATGTGTTCCAGGTTTATAATGCACAAAGCCTCGACGGAGGAGGGGCTGGGGACGGCAGAAGGGAGAGAGGAGAAAGGGACCAGGGGTCTGTTTGTGTCATGCCTCGGAGAGCTACAGTTCTGAATTGGGGGAAGGGAAGGAAGATAGTCTGTAAAAATGACAGTTTTAAAAAGATAAGTAACATTCAGTCTAACAACACTGTTTCCTGTTCCTTTTTGATGGACGCTAACACGGGGTGGTCAGGTTCCGTGACTTCCGAGTCCCCACTGCCCAGGAGAATGGACCGCCCTTCGTCTAGGGCAAAGACGTCCGAGTTCTGGTTTTGGCATGAGTGTTTAACAACCTCACTGGGAGTCGAGAACGTTTTGTCACACAAGTTGCATTTGTAGGGTTTGTTGGTCTGTACCAACATGTTGTCCATCTGACTACCTTCCTCGAATGTGCAGAGTTCCAGGGTCTGTTTGTCCACCATGGTGTACGTGTCGATGCTCTGGTTGAGGCACACGTGCCGGGCGGCCTGGTTGGCCCTGCAAAAGCTCTTGTCACAAGTGCTGCATTTGAAAGGCTTCCCGGTGTGGATGTACATGTGCTCCCGCCAGTGGCTCTTCTGGATAAATTTGCGTCCACATATCGTGCACTCGTACTTCCGCCTCTTCACCTCCCGCTCTTGGTCCGCCTGCTCCAGGTTGTCGATGTCCGCGATGTCCGAGGGCGGAGGCGTCTCCGAGTGCTGCTGTCCGTCGATGATCGGAGAGTCCGAGATGTGCTGCAGCTCACTGTCACTTATCATCCCAGCCTCAGGCACTTCCATGGCGTCCTTTCCTAGGTCGGCTGCGCTGCTGCAGAGGGACAGGGGCACGCGGCCTTCCCCGGGCTGGCTCGCCGTGAAAGGGACGCCGGTGTGGATCTGCAGGTGTTCCCGCAGGCTGCTCCGGAGGGTGAAGCGCCGGCCGCACAGGTGGCAGGCGTAGTACTTGGGGAAGCTGCCGTTCCTCTTCATGATGCTGGGCTTGACGTGGGCTATGCCGAGGGAGGCGGGCTGCTCGTCGGAGGAAGAGGCTTCCAGATTGGTCTCCTCCCCCGGAGGAGGGGGAGGAACAGGCGTGGAAACGAGTTCTGGTGACAGGGAGGTCTGCAGTGGGTCCGAGGGAGTCATGTGTGTCCGATTGACCTGGGTCAGGTTTGAAGGCAGCTGAGAGAGCTGCGCGGTTTCAGGCACCTGCTCCTGGCTCATCCTGGAGGTCTGGGGCCGTGGTTCTCGCCCAAGTTTTTCAGGTGCTGAAGCAATCTTGGTGGCTTGTCTCAGCTGATGATCTGCAATCTGAATGCCATACAAGGACGACGCCAGTGGGAAAACTTGGTCAGGATGAGAAAAGGCTCCTTGGCTGGCCAGGCTAGCTTCCTGGATCAGAGGGTAAGCGTGTAGAAACTTGATCCCCTGTTCTAATCGAACAGGATCAATCAGCTGAGGCGCCATCTTTCCGGTGTACATCAAATGTAAGAGATAGCTGAAAATATCAGGCTGTATGTCAGTTGGTTTCAAACGGACACATTCACTGAAAGAAACAAGTAAAAAGTCTGTAAGTAAATGTCAATCCATGTCTCAAATGATGACATCAAGCCTGAAGAAAAAAGACAGGCACTTTTAAAGGCGAATGAAACAAGAACATTTCTCATTTCTTACTGTTAGTTTCATTAAATGGAGTGAAATACTCAAGAGGATAACTGGCACCTATTTAATTTAACTTTACCTAATATTAAGAACAGAGGGGAATATGATAATTAGATTTTAAAGGACTGAGAAAGGAAAAGTTCATGCTAAACAAATGTGCTCTTAACTCATAGACTCTTATGGCAGTTTTTTAGTTATTTATGTAAAATCGTATATCAAATTTGTGTTTTGTGGAAAGGATCTGTTGCTTTCCGAGTGGCCTGTGACCCAGTAATGGTTAAGAACCACTGGCCCGACAGAACTTTTGGCTAAAACTCTAGGATTCTGTATTGATTCCATGCCATCCAGAGCATGGCGGGAGATCTTTTCCGGCAAGTCAAACAATCTACCAGATTGGAAAGTTTCTTCGTTCGTAAAATGACTTGGGGAGCTGGACTAGGATGAGCAAGAGCCTAAGGACAAGACAACAAAAGTGAGAGGAAAAAAAGCCTGATTCTGTGGGTTCTCTGCAATTCTCTGGTCTCCGTCCAGCATGAAGGTTGAAGCACTGCAAGAGATGGGAATAAGGCAGGCAAGCCACATGCCACATTCTAGCTCTAGTGGGGTCAGATCACCTTCCCAGTATTGCTAGATTGCATTAAAAAGAGGTTCCGGGACAACTCAGTACCTTGTCAAATGTCATTTTCATCATCATAACTGCAGCTGGGCTTTCTAAGCATTACCTCATTTAATTTCTATTAATTCCCATTTTACAGATAAGGAATTGAGGCTCAAAGGGATTCATACCTTGCTCAATATAAGAGTTAGTAAGTGGTGGAATAAGGATTTAAATCTGTCTAATTCCAAAGCCACGACACCAAGATGCTTCAGAGCATTGAATCCTGTGAAGTAGATGAGGCAGATCTGATTATTTCCATTTGACAGATATGGAAACTGAGGTCCTAAAAATGTTAAGTGATTTATCAGATGCACCAAGAGCAATTGTGTGTGGTATTGTTCATTTTCTAACTATTTTTAGAAATCAGTGTTTTCCTTGTCCCAGAAAAGGCATCTTGATTCAAGCAGCAATAGTCAAGAGGTCCCTAAGAGCTAGCTCTTCCTAGACCATTGATAAAGACAGAAATTCTAGTGCATCGTTAGAAATCAATGAGATAGATCTCTCCATATTATGAAGCATGTGTGCTATCATTGCTGAGTGAATATATTTTATAGACAATGCATTTTCGACTTCAAAGACATCTTATTTGAATGCCTTTAGAATTTATAGTCATTTTGGATTACATCACTTCTTACTATTGTAACTCTCTGGCTTCTTTTGCTGTTTTATCTTATTAATGGGTATTTTCCAAATGCTAAAATAGTAACAATATACTCAGTTCTTCTAAATGTACTGTTTTAGTCTATTAAAAAACAAAAGGGGAAAAGTGACTCTAATAGCAATTTGTGACAACAGATTTGAATAATTACCGTACTGCTATCAATGTGTGTATATTTCAAGATGACTGCCTACAAATGATTATGTGAAAAATGTTTGACTACAAAGTATGGAAGCCCAATGTGCGTATATTTCAAGATGACTGCCTACAAATAATTATGTGAAAAATGTTTGACTACAAAGTATGGAAGCCAAAGAATAAAGCATAAAAACTAGCATCCTTTGACAGTACAAAGGGGAAGAGTTATGTGACTCAATTTTTTAAAGACGGCATACGGCTCATTCATATCTTTATTTGGCCTCTTTTGGTAGCTTTTTAAATTATTTATATTCCTTTACATAGGAATGCAGATACAGGTGGTCTTCACCAGGTGAGTGCCAACATTACCTGTATATACTAGAATATGTTCAGATGCTCTAGGAAAGTTCAATATTCAGAATAAAGCTTCAGGGTTTACCTGTGGTGAAGAATCCTTTAATAAAGTAAACAATCAACCCTAAAGTGAAGACAGAACCAGAGGGGATCTTTCCAGGACCAGGCAGAGGCCTAGAGAGAGTAGAAAGCAAGAGCCCTTTAGAGATGCAAATCACCCTAGGAGAAGATAAGGCGTCTTTTGTTCTGCTGGGATGGAATGTCCCTCCAGGCAGAAGGAGAGGACATAGTCAGTGAGCCCTTCTGCCCCCAGAAAAGAAAAGGGAAGGGCAGAAATCCTCAATTGAGACTGTTTTTCAGCATCCATGGGAGGTAACTACCAAGCAGAGTCCCTTTCCATAAAAACTTTGTTTTATAATTTGCCTTCACTTGTTATTGTACAGGTTGTCCTCTGTCTACTGCCTGTGAAAGGGGTGACTGGACAGGACACCTTTCACATTTTAAAGAACTACGTGCAGTGTCTGAAGACAAAGAGGAGATGGGGCTGGGGAGGCCGCGTCCACACTCCAGCCAGGCCTAGAGGCAGAAGGCGTCTAGCGCCACCTCCCAGAGCTGGTGTGAAAACTCCAGGGAGGGGAGGGTGGCCCCTGGGGTTTACTAGCAGTGGCCAGGGCTTGGGAAGGTTTCCAGACACAAATTTATCTTGATTTGTTCATTTTTTTTTCCTCAAAGCAGAAGCACATATATACACCCGGACACTTAAAAAAGTTGTTTTAAGGAGTTCGTATGTCACATTCCAGCCAACTCCATCCTTGACTGCTTTCACTCCCAGGCAGCTAGACCTCCCTTCTTAATCACTCAGCTCGCTACTATGGGCCACTTTTGGTCATTTCCAAGTCCTCTGGGGAAAACGTGGCTCTCTCTGCAATATAATTATACCCAAGTGGTTTGATGTGCAGATGTCTGTTTGACATAACACTTTCATGTAGGAAAAAACACAGTTTTAGCCCAGCTACAAGTCCTTTGTAAAAACATTCACAGTAATTTACAAATTCAATTTTTTTCTTCACTAGAATATTAAAGTAGACAACAGGCTTAAAAATTTTTGAAAATAAGGATTTTCAAATAATGTCAGACATTACTCGCAAGGCCTGTCTCAGTAGTTCCATCGCTGAGAGCTGCAAGTCTGCAGTCCTACTTGAGTTAGACTTACCACTTAGAGCAGCGTCTGTAGGACAGAGCCATCTAGTGGTGGCTCCAAACGTAAGACGTTCTCTAAGCCAAGGGCGAAAACCTGTTCTCAGCCTCCCTCTTACGCAGCCAGGCAGCAGTTCAGAGTGCCTTCCTGGTTTAAAAGTACGTACGTCTCTGGTCTTCTCCCAGCATTTGCCTTGTCCCAGTGAGGTGGGCGAGGCCACCTAGCGGCAGCCCAAGTGACACGTGCCATCTCTGGGGCAATAACACACTATGGCTTAAACTTGGATCTCCTACCTACACAGGTATCACATTCCCATGTTGGCAAGGCATTTACTTACTAACTGTCTGACGCTTATGATAAATTTCTTGCATCTATTTAAAATTCATTTCATTGTATTCTTTTACTTCTCAAAATTAAAATCGTCCCTATTTCAAGAGAGTTTAATTCATTGTGTTAAAACTTTTAAGTAGCATCAGCTCTGTAGTCTCAGACAATGAAGTAAATGAAATAGTCTCTGACAATGAAGTCAAGAGAGCATTCTTAGTGTTACAAGATAAAGCAAGTCCTGCTTGCCATCAATCCTGTTATTCACCCACTCTGCTCCTCCAGACACTTATCATGTGGCTATTATATACAAATACCTGAACCAACACTGCAGAGTTCAAAAGGATTTGTAAAACCCAGTCTCTGCCCTCAAGAATCTTACCAAGGAGGCGGGGAGGTAAGTACCCAAAGAACAAAGACAAAGGGGAAATGTGTAGATCTTACAAAAAGGTATAAATCAAGTGCTGTGAAACGTGACAGAGGAAGAGATTGCTTTTGATTATTTTGGTTCACTTGATTAGCGGAAGGGTCATGGAAGAAGTGATGCATGAACTGGGACTCGAGGAGTGGGGAGAATACCAGCGAAGCGTGGTTCTAGTGCGGGGTGTGGGGTCCCCACGCAGTGGGAGGTGAGGCTGGAAGGCCAGGCTCCAAGCCTGTGGGGCCCTCAAAGGCAGAGTAAGGAATCTGTACAATCTACTGATACTCTGTGGATACCCTCTAGGTCTCTAATCAGAGGGATAACACAATCTAGTGGGTTTCTGATCAAAGGCACACTCCAGTCAAAGCAATCCTTAGGAATATTACTCTGACAGTAATGTGGAAATGATCAGGAAGTAGAAGTGCGAAGGAGAAGGAAAAGGCTAACATGAAAGGCATTTTGGGATTGATAAGACAAGGCTTCTAAGAGATGTTAAGTATGGGGTTCTTGAAGATAAACAGAATGGGGAAGTCAGAAGGGACTTCCGGTAAGAATTCAGGTTTTAGATATGCTAAATGATGTAAAAAGAGAAGATACAATTCTAAACATCTGGCAGGCAGCCTGGGGCCCCGGGAAATAGAGAAAGATCAAGGTCAAAGCTGTAAACCTGTCTGTTTCCAGCAGAGGCAAGATTCAGGGAAAGATGAGCACCCATCAGGGAGTACACACAGACAGAGCTCCCCAAACCTAGAGGGCAGAAAAACAAGGGATGTTCAGAACTATCAGATGAAGATGATGACCCTTAAGAAGGAAATAAGCAGTAGAAAATGCTGCAGAGGATAAGGACAAGACCGAGAGACGAGCAGTGCTTCTGATGAAGAGGTGACCTTTGAGAAATGATTTCAGTAGAGTGATGGGGCAGAAACCACAGCGCCCACAGATAGGAAGAATGTGGGATGAGGCAAGCGCAAGCGTGGCCAGAGAACTTTTGTAGTCAAATAACGGGGAAGCAGCGCCGTAACTCAGGTAGACAGCAGTGTAAGGAAGTGCTGGCCCTTCAGAGACTTGGGAGGCAGGGGCTTGAAAGTATAACATAGAAAGTACAGAATAAAAACTAAGGGTTGGGATATGGGGGGCATGGGGATGGGAGAAAGATCCTTTTCTTAGACACTGAGGGGCCCTTTTCTTCAAGATAGGAGTGAGGGGAAGAAAAAACTGAGTAAAGATACTGAGATTGAGATGTTTTAAGAGCAAAAAGAAGAAAATTGGGGGACTTGATGCTGTCAAGTTTTTCATTGGAGAAGACAAGGATAAATACTGGAAGTCCCGAGACTCGAGGGCCTGGGGCTGGGTTAGTGACAGGAAGGGATTAGTGAGGTCATCGCAGGGGACCTGGATCCACAGGACCTGACTGCAGGCGACACCAGCGAGGGTACCTGGAGGTGCAGGGGCGCCAGGGGCTCAAAGGCCCATGGTTCTCAAATGCGACTGAAAGGATGAGTGACCGGGATGAGTGAGAGGGCAAGTGAGGTCATGAGGGAACCGGGAGCCCAGGGAGAGGGAGCGAGACCCACAGTCTTGCTGAGGGCAAAGGGCAGGGTCAGCGGGAAAGAGGCCCCGGAAGTGCAGCCAGCGTCCGCAGTCATTCGATTATTACAACCACGTTAGTTACCTGGTCTGATGGACAAACAACATCTTAAAGTAATTGGAGAATGAAGCAAGAACTGATTTGTGTGCCTTGAAGTACACATCGCCGATGGCAACCGTGCAGTCACACAGGAAACCAAACTCTCGCTGAGCGTTTAACTGTTGCAGGAGAATAAGTCCATGGTTGGCCAAATCCATTTTTTTTAAAAATCTGCAAAGCAAACAATTTTTTTTTTTAAGAAAGATGATTCACAAATAAGTATGTGTCCTTAAAGTCACCAATAGTAATGATCACAGGTAACATGCCAGGCACTGCTATAAAACGTTTCCTAAATCCACTCAGTCTTCACAGCAGCCCTCTGAGTACTTCTGTCACTACTAGTCCCATTTCACGGAGGATGGCACTGCCAGGGAGTTCGGGGTTGATCTGCCCAAGTTTACCTAGATGGCAAGTGGAGGAGCCAGGAAATGAACTCTGGTTGTCTGCCCTCCAAATAGCAAATATTCCCAGATCATTTAGTCTTTTAGTTTAAGATTCCAAATGCAAATTTTAATGATCAAATCTCCAGAGAGATAAATAAATTAAGGAGCTGGGTCGGGGCCACAGCAGAACAGGTGGGGGAGATCATACTAAGTTTGGGGCAGTTTTCCAGTTCCTGCTGTGTGGCTAGGGCTGCCCCTGGCAGGAATATAATAATAGCTGCTCATCATCCGTTATTCCCTTGGATGCTTCCAGGAGTGATGAAGCAGTCTGGGTGCTCTTCCTCCTTTCTTCTGGAGGAGGAAATGGGCTTTCAGAGGTATAAGTAACATCGCCCAAGCCATGTAGCTAGAAAGTGGGAGAGTCAGTATTTAAATCTGAATGTTCTGACTCCAAATTCTAAATCTAAGATCTTCATTCCTTACACTTCACCCTAGCAAATTGCTCGGCCTGAATCCATCTGCAGCAGGCCAGCTGCTACTAGAGGAGCTGTGTCGTCAAATCAGCAGACTGCTCCTTTCCCACAGTCCAAAGCATTTAAAAAGCCCACCAGACATAGGTTAACATTATACTTAACAGTATACTTAATGGTTAGGACGATTCTTTCTCCCTAAGATTGGGATAAAGGCAGGATAGTCCATCTGCTCTCACTATTCAACATAGTACTAGAAGTTCTGGCTAGTGCAACAAAGCAAGAAAGGAACTAAAAGGCATACAGATAGGAAAAGAAAAAATAAAACTGTCCCTATTTGCAGATGACGTGGCTTTTACTTAGAAAATCCCAAGGAATGTACAAAAAACTAATGAGTGAGTTTGGTAATGCCATGGGATAGAAGATAAACATATAAAAATCAATTGTAATTCTGTATACTAACTTTGAACTTGTGGAGCCTCAAATGAAAAATATACCATTTACAATGACTCAAGAAAAAGAAAATACATACATGTAAATCTAATATAACATGTACAGGACTTACTTGTTGAAAACTATAAAATGCTAATGAAAAGAAATTAAATAAGATCTAAATAAACAGAGACATAACCGCATTTACACAGGAAGATTCAACAGAGTAAAAATATCAATTTTTTCCAAATTGATATACAGGTTTGATATAATTCATATCAAAGTCCAAGCAAGATTTTTTGTATAGACAAGAATATTCTCAAATGTATATGTGATGGCAAAGAAACTAGAATAGCTAAAACAATTTTTCAAAAGAATAATAAAGTGGGAGGAACAAATGTATGCGATTTCAAGATGTATTATATAAGCTACAGTATTCAAGACTGCTGAGGTATTGGTGGAGAGATAAATACATAAATCAGTGGAACAGAACAGATTACTCAGAAGTAGATGCACATAAATATGCGCAACTGATTTTTGACAAAGACACAAAAGCAATTCAATGGAGGAAGGATAATCTTTTCAACAAATGGGCTGGATCAACTGGACTTCTATAGGCAAAAAAAAAAAAAAGAAAGAAAAAAAGAAAGAAAGAAAAGAACCTTGACCTAAGTCTCATACTTTATATAAAAAATTAACTCAAAATGGATTACAGACTGAAATGTAAGAGATCAAGGTATAGCTTTAGGAAAAAAAATGGAAGAAAATCTTAGCAATCTAGGGTTAGATATGCGGTTTTTATACTTGACATCGAAAGTATAAACCATAAAAGGAGAAATTGATAAATTGAACTTTATTAAAATTAAAAACTTTTAAAGACCCTGTTAAGAGGATGAAAAGACAAAGCTAAAGACTAGGAGACAAAATTTGAAAACCTTTGCAAACTAGTCTTTTGATAATGAACTAGTATCTAGACTATAAAAAGAATTCTCAAAACTCAACAGTAAGAAAACAAATGAATTAGAAAATGGGCAAGAGACTTGAAGAGACCTAGCACGAAAGAGGTACAGATGGCAAATAAACACATGAAAGGACGTCCAACATTAATAGTAATTTGGAAAGTAAATTAAAGCTTCAATGAAATTTAACCACATACCACACCAGGCCACAATAAAAAATGACAACACCAAATGCTGACAAAGATGCTGAGAAACTGGACTGCTTATACACTGCTGGTGGGAATGTAAAATGGTGTAACCACTCTGGAAAGCAGTAAGCAGTTTCTTAAAAAAAAAAAAAAAATGAAATATGCAACTCCCATACTATCTAGCGATTACACTCATGAACATGTATCCCAGAGAAATGAAAACTTATGTTCACAGAAAAACCTGTACATGGATATCCACAGCAGCTTTAGTCCTAACAGTTAAAAATGAGAAACGACTCAGATGTCCATCAATGGATGAATCAAGTGTGGTATGCCCATGCAACAAACACTGCTCAGCCATAAGAAGAAATGAACTACGGACACAGGCAACAATGAAGGTGAATTACGCTGAGTGAAAAAGCCAGTCTCCAAAGGTTACATACTGTAGGATTCCATTTATATAACATTCATGAAAATTAAAGAAATGGAGAACAGATTAGTAGCGGAGGGGTGAGGGGAGGAAGAGGGAAACGGATTCACCGTTGGGGGCAGGGGGCTTCTACAGCTCAGTTGTATCAATGTCAACTGATACAACTGGATGTGATATTGTGCTACAGTTTGGCAAGATGCTGCCATTAGGGAAACTGGGTGAAGGGTAAATGGGATGTCTCTATCCCTTCTTGAGATGTCTCTATCCTTACTTGGGATGTCTCTATCCTTTCTTGCAACTGCATGTAAATTTACAGTTATCTCAAAATAAAAAGTTTAATTAAAAAAAAAGCCTGCCACATCAATTAATTAGCCAGATTAAAAACAGATAATTATGATGCTTAGCTTCAGAATTAGGGAAGCTACTGGAGAGAATGTATTACCAATTAACTTCATAACAAAAGCAGACTCACAGCAGTTCTTACTCAGCTGGTGCTGAAATCCCCACTCTCCTTCCTGTTCTAGAGATGATCTGACAGATTTAGAAATTAACAAGTGTGCTTTAAAATAAATGAATCAAATGGAATAATACTTTAACAGACTGATCAGGTCACAAAGCAAAAATCCACACTGTCAAGTTTTGTGTTTTCTACCAAGCACTTAGGTGCATGTTTGTAGTATTCTGAGTACAAAGACCTAGACTACAGTCTCATGTAAATGTAAACAGTGATGGTATGGGTCAGAACTTAGTTCCCTGGCGTTTTCTGTGTAAGTCATAAGTAAAAACACTCAGATTAGGAAAGGGAGACAGAGAAAAGGCATGGGGTTCGCGATAAAAGCCATATGTTGCCAGGTTGCAGAGTAACCGGGATTAAGGAAACTTCACTCTAACCACATCTCCACCAGGATATAACTTTAGAAGCTTGTCTTCAAGACTGTTCTTTGAAAGGTGCCAGAATACTTCCTTTCCCATCTTACCTGCCTTTCTCGACAAAATGTATAATATCCTCTAAGAGTAAACTATGAGGATCTGCTTTGTCATGTACTAGGATTCTGATCATATTACCTACACATTTAGGCAGCTCCAGGTGTCACTTTGATTAGACAGTAGCTTCAAGTACACTACTATTCGGGACATTACTATTTATCCTTTGATGCTATTGACGAGTGGCTAGTAGTTTTGCAGTGTTTACTGGTAACCATTCATTTCCACGTTACTCATTTAATTTCACATTAATTTATTTGAGGTATTTGAAGTGTTGCTATCCACATTTTATTGACGAGGAAACAGGCTTAGAGAGGTTAGGGAGCTTGCTCAAGATTACAGAATCCGTAAGTGCAAGAAATGGGGGTCTATCTGATGTGTCAGAGCATACAACTGCAAGTGTGTTTGTTTAAAATTAATAAGATATTTTTATTGCTGCTTTTAAGTATATACACTTATTATAAGAGAGTCATATTATGGACTCTCAAAATGAGAAAGCTGTTCATCCACGCCCACTGTTTCCCCACACTCTGGCCAACACTGGGTAGTATCACTTTTTAAAGAGTCTTTGCCAATCCCACTTTTTTCCCCTATGAATTTAATGATGAAATGGAGTATATTTTATGCTTAGTGATCATTAATATTTTCTTATCTCTTCATGAGCTTTGCCCATTTTTATTTTTTTTATGCCTGCAGCACCTGGTCCTCCTAGGTGGTCTACCATCCAAGTACTAACCAGGCCCGACCCTGCTTAGCTTTCAGGATCAGACGAGATTGGGCACGTTCAGGGTGGCACGGCCGTAGACGTGCCCATTTTTTTAAAAATCAGGTTTGCCTTTTTCTTATGGATTTGAAAAACCTTTGTATGTAAGGAAAAATGTTCCTTTGTCACAGCTGTTACTAATATTTTTCTCTGTTTAGTTTTATAGAGGTTTTACACATATATAATTTTGTTTTAATATCAAATTTATCAATATTTTATAGGATTTTGGGGTTTTGTATTAACAGATATATATCATCTTTCTCAGTATAGCAAAATGTATGGCTCCTTCTCATCCCATAAACAGCTAACATAAGTATTTTATTCAGATCATGAGAATGAAGGCTTGATAAAACTGAAATGTTTCTTTTTTAAGGGGGTCTACTAGTTCTTCTAGTGTCTCAATTTTGGAACATTTAGAATAGGAAACAAACCGACTATGCCTTTCAAATATAGAGGGAAGAACACATGTACAGGAGGAGTCTCAGAGAAGTGAAAAAACCAATTAAAAGGAGGGAAAAACAAGTCGTATGTTCAAAATTTACTTGAGGAAGAAACCCCCACACAGATCAATTTTTAAAAGTCTCATTTTAGAGACTAAAAAGTCTTTCTCAGGAAGGAAAAGAGAACAACCCCCCTAGACCCTTACATTTGTGAATGAGCCTGCCATAACGGGTGGAAGGACGCGGGCGGGGCGGGGGAGAAGACCGGCTTGGATTCTATGAGTCCTTCACCAGCAGCTTCCACCCCAACCTGCCCGGCTGACAGTACTGCCCTTTTCTAAATCTTCTTTCCTCACCACGACCCCAGCCATGAATCATTTCCACGGGGCTTTACTTGCAGAGAATGCTGCGTAGGCTGAGGACGCAGCACCTTCACCGCTCGCCCTGCTCGAAGCTACCCTCCCCCCTGTTTGTGGCATGGATGTTTGCTCCTCCCACCTCCATCAACTGCTCACCCAACCACATCGCCGCCCCCCACCTCCCCATCCTGCACTGAAATGGCTCACCAAGGTCCCAGAGGACCTCTGTTCCCCAGCCCTGTGGACTAGCAGCTTACTCCACCGCTCTGCGGCATTTAATACCCTTCCTCCTGCATCATAAATACTCTGTCCCTGGCTTCCTGGCCACTACGTTCTGCTTTTGGCCTCACCTCTGGCTATTCTATTTTCATCTCCATCAATGACTCCTCTTTTGCTGATGCTTCTCTGCCCACTTCTCCTGCTACAGGCTCTCTTTGGTGATCTGATCTACTTCCACTTGGCTGTCCCCAGAAACCCTAAATTCAGTCCAGGCAAAACCACCCAAATCCTTCCCTTCCCCTCACCCCCATTTCCTTACAAGGGGTGTAAAAGCCATAGACACAACCGTGTTTTTTTCTGCGCAGTTCAGTGCATGGCGCCATCACCCACCTCTTGACCAAACCAGGAACCTCAACTCCCCTTCCCCTTTCAGGCCTCCACTTCTCTCATCCATACTATCCATCAGTCACCCATGTCCCACCAACCTGACCTCCTTATCCCACCTCCTTGCTCATCTCTCGTTTCCAGCTCTTAGCCCCTCTAATCCTGCTACCATGATCTTTCCAAAGGGCAAATCTGATGTTACCGTCCTACTTAAAATCCTCCTGTCTTTGGGATGAAACCCAAATTCCCAGCAAATTCCCCATCCCACATGATCAACCCTTGCTGACTCTGTACTATATGCTCTAGTGCTAATCCAACCTAAATTTCCAAACTTTCGGATTTCAATGACCTACTAGGAAACCAACCAACCAACCAACCAACCAAACTTGAAACCTGGGGTCAAACAGAGTGTGGCTCCCTCTTTACTTTGCAAGAAAAGACATAAAATAGTCACATACTTGGTAGGGATGGGGGGCTTTTAAATATAAATAGCTAAAGAAGACATAATGTCAGATATCTTTCTAAAAGAAGGGCAGTTTGGCATTATATTCAATATATGGAAAAATAATTGTTTTCTAATGCAAAGCCATTACAACATAAAATTTTACTTTGTGACATTAAGTTGTACCAAACTGTTTTCTTCATACAAGACTGTCCATTTGGTGATCTTTACAAAGTGATCAAGTGTCCCATTTGTTCTAAAGTACGAGCAGTATTAAAAATCCAGGTTCATTCGAGCATGTTGAGGATAATAGAGACACAATGATGTTATTTCACTTATTTTGGAAATTCTGGATAAATTGAGATAAGCTGAAGAAGGGTAGTTTTCTTCACACAGAAGGCCCTGAAGGCCCAGGCCATGCTTGGGCTCCTAGCAGTCTGCAATGCTCAGAGGCCTCACTCGCAGCACCGGACAGCTGGGCAACCTGATTTCAACACACATGGTCAGGAGATTGGGGGGGGGGGGAGGAGGGCGGCAACTTTCAACGATGCCTTAGATTCTCCATGCCCGACCTTGAACATGCCACTTCCAGAGAAACCCACCACTGCTACCTGCCTTACCTGGGCCCCACCCAGCTCTACCGTCCTCTGCAAAATTTCCCTGATCTTCAGATTGAGAAGTTCTTCTTGACTCTGGAGCATCTCTGAACAAGCCAGTTTACACATGTCTGTGTGATGCTTCCAAAAGGCCAGCACTGAGTTTTATCTATCAGTTATTACTTTGTCCATGAGTGTAGCATATTGTCTGGTGGTCAATATTTGTTAAATCAATTAATACTATATGCTTGGAGAGGAGAGTATTGAGTCCCAGTCATGGCTTGGTCACTGACTAGCTGGGTAATTTGGGGTAAAAGTTCAATTCCTATTGATCCTTCATTAATCTAGAAAATTCTCATCAGTTTACTGTGCACTATATTTTGGAAGAATATTTCAATTTAAAAACGTCACTGTGTTTCTTCATGCTAATAATTAAGTTATGAATAGTGCGTTAGAATTTACAATAATCCTTCATCCTCAACGATACCAGAGTATATCATTTTCTTACTACTCATTATTGTAATAACCACAGCATTAATAAAAAAAAAAAAGGGCTACTTATTATATACCAAGGATCAGTTTCCTCTTCCCAGAAGAAATTTAGACTTAGAGAAATGAAGTAACTTGCCCACATGCAGGGCTAACTCTTAAGAAGCAGATCTGGGAAGTAGTCAAGTATTTGGAGAGAGCTTTCTAAGGTGCCATGTGCAGTAGATGCAATGATACTGCAGAATATACAGAGTTCCAGGTTGTAATCAAATAAGTACACAAATTTATAACTGCCAACTCTAATAAGAGCTATCAAAGAAAAATATAAGGAAACAAAAGTTCATAAAACTAGCATCTAATATGGGGATTGTGAAGAAATATCAGTTAAGCAGATATTTGAAGAATGAGAAGAATTAACTGGGCAAAGATGAAGTATTTCAGGCAGAGGGATCAGCATTTGCAAAGGCTCTATGATAGGAGAGAGCAAGATGTAACTGAGGAACAGAAAGGAGGTCAAAGTGGCTGGGGGCAAAGAGCCAAAGAACGAGATGAGGCTGGCGACTTAGGTCTTGCTAAGGATTTTGGTCAGCATCTTAAAAGTGATGGGAAGCCACTGAAGGGGATTTTCTACAGGGTGATACGATCAGATACCTGCAATTGCAGGACTAACCAAATTGGGGGTGGTGGTGATGGTAAAGACGTGGGTGAAGGGAGACCTGTTAGAAATGAGCAAGAGGGGAGAAGTGGGCAAGAGGGCAGTGGTGATAAAATCGGAGGAGGAGGGGCAGGATTTGAAAATAGAAGATAAAGAAACCAACAGGACTGGTTGTTGGATTAGGAGGATGGAGAAGAACAAAGTGTTCAAGATGACTCCTGGATTTCTAACTTGGGTACCTGGATAGATCTGGGGCTTTCCACCAGGAGAGGGAACAGAGGCAAAGCCTCAGTTTTGTGAGGAAGATCATGAGGTCAGGTTCAGATAGGTTGGAACTGAGATACTTTAGAGACAACCAGCGAGGGACGTAGAGAACATGGCGGTTATAATGGTCTGGAGCTCTGGAAGTCTTGGACTGTGATATATGTCTGAGAGTCTTCAGAGATGTCAGGTGTGTCTAACTCCAGAAGTCACATCCTTAAACCACTATGTGATAGTTTAGAGAGGTTAAAACTGTAAACAAACAGGAGTCAATTGAAACCTGGACTTCCGGGTGTAAATTTCATGCTTTCTACTACACTAACTGCCTGCAGGTCATTCCTAAAAGTTCTTATTAATCCTAGTCACCGAGGGCCAACAATCAGACAGGAAATGGAAGATTTATCTAAAGCCCCCAGCCATTAACAATGTAAATGGAACTTTCAGAATAGTGAGCAGAAAACTGAAGAAAAGTAGAGATAGAGAAAGGAGGCAATTCTTACAGGTGAGTTTTCATGGAATGTCTTCTTTATGTATGCATATGTGTACAAAGTAGTTTTTTTCTTAAGTAAATTCAGGGAGTGTAAGACACATCATGATGAAGTAAAAAACACTTCCAATTTATGTTATTTAATGCTTCAGCCTTTATCTTCACCACTGTTCCCCACACTGCTAACGGAATACTATCCGGTTATCAAGTGCTTCCAATACGTAGCACATGTGGGCGATCCTTAAGTAAGTTACTCAGCTTTTGGAAATGCAGCTGAATGGGTCAAACATAGTCACGCTGGATTTTGCCAACTCAAGTTCCTTCTTCGCTTTCAATATAAGAACAGGAGACCAAAACAGCTTTGGGGAATTGATAATTCACTTTTTAAAGATAATAGCTCTTTTAAGATACTAAATACCACTTAGACTACCCATTTCAAGGTACTTTAAAAGGTCCTCTGAAGTCCTTGATTTTATTTAAGTGAAGCACAAATGAATATTGTAATGCACAGGACGCATCAGTAGCAGAAAAAGCACTACTCACAAGTAAGATTGATTCTTTCAAGTAGTTAGACCACTTACCAGGATGAAAAAACTGCTTTTTCAATTAGTATCATTAATAATTAATACTTCAGGGCCCATAAAGTAAACTTGAACGAGGCTGGTCATCTCAATTTTAATATATTTTTAAACTGTATTTCAAAGCTAGGAAATGTATCTTATTTAGTTATGGTGACAGACTTATATTTTTCTTAACATTTCTTTAGTCAGTCCTCTTCTACAGTAATTAGAAAAATGAAGAACATAAATTAAACAGTAGCACTTATTTTGACTTGGGAAAGCACTATATTTGTAAAAGATTTGTCTTTTCAATTATATTTTGTTTTTAAGTTAACATTAAAATTAGTTTTTAATTTCTGAGTGTAAGTTGAGGTTAGAAAGAGGAGGTTCAGGGACAGTTTAGGTGTCGAGGAGAAGCAGGTTAGAGATTTATAGCTAATAAAGAGTTGATATTAACATGATAATTCTTAAGAAACTTTAAGGAAAGCTACATATGATCACACAGCACAATTTAAAACCTAATCTAGTTTGCTTCTAATAATCCACCGAAGTAGAGATTGTCTTTCTTTTTTACATGCTGTATGATTGGAAAAATCAATCTGAAGAAAATATAGTCACCCGTAGGTATAGCTTAGTGTATGGCAGAGAGAGGCACCAAATGTGATACCATTCAAAGTCTTAACTGAACAATTTATTTCAATATTTTAGTGTACGGTTCTCAAACTTTTTGGTATCAGGACCCATTCATACTCTTTAAAGTTATTGGGGACATCAAAATACCTTCACTTATATGTAATGTAACTATTGATATTTACCAAATCAGAAGTTAAAACTAAGAAATGAAAAAAATGGTCCTTCAATTGAAAATAGCAATAAGACCACTGCATGGTAAAACAACAACAAAAAAATAGTGAAGTGGCATCTGTTTTTACAAATCTCTTTAATTGAAGACAACTGGATTCTGCATTTATTCTGCTTCTCCATCGACTCTGTTGTGATACCTGTTTTGATTGACTATTGAAGAAAATCCACCCTAACCCAGTTATGTAGTTGGAAAAAAGCATTTTAATAGCCTTTTCAGGTAATTTTAGATATTCTTCTATACTACCAAAATTTGACAAGTGGTAGTTTATTAAAGGTTAGTTGTTTGATCTAAAAATGCATCAGTGAATGATATTTCCCTATTTTATTACAGTAGTATTTGTTGCTCTACTTTGTACTTTGAATGGATTGTTTACCCATGCATGATTTTTAATAGCATCCATCGGTCTTTTGGAAAATATCGGCTCACTGAGTTATGTGGCTCTTCCCAATGTGGACACATTTTGTCAACAGTGAAAAAGGCCAATAACATCTCAGTATCATTATGAAAATAGTTTTGACCTCATGGAACCCTGAAAGGGTCCCGGGGAGTCACAAGGGACTGTAGAGCACACTTAGACAACAGCTGTTCAGAATGACTTTGGTGACTTGGAGAATGGAAATGACTAGGCATGGCATAGGAGAACACACACACACACACACACACACACACACACACACACACACCCTTTGAAATCATTATCAAAATCATCCTATTTGATGCTTACCCTTGCCTGGTGCAGAATTCAGGGGTGTACACTATTTAAAGGAACTGCATACTAGCTCCTGTAAAGTGAAAATAGTTGTTTCATAGTACTTAACCAGATATATGAAAGTGCTTTACGAATTCCTATCTGCACACCAAGCTTTCTTGAAGTGAGAAAGTCACATGATGCACACCGCATGCATGTGAACTGAGGATTATGTGTTTGACCATAGAAGCCAGCCTCTAACTTGGACTTTGTATCATAAAAGAAAAACAATGGTCCTCAATGTCTCGGACTGCCCACTCCTGGTTAATTGTTCTGTGGTTACTAGATTCCATCTCTTAATGGCCTGTCAATATTGTTGTAAAACACTGGATCTTATTTATTATCAATTTAAAGTAATATTTTAATTAAGTTTAATTTGCTAATAAAATTATAACCTACTGAGCATGAAAAAGGTTTAAAATATGTTTTCGATCTAATGCTTAGAATGTTCACATTTTTTCAGGAAATAAACCTTTCAGGTTTTCAAGGTCATGCTTTGCAACCTAAAGACTGTAGGGCAGTAGAAAAAGGGACAAATGTCCTTTTGCCAGGTCCATTTTTAAATTTATGGTAAAGTCTCCAGCCAACGGGCAGTTCTTCCTTTACTGGGACAGCTTGGTGAAACACTAACAGCCCAAAATGTCAAAGTAACTTCAGGGAAAGGTGAGTGCGTCTAGGGATGAAGCACCAAAAGACAGGTAAGAGATGGCATGAGTCTCCAGCTCTGAAGAAGCTGATCCCAAACTAATGCCACATACCTTACTCAGGGATATGCAGTGTTCACAAGGTGCATATGCTTAGAGGGTTGGGGTGAACAAAATTTTGATTAATTTATAGAATTTTTATAGTACAAAAGTGCAGAATTTGGAGGACAGTGCAAAGTTCATATTAATCCTTAAAATAAAAAAGAAACTGTCGCCGTGGCAGCTTTTATTCTATGACCTAAAACATGCCTAGTGTTTATTCTCTGCTGCCAGAGTACTTCCATGGCAGAGTTTGTGGACCACTATCTATTTACACCCTCTTTGAAGAGAAGCTGGCAAGTAAGCAGTTGGACTGTATGACAAAGCTTCAGGGATGGTTAATCTGCCACCTTTTAATGGACTCCTCTACTGTTGACTCTTGGTGGCACTTCATACCATCAGTATATTACTTCTTGTCCTTTGAGATCTAATGATGGATTCAATAATAGTTCAATTCCTTGGCTACAAGATAAACTTATATAAACCACATATTTAAGTGAGAAACGCCCAGTTTAAAGAAATGTACTAGTCATAAGCCTTCTTAAAATTTATGTTTTCACAATTCAAATACACCCTGGATACACACTAAAGTTATTCAGAATGCAAAATCAAATTTAACAATTAATTTTGGTCTGTAATAAGTCAGAAAAATGAAAATTTAAGATGTTTTAATTCTGATTTTCTATTGAAATTGCAGGCCTCTCAGACTAAAATGCTAGTGATACGTATGTATGTCTTTGCTGCTCCTGTTGCTTCAAGGTCAACATTGATAGGTCCTCCTTGAAACAACAGCAGCCAGGTTAAGGAAACCCAGAATTCCCTAGAGTACTGTGTGCGCCCGTATTTGGCTTTTTTTACGTTTTATTTTACTAAGACAACCTATGAGAATGAACAGAATTGAGACTCATACACTGAGCCCATTCTATGATGAACAGCAAAGGAACACTGCAGATGGATGGGGGGAGCAAAGAGCCTGGGTTATTTCCCTACGGCATAATTAGGAGTTGAGCAGTTGGAAATTCTTGCAGTAAATGGCGTAGCCATAATTAACTGTATTTTCGCTCTGCCCAATCACTTTCTTGCCTGCTCTGCTACTCTTGCTGGCCCTCAATTCACTACCAGCTAAAAGCGACAAAAACCTTGCTTCCTAACCATCTCCTATACTACCACTTTTCTTTGCAGCTTGTTGAAACAATGTTTGGGAGGTTTCGCTACACCAAGAAAACGGCTCTAGCTTGGGAAGCCGCCTCCGCGCCTCCGACCTCCCCTTCTCGGAGCCCTACAAGGTGTGAGGGCTGCGCCGGCCGGGAGCGCAGCTCGGACGCCTGTCCCACGCCCCAAGGCAAAGCAGCAGAAACCACAGCGCAGCTCTGCTAACTCGGCCTTATCCGAGGCGCACATAAGAGCGGAAGCCCGCTCAGCGCGCCCACACCCGCCTCCCGGGCTGCGGCGGGTGAGCCGAGCGGCGCCCAGGGAGGCCTACATTTCCCTGGGCCGCGAGAGTGGGCCAACCGCCAACCAGCCCCGCCTGCCCCGCCCCGTCCCAGGAGGCGTGGCCGGCCAGAGCCGCCGGGGCCCGGAGGGACGGGCGCCGGGCACCCGGGCCCCGCCCCATCCCCCGGGGGCTGAGGAGAAGGAAGGGGAGGTGCGACGCACTCAGACTGCGCCGTCCCGCGTGCGCGCGCGCGCGCTCGCCCCAAGTCCCGCGGAGTTTAACACAATGCCGACGCCTACGCCGTGCGCAACGCCCCGACCGGCGCAACAGCCCGGGCGTCGGGGGCGGGGAGGTGGCCAGACAAGGAGAGGGGAAGAGCGCGCGCGAGAGCCGGAGACAGCGCGAGACTCAAAGAAGCCGGAAGCGCGCGTGCGCGCCCCCGCCTGCGAGCGGGGAGGCGGAGCCGCAGCAGTAGCGGCAGCAGCTGTAGGAGCCGCTGCAGCTGGGAGAAGCGCCAGAGAGGCCGGGCCTGCTCCGGTCGGACCGGATCCCTCCCCTCCCCCTCCCTCCCTGCTCCCCTCCCCCAAACCCACTTCCGCAGCTTGCGGCCTTGCCGCTGAAGAAGCAGCGGCGGCAGCAGCAGAAAGCGGCGGGGCGTCGGGAGGATTACGCACCTGACGGGCCCACCTCCCAGGGCTCCAGCGCGGGACGCTCACCGGCCGCCGCCGCTCAGGACGCACTTCGCGGTGGCGGCGGGAAGGGAGGGACCGGCGACGGGGAACGGAACGTGAATCGCCCCCCTCCCCTTTCTCCCTCCCTCCTCCGATCCGCCGCCCGCCCTCTCGGCTTCCGTCCCCTCCCCCTCCCGCAAAGTCCCGGATGGAGCTGCCGCCGACTCGCCGCCGCCTGGCTCCGGGGGATGGTTTTGTCAGGCGGCCAGAGCCCCGGCGCCAGGCGCAGCCGCCGCCGCCCCCGTGGGGCGCCCCTGCCCTCGCTTCCCAGAACCGGGTCCCCGCGTGGTCTGGGCCCTCCGCCTGCCTTCACCCGGAGCCCCGGGATGGGGGTCATTCGTCTTCTTTGTTGCCACCGTCGCTGCCGGAACCGTTTGCGAGCTCCGGTGGCCCCCGCCCCCCCCTCCGCCTTCCCGGAGCCCGGGCCGGGGGCGGCACGTGGGCACCAACCCCGGGAGGCGGAGGCGGTGCGCGCTTACCTGTCGCCGGTGCAGCTGCGGCAGGGGGTGTGGAGGAGGCACCGCTGGGCAGCCTTGGCCGTGCTCTCCCCGCCGCCGCCCCTGCCTCTCTGCTGCTGCTGCTGCCGCCGCGGTCGGTGTCTCCGGCGCGGCGGCGGCGGCGGCGGGGCTTTTCCTGTCCGGTTACGTTAAGGTCACATGACCGAGAGAGCGGAGCGACTAGTGCAAAGAGGCTGAGAGCGGCTCCCGCCGGGGGGGAGAGGCGGCGAGAGAGCAGTGGCGGCAAGAGCCCCCTCCGCCCCCCCCTCCCGCCCGCCGCCTCCCCTTCCCCCGCCCGCCTCCGCCTCCTGCTGCTCTGCCGCCGCCGCCGCCGCCGCCTGCAGCACTACACTGCCGCTCCCACCCCGGCTCCGCGCTCTGCTCCAGCCAAACTTCTGCAAACCATGTGCAGCCGAGGCGAGGAAACTTCTCTCCACTTATTGGGGCTGGAGGCTTGAGTCACAAGCCCCATGTTTACATAAAGTGTTTAGGTAGGACAACCCAAGAGGTGCTCGGGGAAGGGATGGAGAGCTGCTCGGATCCTTCTGCAAACTTCTTGACATCTTTGGGCTGTAGCTTTGTCCTTTGACTTACCGTATTAACATAGGTTTTAACCTTCATAATTGAAATGGAGTGGATTTGAGAACCGGAGAGATCATTGTAAATCACGAATACCTTTTATCACCATTGATAATTGAACAGTCATAGTGAAATAGAAATGCCTGTGCTGTGTATAGTGGTAGAGGTGCTTCCTTACCGACTAGTTGAGTGTCATGTAAGACATTTCTGGTAGGATTGAATTTGATGCTTATTCCAGTAATTGCGTTTAAGCTTTTGAAGCTTTGATCCAAAAATATCTAGAGTCTGAAAAAGCATGTTTGTTACTTATAAATGGTGTACTCTTAAGTTTGGTCTTTGGGGTGCTGTTGGAGTGGATTCCAGAGTTGGCCATTCTGTTAAAGTTGAGGTCCTGAAAACAGGGAGGTCGGGAAACGTTACAGGACAGGCAAGGGACTTAGATTCTCTGATGGTCATTCTTAACATTTTAAAGTTTTCTGTTGCCATTTTGCTAGAATTTTATGTTTTTGGAAGTACAGTTTAATCCTTTGAGGACTGGCTGTAATGATTTTATAGTATTTTGGTGACAAAAAATATGGCTTGATTTGTAAGGAAATGGAGGCAGTGGTTTCTAGGGTACTCTGGTTATAAGCATGCCATCCTGGTTATAAGCTCCTTGGTGTCAAACCCATTTTGGTTTACATAGCACATTGCCCTGGCACGTAGTTCACAAAATATCTAAGGTAAGCTTCCTATCTTAAGAGTTAATTTAACATACAAAAGTGTCCCTTCTAAAACTCTTGAGTTTGATTTAGTAATTCAGTTATATTGGGGTTACCGATGACTAATTCTTTTTTCATTGAAGACAGCAGCTGTGTAACTAGTGGTGCAAGTGAATAGATTTGTTATATACCTGCCTTGAACTTTTCTTGTTCTTTGATCAACTAGATAAATGACTTGTCGAGTGGTTAAATGTTTGCCTGCAAAACCAAATTCTGACCCTGACGTAAGTATTTCTAATGCACTATCAGTAAAACATCAAAGTTGGCCTTCTAACTGGCATGCCAGGTTTCCCGTATGCCAGGATTGGCTCTGCAATTGAAATGTTTCATCTTACTAGGAAACTAAAATGATTTTGATTGGGAGAGAGTTATAGTTAGAGCTTTGGGTTCTTAGTTTTTTTAGACCTTGACCTTTCAAGTTTATGATCTGATAGAGGGCTCATATGGAGCGTGAACTGAGACACTAAAGGAAAAAGTGGGCAAAACTAATGATAAAGTTTTAGATTTGAAGCCATTGGGTAGAAACTTGCCTTTGTGTCTAGAATAATTGGTCTTGAGTCAAAAAGTAGCTGTGCATATTCTTAAGATCATCAGGGAGGTTTCTCTACTATGTACTCTATATAGTTGTATAGGAATAAACCCGTGGCTTATTCCTGCAACTCTGAATCTCATTCCTAGACAAAATGCTGTCAAGACCATCCTAGTCTTCAAGAGCTGCTATTGAATTTAGAATTGAGCTGCTTTGCTGCTAGTTCTCTCAAGGCGTAGGCATGCAGACTTAGATTTTGTCAAGTATGCTAATTGATTTTTAGTCACTGTCATCAAGTAATAGCATTATAAGGAATGCTGTACAGATTGGATCTGCTTTTTACAACTTAAGTAGAAACATTTACATGGATATCTGCAGAAGTTGGGGAGAAAACAGCCCTTTGAGGAAGGAGCTGTATAAGTAGTGTATCTCAGGATAGGGCCAAAGGAAGCTGTCAGTGTGGTTATGGGAGAGCCACAAATGCCTTGAATTCAGTAATAAGAAAAAAAAGTGAAATCATGTGTAGTGCTTATGTGATTATTTATTTTGCATTTTGGAAATACATTTGCCAAATTAGTTCAAAAATAGTTTCACACATTTTCAAAGAAAATCACTGCAAGCAAATACTGAGTGGATTCTTCAAAAGTTGTTATACTATAAATATTGTGCAAACTCTTGTGCTGCTGAAAGTTTTGATGTTATGCTAAGGTATGTGAAAATTATGCACTTGCTTATGTTCTGAAGAGGATAGTTTCAGTGAGACTTGCTTGGATAGTGGGCAGAAAGCCATTTAATAATACTGTACTTAACTCTGGCAGACATTTGTGAGTGTGTGTGCTAAAGATGAAGATGGAATTTCCGTTAACATTGATTATTAAAGTTATAGTAAGAGGAAATAAATATGGCTAGATTCCAAAGCAGCTTTTTCACTACATAATTTTGTGGGTAACCTCTCATTTTAGGAAAACAACATGCTTTTACATGGTGGTCTTACAAATCTAACATGCCTTTTGTGTTTTACATCAAGCTTAACATATAAATCAGAAAAGATGTATTTTGAGAGTCATATTTCATTGGTTTGGTAATAAAGTTTATAGAAAATGCTTACTTTATAGTTGGTGTTATTGGGAACCATGTTCCTTCAGAGATTCCCTATATTTTAGGGAACTTTTTGTCTTAAACCTAAGTGTAGGGTTTTAAACTTCTTCACTTATGATTCTAAGAAATACATTTCATTAATTGCTACCCCGTACACACGTATATGTGAAATTGAAACCAAATTTTCAAGAAATAGTGCTTGTTATCACTTACATACTCTATCTTTTCTAATTTTTTTGAAAGCTGATTGCAGTGCCTTAAATTGATTTCATCAATCACAGATGGATCAGGGTTCACAGTTTGAAAAACATTTGTTTATCTCATGTAGTTTCTATGGGTCAGGAATCTGGGAGTAGCTTAGCTAGGTGGTTCGAGGTTAGGGTCTTTCATGAGGTTGCAGTCAAGATGTTGACTGGGCCAGAGGATCTGCTTCTAAGGTGGCTCACGCTCCAGCAGGTTAGTGCTCACAGTTGGCAGGTCTCTGTTCTTTTCCATTGGATTGCTTGAGTCTCCTTACAACGTGGTGGTGATTGGCTTCCCCCAGAGCTAGTGAACCAAGCAAGAGCAAGGAGGAAGCCACACCTAACAAACACTACCACATGTTGTTAGTTTAAAAGCAAATCATGATAAGTCCCGCCTGCAGCCAGGGGGATAGGTCTTAATTAAGCTCCATGTCTTGAAGGGAGAATTACCAAAGACTTTATGACATTTTAATAACCACAGTGTTATATTTTTCCTGTTTGTGGATGAATTAGGATTGAACCAGAAACCTTGGTGAAGTCAATCTGTAATTATTGTCGTTAATTTATTTTTTTTCCTCTGAGGGCATTTAGTCTCACTCAATCTTAAATTTGAGAAAGCAGACTCAAAGAAGTTAAGTAATTAACTGGTCCATTTCTCTGACTTTTGTCGTGAATAATCATTCTGTGCTGATAAAGATGAGGAAATTAGCTGATTTTTAAAACTTTTCTAAAATTATATAATGTATAACTGTTCTCTAGTCCAGTTTGTAAGCTTCTATATGATAGTAGTTACTTTCAATGTGTGTGTCCTATAGGTAATGCTTCATGTCTTTGACTTTGCCAACTCTTCACACCAGCATTCCCAATTGATTTTTTTTTGAGGAAGCAAATTAGAAATTATACAGTTCACCCTTGAACATGGGGGTTAGGGATGCTGACTCACAGAGTCGAAAACCTAAGTATAACTTTTGACTCTACAGTTGGCCTTTTGCATCTGTGGATTCAACCAGCCTCAGATAGAAAACAGTGTATTCGATCCATGGTTGGGAAACTGGTGTTGGGAATGTGAAAACAGTCTTCAGTCCATGGTTGGTTGAATCCAAAGATGTGAATTATGAAGCCCATGGATACAAAGGCTTGACTGTATATATTGAAAAAACCTGTGTGTAAGTGGACCCACGCTGTCCAGACCTGTGCTATTCAAGGTTCAGCTGTACTTATTAAATTCAAACTACATATTATTGTTCGGTCCAGGTGCTGTCTTACATACTGACCCCAAGATTGTACTGTGCAACTATAATTAGCACATTTCCAGGACCTAAAAGATGTTAGAAAGATCATCAGGGTTTGAGTACAAAGAAAAATGTTACTACTCTTTCTGCTGTGAAATTTTCATGTAAACTTGAGATCTAGAAGGATTTGTTCTAAGACCAGTTTTGACTTAGTGGTACAAGTTGCAGGATGAGACCCTGACATTGGTAGTGTGAGTGAAGTCATGATCACTTTCTAAGGCATTTACAAAAAAAAAAATCCATTAGGCTTTTCTGACTAATAGGTGGGGATACAGTAAATTACACTTTTGCTATTACAGAATTGGATAATGGCTGCTTTTTTCTTAAACTGCTTTCTGGTTTCTCTTACCACCAGGACTCCTGACAGTTCCTGTTCTGCCCTAAAGCACTGGTTGTACATACTTATTAGATTACTCTTCTTGTCTTTGTCTACCTATATCTTGTATCTCCCATCCCTGCTGGAAGCTGGGACTGCCTCTTTTGTGTCCTGCTGGTACTCAAAGGCTTGCAGATTAAATTTGTAGTTGAAGGACTTAAGACAATAATTTTCCCACTAGAACGGAATGAAAAAATGTTTCTTGTTGTAGAAAGCCACTGTATGTAGGTGGTAGGTACTAGTGGTGTATATGTTAATGACTCTCAAGATGCTTGTAAGATGCTAATGGAGGAGAACACAGTCAAACTTAATATACAGTTGGTTCTACGCTCTACATGTGCAAATTGCTGTGGTGATATGAAGGAAGTTGATATTTGAAGGATGAGTGTTGGAAAGAGATTTAGTTTTGTGATGCATTTGGGGGTTGTGCATTTCTCAGCTTTACCCCAGTATACATCTATCTTGAATTGTTGTATTGTTGGTGTGTTGTCATATATTTTGATAGGTTGTTTCTTTAAGTGGCATGCACATTCTTGTATTTCTCTAGACTGTGCTCTTCAGTTCAGTAGTGACTAGCCACATGTGGCCATATCAATGTCGAACATTTCCATTGTCACAGTTCTGTTGGACAGTGTTGCTCATCTGCACATTTTCACATTATCTGTAGTATGTTTAGTAGAACGAGAAAACTGCATTCTGATATCATGGGTATTTGCAAATAGAGGGGAGAAGAGTATAGGATATTATTAAAGTGGTTAATAATATAGGCTGTGGAGTCAGATCAGAATCATGCTCTCTTCCTTAAGCTGTTTGGCTTTGGGCATGTTGTTGTATCTCAGCCTCAGTTTTTTGTTTTACTCATTGGGATATTTGCCTCGTAGGACTGTGAGTATAAAATAAAATACGCACGTAAGTGGGCTTAGCATAACACCTCAGTGCGTGATAAGACCATTGACATTTTTGAATTACTGATTTAAAGTAATTTTAGAAACAGTATAAAGTTCTGCACTTTCATATAGATATACATTTAACAAGCATCACAGTCAGGATACAGGACAGTTCTGTCACTTCAGAAACCTCCTTCATGCTCTTTTTGTATATATACCTGCTCTCCTCCAGCCCTTTTCCCCTGGCAGCCACTGATTTGTTCTTCATGGCTAGTTTTATCTTTTCTGGCACGTTATATAAATGGAATCATACAATATGTAGCCTTCTGAGACTGGCTTCTTTCACTCAGCCAAGTTGAGTGAAAGGGTCATCCAAGTTTTAACATATATCAATAGTCACCGCTGATTTTTAAAGACATTTTGAAATATTTTAAAAATTTTTATTGAAATATTTCTGAAGACAAGATGTGATATGACTGAATTTTTACATATAGAATTGTGTTTGACTTGGAGTTTTTTGTGTTTGAAAGTGAAATACTGATAGAAAAAAAATACTTTCCCTGATTGATAACAACTGTATGTGGATAGGCCAACTTGTTTTTCTCTGTGAAGATGGCTGATCATTGGTAGGGGAGGTTCCTGCTCTTATCTGTAGAGTTGCGGCAGAGTCTTGATTTGAAAAAGATGTCTGTTCAAACATTAGTTTCTAAAATGTGGTCTGAAGATGGGATGAGCAGCAGGCTGCTTCGCCAGGTCTTTCCCCACTTAGCACTGAAAGCCTGGCTGCTCCATGAAATCTAGGATCTGAAAGGGCCACATGAAGAAAGTGCAAGGATTCCAGTTAATCAGATTTCATTGATGCACTGATGGACAAGTAGTCCAACTAATCTTACTTGCTGTCAGGGTGCATAAGAGCCAAAATCTAACCAGAACTCAGAACACACAGGCTGTTTAGATTAAGATCAACATCTTGAATTTAAGAAATAGTGTCTTAGTGGTTTAGATTTTACTGGAATTACATCATTTTTTGTTAGTTTGTTGCCCTCTGTAAGTCTTCATTTGATGAGTTCAAGAAGTGCTCCAGTCCCTCTTTTTACACTAGGAATATTTTTAAAAATTGTTATGGTAAGCAGATTTCCAAGACACGTGTAGAAGCTAAAGTAAAAGTCAAGTTTATACTTAGGATCTCTTGTTTTTTGAGTTTTCCAGTTCAGATAGGCTTGATACACGGATTGCAGGTGTGTACATAGGTACAGCAGTTTTAGCAAAGTGCTTATGTGGAACTTGAGAATCTAGAAAGCAGTTCTTGAATCATCCACGCCCATATGCTCCTTGGGAAGTCTTTGGAACCCTTGGGGCATAGGTACCTCAGCTAGAAGACCGCCTGCTCCTTGGGAAGAACCCCTGTGGTGTGCTGAAACAGACACTGGGTTGTTCACCTTCGCACTGTCAGAGCAAATATACAAAAGTCATCAGTGAAGGTACAGATCAGTGTGTAGTCTCTTGGAATGCTGTGTAGGAGGTAAACAAGTTGCAGAATGACAGTGTCCCCCAATTTTGAACAGAGTAATTATCTGTTCATGGATATACATAGAAAAACATTTTAAATTCATTGTGGTGGAGAAGGTAGTGTTTTTGTGTAAAAACAAGGCAAACGAAGATGGCAAAGGGCATTTTTAAAAAAATGTTAAAGTCTTTGTACTTGGTATTTTTTAATTTCCCTAAAGTATGTATGAAACAGCTTTTTCTGAGAACTGGGTAGTGAAAAAGAGAGGGGAAGTATTAAATTAATGAAAGGCCACTGAGCTGTCAAACTCAATTATGCATGCTATCTAAAATAAGTTCATAAAATTTCTGCCATCAAATGCCTGTCTTGTTTTGTATATCTCAACCCTTCTGAGTTGGTGTATGGTTCTCTGCCAGGACCATGATTGGGATTCCCTAGGGATAGGTTAGGTGCAGTGTCTAAATCAAGTCTTCGGCTTTAATTAGTATTTTTGCCTGGGTTTCCTAGATGCTAAGCTTATCCAAAGTTCTTTAAAATAAACATTTTCCTTCCAAATTGCCTGTTATAGACCCAAACATCAGATTCTTTATAATTTTTATTTAAGCAGCAACACATTTAGGAATTGATCATTGATTAAAAAAAAATTAAATACCTATTAAATAAGAGATTTCCCCCAATAGTGAGCGTTTGTTTTTGATTGCAGAACTTGAATATCTCTTGAAATGATACTTTTCCTTTGGTCATCATTTGATTAGAAAAAATACTCGTCCCAGCTCAAACATTACCTTAGGATGATAAAAAGTGAGAATTATTAATTTCATGGCAAATCACTGGTATAAACTAAATGACTTCCAAGGTTGATTAATGAATTCTCTTGAAGTAAGAGTAAATATCTGGCTTTCTCACATGGCAAGCTGCACGGGTACTTGCTGTTGGGCATTTTAAATTTACAGCCAGAACTTCCTCTAAATGTCATCTTTAAAAATGGGGAACGTTTTGAAAAATCACATTTGCAGAATATTACCATGGTCACTTGAAACTTAACTGTAACAGTCATGCTCTTTCTCGCTGCTATTTTCTGTGTTATCTTTATTTTCATTAAAAAGCTGTTTTTACCTCGATGGTGATGAGGATGACAATCATCCATTCCAGGCGGAGCGCCCTTTTCTCTGTCAGGTGATTCCGCATTAGATCTGTCAGCTCCATGCAGTGCTGAAGTTTTTCATTCATGACCTGTATTAGAAAAATATTAGAAAGTATCCAGCATTTCTAATCAGATTTAGTTAAAATAAATTAACATGGTCACATGCTTCAAAATTCTAAAGGTTTAAAATATACGTGAAAAATCATCCCTTCAATTCTTGCTGCTCAGTCCTCTCCCAAAGGCAATGTAGAGACATTTTGTAATACACAGATTTAACTGCTACAATACTTTGCATACCAGAGTTCACATTTGTAAGATTTTGATGGAAAATCTAAAAATAGAGCTTTTGAGTTCAAGTTTTTGGTGGCTGTCCTTGGATTTTTAGCAGTTAAGAAAGGCAGTGGCTTTAAGGTAAAAACAATGATTACCTTTTAAAACATGTCTCACTGTCAAAAACCAAACACTAGCATGACCTGCTGCTCACTCACCACTAGGTGGCACTGCTTTTATTGCTGAACTGCATGGGTTCTCCCTCACAAGCTGGTTGAGGGAGTCCATAGAACACAGAATCTGGATTTAAGACTGATGTGACCACTAGCAAATTCTACCTACTTCATCTCTCTGCATCTCTCTCTTTTGGAAATTGGAAAGTCTGGAAACAAATTTGTAAAAGTAGTTTGATTCCCATTGATTCCTTATGGGGTATGCTGAGGGTACGGCTTTGGTCAGTGGAAATTTGAGACAAATCACAGATGCACGTTTGGGGTTTGACCGAAATGTGGTAGTGCACCATATTATGATTTTGCACAGAGCATTTGACAGCCTTGCTAATTACAACACATGGAACCACGCTGATAGCATATATTTGTCCATGTTTCCAGACTTTATGGTCACCTTGTAGTTTCTGTATAGTTTATGGATAAATGTTTAGAACAGTGCCCCCTGCCCCAGCTTTCTTCTTATTTCTATTGGCTGCTTGTTCTTGGTCTATGTGCTGTGCTCATCCAAAGGCAACTTAAACTTGCATCTCCAAAATGCCCAACCCGCTTCCATTTTCTTTCAACTTTAAACTGACATTTTCTTCCTCTACTTTCTCATTGTCTAATTTATTCCTTAGCCCTTACAAGTTGTATATATTACCACACTCCCCTTGACACTTCCAAATGTCTTGTGATAGGAAATCTACCAGCTTTTCCTAGTTAGATTCCAAACCTCAATTACTCGAGCATTTAATACCTAAAAATGCAGGTTTCCTTTAGCTACCCCCTCCTCAAGGACTGAGTTCTACCTCTGACCACTGTCTTTCTGAGTCTTCTCTACCGCATCTTGCCTTTAGATGACATTGCCCAAAGCCCGGATGTTGTCCTTGTTCTCTAGCTCTGCACACTCCTTCCGCGATTGTACCCGCTGTGGGGTATGTATATGCTTCCTAAACTTCAGCCATTTCCAGCCCACCTTTGCTATTTCTGTGATATGTGCCAACTGTACTACTTAAATTCCAAAAGATTTTAATTAGAAATGTTTATTTTGAATAGAAACTGTATTGCCATAAATGGAAAACCCGTATGACGTGAGTGCTGCCTACGCAAAGCTGAGCCCGACACCTGTGGAAATGGGAGAGTAGCATTTGATTGCGGGTCGGGTAAGATCCGCCAGAACCAAACTAAGTCTTTCTCTCAACTCAGTTGCTCAATGCTCAAATGTTATTCCAGGGTCCGTGTGTCACCTGAGTTCAACTCTTGTGCAAGTGTATGTATTCACACTATCTTCTCAGTCACCCAGGTTATTTTTATTATTCTGATATTGGTTCATGAAATCCTGTAAGTTTCAGGTATACAATTCAACAGTAAGGCATTTATTGCATTGTGTTACACACCTTTGATCTTTAATCCCCATTCCCTACAATAAATCCTGGGCTGTAAGAGTCTCGAATCTGTCCTCTCTTTCTCATGTCTTGATACTACCTGGTAGGCCTTCATCAACTATTCATTACCTCCAAAAATGGTGTTTGTTTGTTTGTTTGTTTTTTGGTGGGTCTGTTTTTTCACACTGGCGTCAGTTCTCATACTAAATAGGTTGGATGTCACTCCTCTACTCAGAAGCTTTAAACCCATTGCCTTCTCCATAACATACAATTCCAGGTCATTTAGTCCAGTCACTTTAGAAGGTGGCATCTCCTTCAATCTTGAAGGTACGATCTTCGTGAAATCTTCCCAAGCTCCTGCTCCTTCCCCCAGTGCTCCTACAGCACTGGTGGTTTCCCTATTATTTAGTTAGCACTCACTTCATTCTGCCTCTCCGCAGTCATCTGTTGTCTGCCCAGCACCCTCATCTCCTGTCCCCCTTTTACAAAGTTACTCTATTTCCAACCATATGATGCTGTCAGTTATGGTATCGGCATCTACCTGACACCATCCCCACTCCTCCCCTGAAGGGGTATAAGACTCAGGCTTGGCCAGCCATGATGCCTAGTTCCCTCATCACGCGGCTGCTTATACGCATGTCCCAGTTCTTTGACGTTGCCAGGCAGACTGAAATGTAAGCCTGGATATTCCCTCGTCACAATCCGTTCCCATCTCGTAGAGAATGCTGCCGACGAGGAGAGGATGAGGCCAGACTGGCACAAGATGCTGAGTAGAGAAACAGTTCTGATGGCCTGTTTGGGTCTGTGCTGTAGGCACTCCCTGTTCCCGCACTCTACTCCTGTCATGTTTAAGCAAGAAGAGTCCCCACTAATGCACAGAGTCATGCATGTTACTTGCATACAGATGAGGGAACAGGCAAAAACACATCACAGGTAGTAAATGTAGGGATAAATAGGCAAGTGCCAAGAAGAAAAGTTGAGGTGCCATGAAGAAGGGGCTGAGGGCAGAACATCTCAAGCAGAGGAAACAGCGTAGACGCAAGAGAGTGGAAAACCTGGAAGGAAGTGCTTAGAAAGTGAGGTTACAAAGGTGAGTTGGTTCCAGACTGAGGGGAACTGTGGACCGTAAGCAGTAGGGAGAATGACAGTCTACCCAAGGATATTCCCATCCTAATCCCTGGGACCTGTGAATATGACATGCAAAGGAGAGTTAAGATTGTATAGGAGTTAAGGCCAATAATCAGCTGATCTTAGGATAAAGAGAATCACAGATCATCTGGGTGGACCCAGTGTAATCACAGGGTCCTTGGAAGAGGCAATAGCAGGCAGGAGAGCTCAGTAACAATGAGAGGAGGACTCAACTCGCCTTTGCTAGACAGAAGAAGGGGCTACGAGCCAAGGAATGTGCGTGGCTTCCAGGAGGTGGAAAAGGCAGGGAAACATCCTCCCCAGAACCCTCAAAGAAATGCAGCCCCGGCAACAGCTTGATTTTAGCTTGACTCCCATGTCAGACTGCTAAAGAACTAAGAATGTGTTGCGTTAGGCCAGTTTGTGGGAATTTGTTACAGCAGCAATAGAAAACTCTCGCACCCTCCTGTAATGTTGGAACTTTATTCTTCAGGAAATGGGTCTTCAAATAATATTTACTAGGCAGAGTAGATGGAATGGTGAATAAGAGAAACATACCTCTGTCTTCTTGCTAAAGGATTTAGAGGTTGGGAGACTGCAGAAGGTGACAGAGTAGTCCAGGATAGGAGAGAGAACAGCAGGGATTTGTGTTAGTAGTCAGGGGCTTAAAGGCAGGGGTCACTATGGTATCCCTCCCTGTTTGACCAGCCCAGGGTCTACCATGTAGACTTCCAATAAATATTTCTCAGTGAGTGAAAGACACTAAGAAGAAAATGAAGACTGACTGGACGTGGAGGGTGAAGTGAGAAGAAACCATGACGAGCATCACGTTTCTGGCGGACTGCTGAGATGGTGGTCGGTCTGGCTAGGTGGTCGATCCTGCCATAGCTGAAAGGAAGCAGGTTCACCACTTGCTGGGAGAACACAAGTCTTGAAGAATCAGTGATTAAGTATTTACTGAGCAGTATTTACTCTTATGTGAGGGCTCTGCCAAGAAATGGGAATGTAGCAGGGAAGACGGTCTCTGATCTCATGAAGCCTGCATTCTAGTGGCGAGTGACATACTTAATTCCAAGGATGTGAGATATGACAATGTGGGAGGTCTGAGATTTGGTAGGCCAGTGGAAGCACCTGGAAGGCAGACTTCTGAGTTTAGAGATACATATTTGAAAATTATCAGGAAAAGCTGGGAGAAGTTATGAAAACGAACAAGACTGCTCATGGCATGGGCAGCATGAGAGGAGAATCAATGACAATTGTGGGGGACAGCAGCCTGAGACAGTGGAGCGAGGGGCCCGCTGTTAACTGGTTTCTGTCCCTACCACACTGCCATAGCTATTCTGGTCTCTCAGTGATCGCTTAATTACTGAAGGAAATGTCTTGACCTCCATCCTCAGCTTTTTGGACTCTTCCTCAGAATATCTCACACCTAATCTTTCTCAAGACTCTTTCCTCTAGGAAAAGTAAAAAATTAAAAAATAAAACAAGGAACAACTTTCTCCTGGCACTACCACCAATCTTTTTTTTTTTGTTCTGTATGTCTTCTTGTAGGGCTGTAAAGCCACTGAAGTTCAAGACCAGTTCAAATTTTTCTTCTGTATTTTCCATAGTGCTGGCATTGGGGCAAACACAGTTAAGGGAGGCCGAATTCTTTTCAGCTTTCTTTTAAATAATCTTCACATAATCCAACTAGTCTTACATCCCTTTGGGATGCTAAGAAAATACTCGAGAAATGTAGTTCGGAAACTTTAAGTATGCTTCATAACTCATGTGGAAGATTTAAAACCAAAGAGATGTCTCAGTGAGAGGCTGGGGGATGAGCTGTAGTGACTGAATCAAACCAAGTAGATGACAATGGTTAAAAAGAACAACGCACCTCTGATACTGAGAAGACACACTGAATGGAATGTGAGCAGAGTTCCATGAACTGTTAGTTGCCAGGGGAATTTTGATGAGTAAAAGTTACGTAGTTGTCACATAGGTTTCAGATACAAAATATATAAAGTGAAGTGTAGTTCAAAGCTGCGTGGCCATCATGCTCAGTAGCATTTACCTGCTATAGGTCCAGATTCATAGACTTTGCCTTAGGGCTCATAAGCCAAGCCATCCCTTTGCCTGTGAGACACTCATATATTTTAGGGGAAAAGTATCACTTTTGCTGCTGGGTTTTAAGCAAGGAGAGGGGGAATCCCACGAGTATAGCTCCAATTTCATATAAGTCCCTTTCCTCCCTCCCCCGATACTTCTACTTTTAGCGACCTTGTTCCAGTTCCTAGCACAGAACCCAATAAGGGTATGGTAGAAACGTGTGTAGTTTATAAAGATAATTTAAATGAGTCTCGAATTTCAGCTCCTAAAGGAAAATTAGAGTGGATGTTCAGGGAATACTGGTATTATGGAATAAAGCTTTTCTCATATTTTCTTCTTGAAGTTTTAAAACTTTAGCTTTTATATATTAGGTCTCTGATTAATTTTAAAATGCTGTGAAGGATAGGATTCATTTTTTTATATATGGCTATCCAGTTCTAGCACTATTGAAAAGATTGTCCCCTTGTTTTGAGTTAATATATATCTGTCACAAATGATGTGCCTATATGTATACAAGTGTATTTCTGGGCTCTATTCCATTAATCTTTGTGTCTATTCTTACGCCAATTTCAAATGTCTTGATTACTTAGTTTGAATTATTGCAAGGCAAGTCTTAAAATCAGATAATAAAAGTCTTCCAACTTTGTCCTTTTCTCGAAATTGCTTTGGCTAGTCTAAGCCCCTTGCATTTCCATTTTAAAATCAGCTTCTTAGTTCTAAATAAAAAAAAGTCTGCTGGAATTTTGATTAGGATTGAGTTGAACCTATAGGTCAGTTTCCAGGAGAAGTAACAACACAAACTTCTATTCTACAGACATAGTATATGTCTTCGTTTAGTTTTTCAACAAGGTTTTCTAGTTTTCAGGGTGTAAGTTTTACTTTGAATTCAAAAAAGATCATTCTAAGTAATTTAAGTTTTTGATGCTATTACGTTATTTTAAAAATTCACTTTTCAATTGTTCATGGATGGTATAAAGAAAAAAAATATTTTTGTATATTGGCTTAGCATCTTACAACTTTGATAAATTCACTTATTAGTTCCAGTAGCTGCTTTGCAGATTTTTTAGGGTGTTCTGCATATGAGATCAGGTTGTCTGTGAATGAATTCCGTTTCACTTCCCATGGATTTTAAATCTTGGGGTTACAGAGAACCACCCACAGGGACTGGTGCCACGTCTAGCTGGCATCACATAGCGCTTTCTCCACAGGTCTAGAGTGCCAGAGACTAGGTGAGTATAGGCTTCTTCCAGCTGCTAATGTGTGACAGAGGTATAGATGTCAAACCCTTTGTCAAGGGACTCAACTTAAAATTGGTCTCAACAACTGGAAAAGAGTACACTCAGCATACTGCAAGTTGGGGTGGGGGCTGCCAAAGGCCCCTGTTCTCACTGATATCTTTTGCTTGCAGTTGATTTTAGCCATGAAACAGCTGATGGGTTGGTTGTCGAGGTCTAATTTACTCAAGGAGGTATTCTCAGTTGTAGACTTGATGTCAATAATTCTATCTTGAACCGCAAGGACAGATAAAGGCCACCTCCCAGGTCAAAGATCAGAACAATTCTTTTGACATCAACTTTGGCCAGGCCAAGTGGCATGGCAGTTGGCTCACTGAAAGTTATGAATACAATGAGACCAGCAGTGGTGGTAGTGACTTTGGTGGCCTGAAGCTGGGAATTATTAAAATGACAGTGTGAGGGTGATGTGTGTCACAGTGATTACAAAGCAGGCCTCTAAAATTTTCTCCGCTTGTTTCAAAACCTGAAGTCTGTATTAGGTGGACTTATAAGATGCTATCTAAAGATCTTTCACCTCCTGGTATTCACACTATTGTGTAACCCCTTCTCGGACTGTGGGCCAGGACTAGTGACCTGTTGCTAAGAAAATAATACAGCAGAAGTGAAGGGATGTCATTACTGCTGTGATTTGGTTACAAAAGACTGGCTGCATATTCTCTCCCTCTCCCTCCTTCCCCACCTCAGCCTGATGAAGCAAGCTGCCAAGCTGTGAGATGCTCTATGGAGAAGCCTCGGAGGCAAGGAACTGAGGGAGGCGTCTGGCCAAGAGCCTGAGGCAGTGAACCTAGCCAGCAAACCGCATGAGTGAAATAGGAAGTGGACCTTCCCCAGTTGATCCTTGAGGTGACTGCAGTCTTGTGAGAGAGCTGGAGGACCCAGCTACACTGCACCAAGATTCCTGACCCACAAAAACAGATAAGAGGTGTTTTAAGCCATTAAGTTTTGGAGCAATTTGTTTCAAAGTGATGGCTAACTAATACAACCACAGGAGACAGCTCATCTGTGTATAAAGCTTTTAGCATCCCCTCCTTTATCTCCCCTGGACCTTCAGTCTGTGTACACAGTCTACAACCATAGAAGTCCAGTGTTTTTCATGTCTGATTCGACAACTCATTTGACAAACAGTTGTAAAATCTGTCTAATTAGACATTTAAGAATCTAAAACTATTGAAGTCCACTGCAATTTGATTCTTCCAGTATCACTGATCGTGAACATAACTGTTTAGCCAATTAGGAAAACTGGAGGTATTAAAATTAGTTGGAGGGAATGAGAAAAGACAATCAATAGGCACTAACTTGAAAGAATCAGGTGTTAGAATCAGATGTTGGAATTATCTGACAAGGATTTTAAAGTGGCCATCAGAAAAATGCTTTAAAAAGCAATCATGAACACACTTTAAACAAATGAACAGTCTCAACAAAGAAGAACCGTGAAAATTTCAGAATTGAAAAATACAATAAACAATAACTCGGTGATGGGCTCAACAGCAGAGTGAAGGTAACAGAGGAAAGAATTAGTAAACTTGAAGACAACAATGAAAATTACCTAATACGAACAACAGAAAAAACACTAGAAAAAGTGAACAGAGCGTCAGAGA
>CM053502.1:165266845-165286201 GCA_028627145.1 Eidolon dupreanum
GTTTTTTCACCTAATGCAACTTGCCATGTTTTTATTAATAGATTTAACCAATTCCTTTTAATAATATATAAGCACTTTTATTGTAAAGAAATTTAGGGTAAGAACAGTAAGACTACAGAAATCATTCACAAACCTAACTATATTTAGTTCTAACTTCTGAGTTTTGATAATATAATTTGCTATATGAAATTCTGCTTGCATTACCAAGAGAAGAGGAGAGAAGAACCTCTCTACTCCACTTCTTAGCGAACTCAAGGCTTTAGATCTGCGGGATGCTCCTGGTGAATGGGGTTTTTACTTTTGTCGGTACCCTGAATTTGAGCTATAAGAAATGCATAAATGTTGAAACACTGGACCACTTCTCTCCAGGACAAGTATTGAAGGAGAATGTGGAAAAACAACTCACAGGTAAACTACTCAAAACAAACTCTAGTAACTCCTCTCATATACTGGAGGGGATGAAACAGTGGACAAGGCTGCCTAGTGAGAATAATGCCAAGATTCAAGATTTCACCCCATAAATTCTGGACAAATTACAAGAATAAAATAAAACAAATCTTTTTAGGCACTTATTTAAAATGAGGTATTTCTATGTTTCATCGATTTTTAAGACAGTTCTTCTCATTTAAACATCTCTGAAAATGGAAGGTGTCTTTAAAATTGATATCTTACAGTGGTGGTTGT
Source organism: Eidolon dupreanum (assembly GCA_028627145.1). Classification (NCBI taxonomy): domain Eukaryota; kingdom Metazoa; phylum Chordata; class Mammalia; order Chiroptera; family Pteropodidae; genus Eidolon; species Eidolon dupreanum. Next base: position 165,267,530 of record CM053502.1, read on the forward strand.
GACTTAGTTGTCATTAATTTATTTCCCTTATGCCTTCCTTTTTATGTATGCCCAAGAGGGAATGGGATGGATAGGGTCTATATCTGACTAAGACTAAAAGAGCTATTTCAGCAAATGTAAAATGTAAATTCTCTGATCAAGAAGCACTGTATCATATTTTAATGGGCAGCATTTCTTCTCTCCTGTGGCATCTTATGGTGTCTCAGTCAATGAAATGCAGTACCTAACCTTCCTGTAGTAATTAGGTCTAGTTAGCATTATGATGCAGTGATATATTTTTACTGAGAATTCCCATTATCCAAATTCTAGAATGTAGCCACCTTCAAAGAACATCTAAGTAGGTGTAATGTAAATTAACTGATTTCTTTTGCACATGCAGAATTTCTTCCAGTATAGTCTTAATACAGCCCAACTGCTTCTAATGGGTACGAGTTCTCCATACTTGTACAGAATAAAATAAAAACAGCTGGAAGTCCCATAAAGGTACAATGTTGGCTCCTTACTATAGAACTATAGGAATGTTTTCTTGAGATCGTTAAATATGTGAAATATTTTATTTACAGAGAGAAATTTTACCTTAGGGCAAAGAGTTCACCCATTTTCTGCATAACTTCTTCATGAGACAGTTTCACTTTCTTCCCAGCTTTTAAAGCCTGTTTTGGAGGGGAAATAATACAGATAGATCACACATATATCCAATAAGTAACAGGACCATAAAGCATGTTCTGAAGCAGCATAATTTTAATCTAATGGAAATAATACTTCTTGGAAGGTATCTCCCAGTCATCTCACTGTTAGATAATAAATTAAAAATAAATAAATATAATCTTATTAGGTAGAAATTTCATATTCCCTTTTTTCATTTTTCCTTATCATCAGCATTTTCTATGATGTATGTTCCTAATCTCTTATTAAAAATTCAGGTCTTCTTTCTCTGAGTATAATATTCTTTCCCAGTAAAAAAATTACAGTAATCATGATTTTTAATGTATTTTTGAAATTCTGATATAACCTCATTTTTTTCATGCCACTATTTTTCATTGTTTAGCAAAATACCTTTTCTCCAATCAAGAAAAGTATAATTTCCTTCCTTAGGAAACACTTTACTTTTTGTCTCTAATTCAATTACATTAAAAATACTGCACCATCAGAGAAGAGTAACTTGAATTTTAAGTTTTAAAAAGTAAAGAAATATGAAGTTTCTGATTTATATGTAACGAGGGATTCCTTTTTTTGTTTAAATTGAGTATAGATTTCTTAGTGTTTATTATTACTTTATTGTACTCCTAAATATAGTGGGAAATCTGTGTGTTTCCCAAATAGAAATCAATCCTGAAAACAAGCAAAACTGGTATAATTACCTCTGGAATTGACTGAATTGATTCAACAAATTTATCCAATGATGCTTCCCAAATAGCCAGTTTCACTGGGGAAAAAAATTTCACAATGGAACATTTCTTTATCATCATACTCATGTTTATATAAAAGACATTATTGCACACTACCTTCACTGCCATTTCAACAACACCTTCAGAAGCAAATGTACTAAAAATCTGAAACTAAAGTTTAAGAACTTTATAAAATTCATTATAAAGGACAGCACTAAAATATATAAAGATAGAAGAAAAGAAGTAGATTTCCAAGCCCTGCTGGCAGGCTGAAACTATACTTGTGGAATTCCTGGTTTTCTAATATTGTGTCTCAGAAACCCAGAGAGTGTAAGAACACCCTGGAATGAAGGCTGGCTTACTCTGCTTTCCCTCACATTCTTCGGGGCTGTGAGTACAGCTCAGAGCCTCCCAGAGTGTGGTGTGGACAGGCCATGGCAGCAGGAGTCCAGTGTAGACTGCCAGCAAAAAAATTCTTAGCTTCTACAGTTTTATTCAGGTGCACTGACCTTTCAGAAAAACTTAGAGCCACTGTGACTCTCGGTTCTATGACAAACCAGAGTGTATTTTTCTACACAAAGGCCTGTGCCAATGACACAGGGCTGAGCTTTCTTTGGATTAGAGACAACTTAAGAATAATCACCACATAAAGAAAAGGAAAGAAAAATAAAGGCAATAATAATGATATAAAAATATTTTCGAAGAGGGTAACCTTTGTCAACACAATAAGGAATGAGTAGCTTCAGAATATACTATATTTTACACTCTATATATTTTTTTCTCTTGGAAAAAAAAGGAAAAGGAGTGTTAAAACTCTGCTGAATATTCTGTGAACATATGCCAAAATCTTTACCGAATACTTAAATTTACCTTGATGAAATGAAAACTATGTAATACTTTCTCTGATAAGTAGTATTAACTTACCTGAAAGGCAAAGAGCATTTGAGAAAGCAAATTTCTCTAGAATGGCATCATCTAAATCTAGCTCTGAATTTAGCATGATTTCTCCTCTGTGAAGTTTTGACGGCCCCCTGTAAAAAGGGGAGGAAAAAAAGGATCTTCTAAATCATGAAAAGCACTTTTTTCTTTAGAAAAAAGTCATAATCTTCCTAGGTCATTTTGGAAATTTGTATCAAGAGTATTATAAATGTTTTAAACCTTTTGATACAAGTAATTCTGCTTTTAGAAATCTATCATAAAGAAATAAAATATGTAAAGATTTATGCACAAAAAACTTTATGGTCAAATGCTTAATAGTAAAAAATTAGGAAAGAGACTAAATGTTCAATAGGAGAATGGTTCTATATAAGTATAGTAATTCCACACAACAAAAAATAAAAAGTATGTTTTGGAAGGATATTTAATGGAAAAGGAAAAAAATCACAATAAATTGCTAAGTGAAAAAATGTTTAATATAAAATCATATACAAAGTGTAATCTAAAATCACAGGGACATGGTGGGGCTGGGAAGGGAGATAAGAAGCTGTGAAAAACTGTGGTATACATCTAGAAAACTCTGGAAGAGACTGGGAAGATGGGGAAAAGGAAGGAATTTGGGAATATATACATCACAAGGAAATAGGAAAAATATAGGGTAAATCTTCCCAAAAGACATAAAACAAGAAGATACGGATACAGCTGGAGGACAAGGTGGCCTAACGGGAAGGCAGAGAGGCAGAGTCTGCCCTGACAACCTCAGGTGGAGGGAAAAAAGAAAAGTCAGAAAAAAGAGCAGCATCGACAAGATGCTTTAGAAATAAGCTTGGCTCACACACACAAGTGAGTACAGCAGCACACACCTGGAATCTTGGGTAGACTCAAAACTACCACGTTGGTGGCTGCTAAGAAAGTCTGAAGGAAAACCAAATCACTGAGTCTGGGTCCAAAGAGTTAAGGACTGTACAACTCAGATTGACAGGCAGGGAGTACGCGGAGGGGGGGGTGTCCGTGGGTGGGGGGAGTACCTAGTAAGAGTGTGATCTGGAGGTAGAACACAAAAGGGGAATTCACGGGAACTATAACCACAAGGCCAAGTGCTTCATAATTAAGAAGATTCTATTAGCTCCTCATTTGCTGCATGTCTCAGGTTCACACCCCCACTGTCCACCGCGTCCTCGCTCACCACTCAGGTGCCCTGGGCAACACAACATTTCTATCTCCTCTGAGAGTCGGTTAACTACATTTGGAGGGTTTCTGTCAGGATTCAGTGAAACGATGCACAAGAAGCACTAGGAACGGAGCCTGGCACAGGGTGAGTAGGGACTCTCTGCCGGCTATTATTTCTTAGCTTTTATCCCATCTGGTCTTTCTATGGCTTGTGTCTCTTCTGAATGTCCCCAAGCTCCACTTTCATCACTTCCCTTCTTAATACAAAGACTTTTATCCTGTTCCACTAGACAAGTAACTCGAGGAGGAAAAAGACCTTGCAATCTGTTCCTGCTACCTTCTCTTTCCGCCCTGACATCTCTCTTCATTTTTAACCCCATTGCTGAGACAGGAATCAGCTAGTAGGTTGTCTACCCATGTATCTTACCTGTGAATAGTCTGTCAGGACCCCACTTCTTGCAGGCACCCCATTTCTATAGGAAGTTCTCTTAGATCACCCCCTTATTACACTTCCTTGTTATACCCAAAATCGATAGGGAAGAAGTGGATTTACTCAAGGGAAAACTTTACTAGAACAATTTGATAGGTTCATTCTGATGAAGACATACTATTTTACCTGATTTAGGCTACCCAGAAAACTTACCATTTTGGTATTATACTATCTACTTGTTTTAATTTATGGGTAGCCTGAGAAGATTAAAAAATAATGTCTATCAACTAATATTTATCATATTGTTTAGGCTTTGCATTTGTATCAATAACTTTTTTTCTTAAAATTAGTCTCCAAATTCATAAGTCACTTATCCCCTCTACTGCTTTACTTTGCTATTCCAAGGGCCCTTTTCAAAAATTTGATAAATGTTGCTTACTCTGTTTTTATGTAGTTAAGTTCTTCATTTTCCCAGTGTACCAATGCAATTTCATAGGGCTGAATTTCATGTTTTTCTAGAACTTGCATCACTTGCTTCATCTAAAAGAAATATTATACTAAAATTATACGTGACTCCTTCAGTACAGAAGTATGTTACAGTGTTAATGCTTGTAACATTTTCATTAAATTTGGTGACATGTTTTTCTGTTTAGTTTTTAAGGAAAAAGCATTCATCGTGATAGTAAACTCATTAGGAAGATATATTCATTTGTCTTTACATTTGGAAAACACAGATGAACATTGAGAAGAAAAAAAAAATTATTATCCTACAGCCCAAAGAAAACCACTAGTAGAATTATGGTTTGGGTTCTTTAAAACTTTTTAGAAATGTATAAGTATTCAAAAAATTGAAACGACACAGAGGTATGAAAAGTGACAGTCTCCCTCTGCTTCCCTGAACTCCTCCTCCCCAAAGCTAACGATTAAACTCGGCGCACAGCAAGTAAGTTGTGGATTATCTGTTAACTTATTTTCCAATGGCTCAGACTACTGAGTGCTAATTAACAATTTATTTGGAGAAAACTGAACTTTTATACTTTCATACTTTATTTATACTTACAGTTTTGTCTTTCACATTCCAGAACACAGCTGCTCCTTCCCTGATTTAAAAGAATAAAAGAATCAACTAAAATAAAGGTAAAAAACATTCTTTTGGGCCACGTATAAAGCTTAGGTAATGTCTAGAATGTGTTCAGAATGTAATTTAAAAATATATGATTTATTATTGATTTGACATTATGGTTCCTAGATGGATTTGCTAAATTAAGAGCTACTTTTTGAACTCTTGATAAAACCTGACCTCTCAAAAATTCATGACTTCTCTCAGGGTTTGCAGAATAAATAACTTCTTATAATACTATATAACTTCATGTATCTAAACTGTTTCAGGACATGGTTCCATGGTGTAGTGGTTAGCACCTTACAAGCAGAAGGTCCTGCGTTCATGCCCCTGTGGAGCCACAGTCCATGGTCTACGGCCATGCCACCCTGAACAAGCCCAATGTCTGATCTCGGAAGCTAAGCAGGGTCGGGCCTGGTTAGTACTTGGATGGGAGACCACATAAGAAGAACATGTGCTGTAGGCATAAATAATAATAAATAAAAAAAAGAGTTTTGTAATAAATAAATAAACTGTTTTATACCTGGTTCAATTATGATGTACAGAAATCAGAATAAGGAAATTTCTGAGATCTGTCTTAGCTCTCACTAGGCAGATTCTGCTATAGGAAAAGGTTAAGACTCATGCTTTTAATAGCTGTAAAATAAAGAGACTGAGACGAATCAAAGCCTCAGGTGGCTAAATGCACCTGTGGAATAGCACCGCCCACATTTACAGGCTCTGGCACAGCTCCAATGAAACCACGGGGCCCTCTGAATCCAGCCTGGCTTTGGTAGAGTTTAAGGCCTAAAAACTACAAATGAACTTGTTCTGATTTCTGAAATTTGACCTGTGGAGCTCTTTTAGGTGGTAAATAAAAAAAAGGAGTATGGCTCTGGGTTATTGCACTGGAGGAGGGAAAGGTAGCAATGAAAGAAAGGTAGAAATATGCTGAGCCCACGTCAGCCTTCAGACATTTCTTAAGCGATGTGCTTAGGATATGTGTGGGTCTGTGCTTAGCATCGGAGATACAAAGATGTCTGTGATCTAGTTCCTATCTTCAAGGAGCTCCCGATCTAGAAAAGACTAATACCCAGGCCACCAATTACTACAGAGTGTGACCAAGACTATAACAGAATTATGCAGAATATACCTGGCTGTACTTCGGAGGGACACAGCTCCTAAAGCACCAGCAGAGCACGCCTGGGCTCATCAGGGAGAAGGCGTGAGGGACAGGAAAACATCTCGGAATAAACAGCCAGTGGTCTGAATGGCTGTGGACGTGGGCAAGTGGTGGGCAACGAGGTTAGAGGGAGGGAGGAGCCAACCTCTCAAGGAACTGTGCTGTGATAAGAGGTTTGCTCAAATTCCACAGAATTTTAAGCAGGAAGAGTGTAATGAGCAGAAATACCTACTGAAACATTATCCTGCCTGTAACAGATGACAGGACGGGAGACCAGGTAGGGAATTATTGCAATAGATCAGCACAGGGTCTCAGGATATGGACTTGAGTGGTGTTTAAAGCCACAGCCAGAGTATCAGTTCAGAAAATCACTTCCTGGCCGACGAGTGGTCTGGGGAACTGGGCACCCTCCATCCAGAGCTGGGCTGTGCAGTGTGGTGCTCAGAAGCCACGTGTGGCTACCAGGCACTTGAAATACGCCTGGTGCAAACCGAGAGGCTGTACGTGTAAAACACACCCGCTTTCAGAGACTTAGCATGAAAAAAATGTAAAATCTCAGTAATCTCTGACTGATCACATGTTGAAATGATACTGTTTTAGATATGCTGGGTTAAATAAAACACACTATTAATTTCAGACAGTATATGATATTGTTCAAAAGTGAATTCATTTTTTTTTTAACTTCAAAAAATGGAGCTGTTAGAAAACACATGAAGCTTGCATTTGTGGCTTGCGTGGTATTTCTGATGGATGGCACTGATCTAGGGGGACCTCAGAGATCCACATCCCTCACCTGAGGTGAAGGGGACACGACTCTACTTGGACTAAATGTTGAACTCTTGATTATCTCCAAGGTAACATCAAAAGAAAGGTGTTCTGTCGACAGGAACAATGACAGGGCTTGCAGTTATCATCGACCACAAGGATGAAGACCGCAAAAACTTTATCGAAGTCTGGATTCTTATGGATGTTCATTTGTTTCTGTTCTGCCACTTGTTAGTCCCATGATTGTGGGTAATTCACTTAATCCCTCGGACCCTCAGTTTCCTCAGCTGAAAAAATGGTAATAACATCTTTCTCAAGTGTTGTGAGGATAACACGAAATTATTCTAAGTTGTTGCTATTATCATGACCCTTCCCCTCAGCTACTCTGGGAGTAACTGATATTAAAAGAACCTTTAAAGAAAGAAATAGTGTGTATAAGTGAGGGTGCCAGTCTGAAGTCTCTGGACAGGTAAACTGGGCTAAAGCTTCAGCTCAAGAGCTCCAGAAGGGGAGAAAGAAAAGGAAGAAAAGACAGCAGAGTGGGCAGCACGAACGTGAGAAGGTGCACTGAAGGTGAGTGGGGAACAGGATGCTCTATGTGTTCTTAGTATATGCCAATCTCGGTTTACAAATAGAGAGTGGCTTTAAAAACTCTTTATTTTATAAGGGGATTTCCTAGAAGAGTCCTAAAACTGAAAAACCCTCCTAGATAAATTAAGAATCAAAAGATGAATTTAAATCACAAATAAATTTTGAACACATTTACTCCTGAGAGGAGGTACACTCACACCTTAAAGACTGCATGACCTGACTACGAGCCCACCTCCCAGTGGGGTTTCTCTGTTGTCTTACCTGAAGAAGAAGATTATTCCAGGATCACCTTCTTTTGCAGAATTTTTCACACCCATCACCAAAATGTTTGCTGCATCTGTGATTTAAAATAAAATACTGAAAAGCTATGTCATGAGGTGACACAAGGTTAAGAGTCACCTATAAACTTTTTATCAACAATTTATGATCATTTCTTCATATACCATTAAACACTGCCTAACACACTGTCCATCTTTCTATTAAGGTTTCTGAAAGTATTTAATACATGCCAATGAAAAGACCATACAGAAATCACTTTCATAAAACATTCAACAACCTATGTTACTATTATTAGTGCTATTTAAAACTTCATTCACACCCATTTTGAATCAGTAATCACCAGTTCAGTTAATAATTATTAAACTGTTAGTTTAAAAAAAACTAAAGCTCAAGAAGTAAACTTCTTTCTACAAAATTAATTTATAATATTTGAAGAACCATTACTATATTCTTCTTTTAAATACCATTTTATTCATAATATAATTTTACATAATAATATAATTCTCGAACTACTAATTCTGCTGAATTTTAAATTATATTACATAAACTTTGGGTAACAGAAAACATACAGAAACAAAGATACTGACCATTTTAAAACATCTGATTTTAAAGTTAATTATGAGAACTACCACCATAATCATCTGTAACATTTAAATGTTAACCTTTTAAATATTATCAAATATATATTAATATACAAATACTCATCAATAAGAAGTTGCTTTACATGTTACTGTAGTAATATTTATTATAAGTATATAATCTATAAGTTATAGATAATGTTAATATAAATTAACATACTAATATTGACACATGAAGTTATATATAATTTCTTAATCTAAAATTAGAATCAGAGTTTCAGAATTCCTGGCACAGGTTAGGGGAGGAGGGGTTCAGATAGAGACTAAATCCTAAATTACCTTTATTGGGTGAACTAACCTCCTTAAGTACTCCATCCTACAAGGGCAAAGTTCACCTACGTTGCCAAGAGCAAAATAAAGGAAATGGACCAGTGAGAATGGTCCAAGAAGCCCCCAGGTATATACAGTGTACAGCCACCCTTCCTGACAGCCAAGGACGACCAAGGACACTCTGGGGCCATTTTTCATCTTAGGGGCCCTGGACAGAGTTCTGTTTTTCTAAGTCAATTAGGTTTGTTTCTGCCATTAAATAGCACAAGTAGTCTGCTCAGATCATCAAGGCTGAAAAAAACATGATGACATGTCTACTATTTCTTATGGAGTCAGTGACTCTTAAGAATTTTCTCTGAGGCAGGGAGGTTTTTAACTTGTTATTTCGGCTACTTTGAGGTAAATTCATGAATTGCCATCAAAATATTCCAAGTTACTTATTTTTTAACTATAAAGCAAGTTATTTTCTCAAGAATCCTTCCTGATACTATTCTAATATCCTCAGTTAAGTTTATTTTAATCCTCTTTTTAATACTGGGTTTATCATTTAATTAATTTTGTTAATTTTAGAGTATTAGATTGTACTGGTAAATTTTTTTTAAAGGCTCTCCCCAACATTTCTATCAGTTTCCTGGTCCTTTTGTAATACTTTTCAATCTGACAGAAATGAAGTGTCATGGCCTTGGATCATCCCAGGCCAGAGTGATGCTATAAAGCGTAACAGATCTTACTGATTTGAATCTGAGAACTAAGTTCTCTATAAATATATTTCAGTCTTATGTTTGTATGTCGTCTGCATGGAGAGATGCAACACCACTGTTATGATGCAATCCTTTAAACAGAAAATGAAACTTAAGCAAATGCATATTTAAGGCAGTATCACAAGAAAATTATTTTCTAATACATTTTAACATACTTGGCCCCAGGTTCAAGATGTACCTCTAGGTAAGCTTGTTACTTCAACATATCCGCGAGAGGCCAGATCTTGAGAAAGATTTCCAAGATGGTATTCATCTGCAGTTGCAAATGCTGTGCAGTGCATCAGCTCCTGTTGCAGCGAGAACAGCAGGACATGGGTTACCAAGAGGCTAAAGTGTCTGCAATGGCTGCTGTCACCTTGCAGGACTCCATTTTGCAAAGCTAGCACTCGAGAGTTTTCTTCAAACATCTCAAAGGCTCATGCAAACAGGATGTTAAAGATGAGGAGAAAAGAAGCAACAGGGAGACAGAGTTCAGCTCAATCTATGAAAGAACTTGCTCCCACTAGCCAGAAGGATGGAATGGCTATCCTGAAAGCGGGAACCGCTCCCCAACTGGCAGTGTTTCAAGCACAGACTGAGCAAAATATATAGAGAATCAAGGGATCATGTGGGCACCCGGATGAAATGCTATTTAAAATGTCTCTCCAACTCTGAGTTTACACGATTCTTTTTTATAGAGACATTTTTGTTTGAGATCGCTTAATAATTTGTCACTAGCTTTGTACAGGCAGAGATCACTGTAAATCTACAAAGGAATTACTTATACTCTGGTTAATATTAAACAAAAAGTTTTGTAAATCTGAGAGTGCATCCAGGTTTGGTTAGTGCTTCGGTTCCCGCACTGAGTCTTGTCTGTGTATCCACATAAACATACGTGGTTTATCTACAGTACACGTGTGGAAAGTAATATGGCACAGTGCAGTGTTTTTGTCAAGCTGTAAGCCAGAACCCATCAGTAAGTCCTGATATCAATTTAGTTGGCCCAAACCAGCTTAAAAAAAAAAGCCCACTAAACAGAAAACATTAGAGTACATTATTCAAGTAAGGATAAATTTTTATGTTTTCTGAAACTTAGATATATCTAAGTATGTATACAGAGTCACTATGTATATATAACATAAAATATATTTCTCACTTTGGGTTGTGGTCAATACAGTTCAAAAGCTATTGGCACAGGTGCTAAAGAGTTCAAGCACAGAATTTGATTAATTTTAAAAATTGGAATAACAACTATGTCTATTTTATAGAATTGTTGTGAAGTTTAAACAAGCTCATCAATGGCAACTGCTCAGAACCATGGCTCATGTTTGCAGATTACAGTTATTGTTGCACATACAGCTTTGTTTAAGGCATCAAAATTTATGGGAAGTTAAAAAGCTTATCAAGTAACTTGCACCTGAATTTTCATATGTTCATAATTTTCTGTTTTTAATGACTACTGGTCAGAACAAGTGACTATTATCTTTTGATACATATTATGGTGCCTTGGCCCATCATTGGTCAAAAGAGGTTTATTAGTCATTTTATACGTGCGCTGAGATTTACTCATCTCAGCTCCTAAATTCTTCCCTTTTCTGTCCCCCTATTCTTAGTGTGAAATTCAAGAAGAGTAGCATATTAATTTCTTCCTTCCTTTTGTAACTTAACTCTTGGCCCTTTCTCAAGAAATGGCCTAACCCTGCTTTGCCCAATCCTCGATCTGCTACACAGTTCTAATGCGTGGTTGGAAAAGGAGCAGAGGAATTAAGAGGACCCCAGGATACTCACAAACTGAAAAACCTAAAGGCAATAAACATCTACGCAGAAATAAAATGATTTTAATTCAAATGGAAAAAATTAAAAGCCGGACAGAGCTGAAACTGTTGAATGCGAGAATGAATGTTAACAGCTTCCTTTTCCAGTTATGTGATGTGCTGATTCCTACAGGCGCATGAAGGTATGAGCATAAGCATATGGAGCCATATGGCCAAAGTACAGTTACTGGAGTATAAGAATGAGTTATGTGCTTACGGGTTAGAACTGCTAGCGCTGCCTGTTCTTTTAAGACTCCATGGAGTTAAAAAGAGCTGACAGGGTATGAGATTATGTTGGATGGAAGAAAGGAATCCTGTTAAGAGGCAGCAGGGAAGGCCAAAGTAGGCAGACTGTACTCTGGGAGAGCAGACAGATTTACTGAAGCTTGCTAAGCAAAATCACAGTATATTAGATCGGACGTCAGAATTCCTTCTGCGACTGCTACAGCTGCCCTGCTTCATTTGGGCCGGAGTGGGAAGAGCAGCAGGCATAAAGAAGATAGCAAATAAGGTCAAGGCTAGTTCGGTGGAAATGGCAGAGCCTGACCATCTCTAGAATCAGAACTGTAAACTGGCCGCCCAGAGAACTATCCAACCGGAGTCGACTCTGCTTTTAAGATCTGAATTAACAATAAACTACGATTCCACACAAAACCCAGATTTCCACCACCTTGTGATCAAAGGGAAGATCTGGCAATACTCCACTAGGGTTGAAGGGGCCCAGAGTCCCTCTTGCTCCCTACTGTCTCACGCCTGCTCCGCCACCATTTATGAAACTAACCAGGCGCATCCGTGCTAAAAATTTATACTATTTTGCACTCTCAAAAATGGGGCAAGGCAAAGCATTTAATCACTATTTCCATGAGAAAATTTATTCTGCGCTCCAAATAGTCAGATTATAAATAAATTATAAAACACAATCTGGTCTTACTTAGCCATGCCAGGATCGTCTTTGCAGATTTTCTGATGAATGTCACATTTCCTTCTCTCCTCATGTCCTATTTAGTTTGGCTCGAAGTTCTAGCCAACATCACACAGCTTATATGGCTTGTCACACTACTTTCTGTATCCTCCTTACACACCCTGGATCTGAGTCTCTGTTTAAGTTATGGCTTCTTCTATTAATAAATGATTCACAAAGTTTTTCAGTTTGACTCGGTGGGCATATTTTTTTTTTTTTTGGTTTTATTTTGCGTCTAAATTTCAAGACTGTATTTTAAATCCATTTGGTAAAGGGAAGGAGGACCATGAAGTGTCTTGTCTTTGCCTTTTTCCCTATTAATTAAAGGTGGTTGTGAGACACTTTCATTTTCATACATGTCTTTTTCTGAATTCTTATCATGAATTATTTATTAAGATTTCATATATACACACACATAGCAATTTTCAGGTTTTAAAATGAGGGTCAACGACTTGTTTTTAAATAAATGTGCCAAACTAACCTAAAATAGTTATTGGATTTAAGACCTAAATTTAGGACTTCTATTTTAAAATCGTAAAAACAAAACAAAACGACCCAACGCCAAGAAAACCATTGCATTTCAGTCTGTTTGTTTTTCTGGCCACAGAAAACAGGCTCCAGCAGATGGGGCTAGAAATCTATACATGATTCTTGTTTTAGAGCATCACACACTCTGATGGAACACTTGTCTGAAAAAAGTTTATTTTTATGCACATTCTATTACTGAAGAACATTAGTGCATTATAGCAATGTTGCTTCTATATTACTAAGGGAAAAATGCATGTTTTTCCTGTTATGTACAGATTACAGGTGAAAGTTATTAACACACATACATTTATATTATTAATAAAATGCTTTGGCTTTTACGCTTTTTGGCTTTTTTTATTGGCAAGTTTAAATTTTTTTTTATTTAAAAAGTTTTATTTAAACATGTCTAACGTACAATATTATACTAACTTCAGGTGTATACCATAGTTATCAACATTTATAAAAATATGAATGCTTCACCAATTTGCGTGTCATCCTTGTGTTCCAATTTTAGTATATGTGCTGCGTAAGTGAGCCCAGCTTCTAAACTTTTTGACTACTACCCATGGTGAGAAATCCTTTCATATACACAGCACACATATACATATGTGCACACATACCTGTAACTGATACAAAGCTTCCCAAAACTGTATTTACCTTTACCATGAGTAAGGCAGGCTAATACTTTCTATTCTATTTCACTGAAAGAAAAAATGGTTAACCCACTAATTACATTGCCAGTACACTGTGGTGATCATCTGACAACCACCTGTGTGCATTCCAGCACTGTCCCTCTCATGCCAGGCCCCACGCTGCTCAGAGCAGTGGTTCTCACGCTCCAGCATCCTCCTGAAGGGCAGGCCACGCCAAGCAGGAGCACTGTCGCTGCCCTAAGTTCTGAGCCAGCCAGATAGGGGCTGAATAGCTCAGTAGGTTATGATCTCTGCCGATGAGACCAGGTGGAGAGACCAGGTGGAGTTGGCTCTGCTATAGAGGGTGACTAACCTCATTCGTCAGTTCCAAGTGCATGCTGTGTGGCAGAGGAAAGAGTCCCAGCTCAGGAGCATGCGTGGGGAATGAGACCAAGTACACCTACTTTCTGGAACAAAGCAGAGTCCTTTCCTGTCTCAGTCTAGAGCGACAGAAAGGACTGTAGCACCACGAAGGATTTGCCAGTCCCATGACACCCACGTGGAGATGGAGTGGCCCTCCATCAAGGGCAGGTAAAAGCCTATCTTAACCCCAGAGATAGAGCATCTAGTCACATCTCGTGACTGTCCACCTATGAAACCAGAAAATAATGTCCCCAAATTATATTACCTAGGATCATTTTAGAAATGCTTTTAGAAATGTAACATTATTTCTATTATTTCTCTGTGCTTTTAGAAAGACAACACACTGTTTCTGTTTTTGTAACACCTTATGTGAAGTCACGTCTATTATGTTACATAATCTCTCCTATATAAGGATCCAGGAAATAAATGACTCCTTAAATTTGGTGATGGGGATAGTTATTTTTTGTAAGACATTTTTATGGTTTTTTTTCCTCTCCTGTCAGACGACAAGAAATATACAACTCAGGATTTCCTCCTTTCTTTAATCAGAACTAAATGTTCAGCTAAATGAGTTATATCATACCTCATAACATTTATTTCTCTGTTCATGGCAATTGTTTGTTCTATTGTAAATGTAATGCTTTTATTGTCTCATTTGAAATTGCATTAAATTTTAAAATCTACTTCGAATCCCTTCCTGGAAGCAGAAAAAAAAATCCTGAAGAAATATAAAAAATGGAATTCAGAAAAACTGCTTCCAAGTCTAAGGACAGCCCAGAGAAATAATGCCTCTTTGATAGTTTACAACTGACAATGACAAAAAAGGTGACATCTCTGACCTTAACAGCATCTTCATAAGAAATCTGATTATGCTCTGTGCTGCTAGTATAAAAAAAAGAAAAAAGGGAGTCGATCTTCCTCTTTTCTGTATCTGCCATGAGTTTAGGTTTTTACACTTAATTTCATCTCAGTCACTTAGGTACTGGATTTCCCGAACTATCGCAAAGCTAAACAATATAATTGAAAAGTCAGCAGCGAGGAAGAAGAAATGATGAGAGTAGTACACGCAAAACGTTTCCATCCTTTATATCTGGGTTCAGAGAAACCATACAAGAATTTACAAAAAACTAGAATCAAAAAAAAAAAAAAAATCATTAATCAACTCCTAACTTCTTAACCTGGGGATCAGTAGTGACAGTCTATATGCCTTTTCAAAGGAAGTCAACTGCACAGTAACAAACAAAACAACACAACACACAACCAGATGAGACAGGCTCTGGGTCTCTTCCTCAGAATCACGATTTTTAGACAGGCATTCTCACCTGTTTTCCGATAGATTCGGCGGCCCAATCAAGTTTTAAATAGTCTACATTCCTATTTTTAAGATCGAGGACTACAGACAAATCCTTCTGCTTCTTTTCCAGCCTTTCCAACTTAATAAACATTTATTAAGTATAAGGCACAGTTCCAGGTATTATGCAAGATTCAAGGGTCAACAAGAGGCTTGATCCTGACCCTGAATATTTATCTTCAGAGGGGAAATGTGACTATAGCTGAGAAATTCTCACAAACCTTTTAATACTGAGTAAAAATACCCCTTCGACCTTCAAAGGATAAAAAAGCAGAAACCTTCTCGCTGCCTTTTGCATGTCACTTCAGCACCCCACGCCATGGAGTCACAATCTGCTAGTGAACGCTTACCTATCTGCACAGTTACCAAAAAAAAAAAAAAAAAAAATCATTTTTTAATTTAATAAAGAATTTCTGCAGTTTGAATTTTTTAAATGGCTATTTTTTACAGTACCATTCCTAGACTAGATTTACTACCAGTTTTCTTTTTCGAAGAAGGCCAATAACTCTTTCATAAATTATATTTTTATATTTAATAGTCTATATTTTATCTTTCTATGCATCACTAATTCTCAAAATTAAGATCTGATTCCCTTTGGACATAACATGTTTTACTAATAGGCTTCACAGATCTTGTTAAAAAAAAAAATGCTGAACTGGTCACGCTTACACTTGCTGTAAGGCTGTGGCAGAACATACACTGGTTTAGAAAGTGAACAATTATTACAGAAGGGCCCTGCCACACATTTTTACCTCATTCACAGACAGAACGGGAAGGTTGGTCCTGGATGGCTGCCTGGTCCTCGATGCTTTCAGTGGTCTCTTGATCTGTGGAAAGTCCTGTTTAGGAACGAGCGTTTCTGTTGACGTCGACGAGTAATGCCTCTCTAACATCTTTACAAACCACTTAGGACCTAATAGATTTGGTCTGTGAGTTACTTTCCGGTGAGCACCCAGGGACTTCCTGCTTGGAAGGTGCGCATTTTCATTTTGGCAATATGCAGTGTTTAATGCATAGAATATGCTTGCATTTGATATGCTCTGGTTCATGTCCAGAATCTGGGACTTAGCTGAACCACCAGCTGCTGCATCAGGAAAGAACAAATCCAAGTTTTGGCTTCTTGCCAGGGTACTGCACGTTGTACTCTCAAATTCCTTAAGAGTTTTTACTGTCTGATGAACAAGTTTTTGGCAGTGACATGCTTTTGACAAAATACAGTGAGATCCGGCCAGGGCTCTGAGAAGTCTGGCTGACATTTCCACATCCCAAACTAGAAAAAGGAAAACAAAAATCAAAGTCAAGTTTTTCTTAACAATGTTTAAAACATACATACACACACACGTTATATATAACATATATTTTCCTAGGTAATAGGTATACTTCTGTAAAAATTTTGCAAAACAGATACATCTTTACCTATGTCTAGTAAAAAAAAATAATTAAAGAAATAAATACAAGTAGTTCTACTACTTTCCCTTTAGTCAACCTTTGGCCGCCTTTCTGAAAGATTATAAGGTTATAAAGCTATTGACAAAGACCTTAAAAAAGAAAAACCAGAGTGATGGGATCTCTTCATTTACTTCATTAGCATATCAACTATTAAGAAATCTGTACTTATAAATTGCTTTATTCAAAACTTATTGTCTTTACAACGAGATAAGCAATGAGATAAGGCCAGGGAAGCTTCAATGAAACAACACTGCCCCTGCCATCAAGGTGCCAATGGTATCCTGGGGGCAGACAGACATTTTCAACTGCTCATTATAACTCAGTGGAAAAGGCCCTAGGCCCTACCAAAGGCCTGTAAGTACAAAGAAACGCCTGGAGCTTGCTTGCCTAATTTTACATTAAGAGTCAGAAAAGGCTCTCAGAAAGATTTAAGTTGCTACTTGAATAGAAAGGCGCTTTTCAGGTTGGGGGTGGGCACAGCTGGTGGAGGTGGGGTACAGGATGTCACACATATGCATGCACTCCAAAGGAAACAGATTGTATAATTTCCTCTCTTATTTATAGTATAAAATATTTGTTCTTTAAAAGTAAGCCTACAGTAAGCAATTAATAATAAATAATTCTTTTAAAAAATAACATGTCAGGTGCTGGAGATACAGGTATGAATCAATGATCTCAGAATTCACAGTCCAGCAGGGGAAACAGACAATAATGTGACAGGTACTAAAATCGGGGTATGTCCAAATTGCTACGGGGCCCAGAGAAGGAAGCACCTGGGGTGAGGGGTGGGTGGGACACATTCATAGGGGTGACATTTGAACTGGGTCTCAAAAAGGCAGAGGATCAGCATATCAAACACTCCAGGTACACAGTGCTGTTTACCTGACAAAAAACCTGCAGCTTCAAGGCAGGCAGGAGTTAAGTTGCCTAAGGGATCAGGATTGAAAAGGAGCCAGGGGCCAGCCAGTTCACAAAAGATCCTGAAGAGTTTCTTAGGTAGGGAGAAGTCAGAGCTTTCAAGCATGAGACTCACACGGTCAAATGTATGTTTAAGAAACATACCTTTGGTAATGACATAGAGGAGGAACTGAGACCAAGACATTACTTACTGAGAACTTTCTACCCCAAAGCACTCTGCTTCACCTCACAATAATCCTAGAAGGTATTTTACAGGTCAAGAAACTGAGGCTTAGGCTGTGAGCAAGTTGCAGAGATGTAATTAAAACCTAGGCTGTTCCAATTTCAAAATCACTTGTACCTACTGCACTGCATCACCTCCCTTTAGAGGAAAGAGGACAAGGATGAGTCATGGCAATATTGAGGCAGAACCTGCTGCTTTCAAAATATCTTCAAAAGTTGGAATTCTATGTTTAGTTCTATTCTAATGAGTTATTATAGTTCACCTTTAATTGGTACTATTCCTGCCGGCCGAACCACAGGGTTTTAAAGGATCTAATTATAAAAACTTTTAGAAATCTGTGTACAAAGACTTGGATTCTTCCATACTATTCTAGGAAATTCTTACCTCCCAACTCTAAAGACTGCCTTCACACAGAGGTTATGTGCACCAGGACAAGAACAAAGAGGGTTAAAAGCGACAGGACAGGACAAGGACAGTTAACAGCTATTGGACAAATAAGAAGTGTGTTTTCTATTTTTGCTGAGAAAGATAGATGTGTCGTATTTAAGGTGCCCAACATAAAAAATACTTAGGCTTTGTTAGAAATTAGCACACATCTCAGGAAAGTGAAATTTTAATTGTACAAAGTAAATTTAAGGATAAAAAGTACTGGATTTTCAATTCCCTTAACAGCTTTACTTAACGTTTTAGCATTGGATTCAGATGCTCCTGCATGTTATTCTTGTTTAATTCTTGATGGTCTCCATTCTCATGTAGACTGGTAGAGGGCACAACTTTTACAATCCCTGGCCCCCAAGTTCCCTGACCTATCTTGTCTTCCATCTTTCCTCAGCCACTCAACTCCCAGGCTCACATGCTCCGAGCTGTGTAGTAGCCACTAGGCA
>CM053502.1:165286701-165349788 GCA_028627145.1 Eidolon dupreanum
CTCCCTTTGTATTTCTTCATTGCGTTTAACATCACTTGCATACTTGGTATTTTTAATTTATTGATGCACACAACAAATATGAACTGAGTTCCTATCGTGTGGTAGACACTGTCCTACTTGCTGAAAATGCAGAAAATAAAAAAGACAACAATCTCTATCTTTTGAACCTTACATTACATTGGAGTCACAGACAATAAATACGGCAAAGCAGCAAAATATATATTAGTGACAATGTTAAGAGGAAAAAAGAGAAGAGGAACGGATTGATTTGTCTCTCTCAGTAGAATGGAATCTTCTTGAGAACAGATTTCGTCTTTTGCTCATGCTGTTCTCCTGGGACCACAGTGCCCAGCACACAGTAGGTAGTCAACTCACATTTTATGAATGAAATACAAGCAGCTATTCATTTCTTGGGCACATTTCCTACTGAAAAACGATTATCAGCTGGGCTGCAAATCAATGGGTAAGTAGCGCTTATCTTCGGGAACATACCTTCAAATTCCTTAAGCTCAAAGTTATTTATCTTTGCAGTTACTGCTATGCACTGGTTCAAAAAAGAGTTCAATAAGTGTTTGTGGACTGCGTGCTTTTTAGTCCCAGATAAGGCGACCAAAGATCACTGTCAGAGGCAGAGGGCCATAGCAGTACCGGTGAAGCCTGTGACGCGAGACGTTCAGGGAGGCTGGGAGCAAAGGCGGGGGACCTCTGTGCAGGACCATACAAGCTGCTAGGGAAAGGCAGTGCACTAACCTCTCCGCGGGAAGAGAAAAAGAACGCGCCTGGCTGCAAGGAAGAAACAGACACCACTGCAGGTTCCCGCTTCCCGCAGCCACTCCGCTACTGCACTGGCGCCCCGCCCAGCGCTCGGCACTGCGCAGGCGCACAGAACTCCGGGAGGGGCGGAGCGCGAGCCGCCCTTCCCACGTGACTACACGACCACGTGACCCGCGCCGCCGCGACCTTTTCCGCTCCTTAGTCCCTGGGATCTCCCGGTCCCTCCTTGCTTCCGCTTCCCTCCCGCTTCCTTATCCGCTTCTCTCGTCGCCCTCCGCTGTCCCCGCCTTCGTCCCCGGAAGATCTCCACATCCTCGAGCCGGCATTGTTTGTCTCTTCTACGGGCAACAAATAAAGTTTCTTCATTCAAAAGCATATTTTTAACCCTGGTACGTTCCTTTCTCAGCTCCTCCTCCGCGCCGGAACCGCCCCTCTTCCTGCGGCGGGTGAGATCCAAGCGTTGGCGCGAGGAACACGGAGGAGATGGCGGATCCTCCGGCGTCTCTCTCCGGCCAGGACGTAGGGTTGGTGTCGCCCTCCTCGCCCGGTCCCTCCACTCTTTTTCCTCCTCCCCACTTTCGTGGAAAGCCGGGCCTCGCCTGGAAGCTGTTGGTATCCAGCAGGGAATCCCGGACGGGCCGGCGGGCAGGAAGAAGCCCGCTCCCCGCCGGCGGCGAGTTCAGCCCCGCCGTCGGGCACCGCTTCCCGGGGCCGCTTCCTCTGTGTCGCCGACTCCCGTGGAGGCGGAGGCGAGCCGACCCCGGGGCATGAGTCCGCTCGCTGCGGCCGCTCGCCCGGCTCCAGACTCGGATCGGCCTTGCAGAACCTTCCTTGGGGTGATTCGTGGCCTCTTCTGACTCCACACTACCGGTCTTCGAACCCCAGCTGATATTCTCCAGTTATCCCACCTCTCTTCAGCGATTTTTCAGGCGTTTTAATAGGCTTATATTAATTCGTGTTGGGGTAGTTCACTTGTCTTTAAAGTGATTGTTTTTTTCTTTTTACTTCCGTTTGACTGCCTTGAGAGTTTATGCCTCTTCGGCCCTGCAGAGGCCTCTACACCCTTTCAAGGTGTTGCAGAGCATGGCTTTAATGTTTTAGTAAACGCACGTTTGGGGGTTAAAATTCTCTGTAAAAGTTAGGAATCTCAGATCTATCGAGAAATGTGTTTCTACTGTTGGTCATATTAATTCATAGTTCCGCTATTTAAAAAATACATGTAGCCTTTGGCTTTTGGGGCGTCATGTTACAGATTCTAGGAAAAGCTGGAGGTCACCGTAAAAAAAAAGTCCATTTGTATATATCGAATGGCCAAATTTATATTTGAGATTTGTCCTTTCTCCAAAATATTGCAAAAACACAAGAACACTTAGAAGGAAATGACCTTACTGGGAGTAGATTGAGGCCAGAGTGCTAACCAGCGATCCAGAATTCTAGCAGGCACTCAGGGTTGCGCAAATATAGGAAGTGTGTCCTTAAAGTTTGAACGGACGGCTGGCTTCCTCTAGCCTCAGTTTAGTCCTGGCCTGGGAGGAAATTTAGTAGCTGGAAAAATAGTAATACATACTTTCTAATTAAGTAAAATCTTCAAAGGATTGTCACTTTTTGCATCTGCTGGAAAATTGTTGTGGCTATTTAATATTCTTTCTCTTCAAGGATTTGGTAGTGATTTTTAAAAGTTAAATTCTGATCAAAGTAGTTTCTACACATATTAAAACCTAATCACTAGGTTACTCCAAGCACCACAGAATCAAAGTGTTTTTGCAATTTTCTAGCTTTGTAGTTTTACATCCATCATTTGAGGAAATCTTGTGAAGAAATACTCAGGGTATAATACTGTATTTTAAAAAGATACAGTAAGATACTTGAGTTTTTAGAAGTGTGACATCTCAAAGTTATAATAGGTGGTTGGGAAGAAGTATTTTCAAAATTATTGTGTCAGCTTTCTTTGTTTTTACTTTGTCTCTGATGAGTTGAAGATAGAAATGATCAGCTAGGTTCTGTACTCTCTATTTAAAAACTCAGAATTTCACCACTTCCTAAAGTCTTTTTCTAACTGAATTGTATATTTCCTTAAAAAACTAATTACGAATAAAATGATAATTTGTACATTTTGGTTCTTGTTTAAAATCAAGGCTAGCTTTGATTTTTTTAAATGGAAGTATATTCAAGTTTTTCGTATCTCCAGCTTTTGTTGACAATTCTAGAAACTCCCTTTTTTTGGTTGGGAGCATGAGATGCTAACATGTCTTAATTTTGTTTAGGGACAGAACAAGGTGGAAGGAGTCACGCAGGTTAGAAAAGGCAGCAGGATAAGAAAGCCTTTGAAAAGAATTAAAATTGGCTAAGAGAAAAGAAAGAAGCAGGTCCATAAGTATCTTTTATTCTTAATGTTTTTTCTAGCACATTAGAGTGAGTCTTCCAGACAATTTTACATCCCATAGCCTCATTCATCTTTCTAAGTAGTGAGTCACTTAGTAATTAATTAACCTGGAAGTAGAGCCTGTTTTATTTCTAGGAAAATTTCTTTTTCTGACCTATCACATTTTTAAACTAGTTTCTGATTAAGAAAAGTAAAAGGAATGGAATGAGAAAGATAAGAATGATTAAACAGACTTCAGGGGAGAATCTGAAATTGAGGCACAAAAGACTATTTAGTATTCATGCCATACCAGAGAAATTTTCAGATTTTCCTATGTCTTAATATAGTAGCCAGACAATGCTGATTTTCCTTATAATGGTTGTATGAAAAGAAATTTTAATTTAAATGAGGTGATCCAGAAACCGAAAGATGACCAATCTGCTAGTATTAATGTTACTAAGTTGTATACTGTGTATGTTACTCTTCTAGATCATTTGTTTATTTTACAATTAAAGACCGAATACCACAAATATTAACCAAGGCTATTGATACATTACATCGACATAAAAGTGAATTTTTTGAGAAACATGGAGAGGTAAGAAATGTATTGAACTTTAGTTTTTTTGTTAGGTCATTTCACCTAAAGATAATGAAAGGACTTTGGTTAATAAGATGAAACTTGGGGAAAAAAAAAGAATAGTAAGGCAAGATAATGTTGATATGAGACCTCTGCGTGCTTTGATTTTCAACTTAAGAATTCTAAATTTAAATGTTTATAATAGTTTGTGAAGACAAAATGTAGTTTTGAAATATAGTAATTTTTTCCTTCTTAAGTTTAGGTACATAAAAATGTGCTACGCAGAAAGATTATTCATATATATGTATGTATGTATAAACTATATGTAAAAATTATATATAGATTTTTCATGTATTTTTGTATATAAATGTTTCTTTCATATTTCTGCAGAAAGGCATGGAAGCTGAAAAGAAAGCTATTTCTCTTCTTTCTAAATTACGGAATGAATTGCAAACAGATAAGCCAATTACCCCCTTGGTTGAGAAGTTTGCAGATACTGACTTATGGAATCAGTACCTAGAACGTCAACAGAGTCTTGTCAGTGAAAGTGATGGAAAACCAAGGTGGTTCTACTCACCGTGGTTGTTTGTGGAATGCTACATGTATCGTAGAATTCATGAAGCAGTTATCCAGAGGTAGGTGTATAACTGTCAGCTAAATGTTTAGATAATTTATGCTTTCTTTGAAGTTATAAAATGGTAAGTTTAAAAATAAAAACCAGTGAAAGCCTGCATTTAGTTCAGCAGATATTAATAGCACTCTTGGACATTGTTGCAAATGTTATTACTATAATAGATTCTTGGCAGTTATAATCCACTTGCCTGGAATAGACATAAGGTTGAATATCTGAAATGGAAACTAATTTAAAATTCTTAAAAAGACTCACTTTTCTTCTAGAGTAAAACAGATTGTACTTATTGGGCAAAAAAAAAATGATAATGTGAAATAATTACATAAAAATCAACATGGGACAAAGCAAGCATGTATTTTGTTTTAAATACATAATGTGGCAATTAATTTGTTGTAAATCATCAAAATAGTAAATCACTGCATTGGTTGATGCACTATCTTAATCTTTAGCCCTGTGTTTTAATAGCCAGATTAGAAAAAGACTCAAAGGTAAACACGTATTCTAAATAATTTTTTATAAGCTAGTTTACACTAATTTTTTCTAAAAAAATTGATTAATAGAGCAGAAGAAAATGTAATACGGATAATTTTTTAGCTCACAGATTACAAAAATACAGGTTTGTTGAATAGAGGAATCCTTTGGTTTCTGTCCCTAAATGTAGCATAGGATAATTTAAAGCAATCCAACCAACACTAATAGTAAAACAAAATTGGGAAACATGCATAAATTTGAGTCTATTCATGAGCTTTTCCTGTCTTTATAAATTATTTAAAATCACAGTTTGTTGTTTTTGCAGAATAAGTATGTTTTAGGACTTCTGCTCTAAAAGCAAAATATACTATGTATTAAAAATCTAGCACACTGCCTGCCACACAGAAGGCACCCAAGCAAAAGACTAATGCTAATACTAGGAGCTGTCATATGTTGAATACCAGCTACATTCCAGTTACTTTGCAACTCAGAGAAGTGTAGGTATTATGGTTTTCATTTTATAGTATTTGAGCCTGGACTGTGTAAAGTAGATTAGAGCTTTCATCAGACTACCTTTTTCCAAGTGGTAGATTTGGATGTCTGTCAGGAGCTAATATTAGCCTGAAATTCTGGGTGATGGTTTCATAATTTTGGAACACATATGCGGTATTAGTCAAAGCTGCCCAATTGTTGAAAGACCGCACCCTGAAAAGGTTTGGTGGAGTTTGGAAGTTAGAAAGGTGAAAGGAATGTTGTTTCTGAGTTTGATTTTAGGGGTAGATCAGGTTCACAGAATAAAAAAACCTAGGGCAGAAGTTCACAAACTGGAGTACACGTTTATAACCTAGTTGGGGAGGGTTTTTTTTTTTTGTTGCTAGCATGTGGATTTCGAAAGAAATACTGATGATTTAATTTGTGGTGGGGCCTGGGCAGACCTCAGGGAGGTTCTGCACAGCTCGGGTTGATCACCACTGGTCCAGGAATAGCTTATAAAAAGGGAGAGAGGCAAAACTTGGGAGCTCTAAGTTCCAGGATAGAGACTATTATTCAGCCATAGATATAGAAATCTCTACGGGTAACCTTTGTGGCAGATATTTGAAAGTCTGAAGATTTATATTATATCATACCAGAACTCAGGTTTTAGGTCAGTATCAAAAAGAACCATCTTACAGCAGAACTAGCACTGAAGTAGTTTTCAGAATTTGTCAGGGTTCTTGTAGGTGGAATTCCTGTTCTGGGTTAGTGACAGCTTTACAGTGACCAAAGAAGGATTTTTTAAAAAGCTTTCGTAGGATCTCAAAACACACACAAACTTTAAAACATGTTTATGTTGACTTTATTGAAGTATAATATACGTACATAACAGTGCATAGATATTAAGTGTTCAGCAGTCTTTACTAGAACACTCTTGTGTCCCTACTTGCCCAGAAGAAGAGGCAGACCCTTACTAGAACCCCAGAAGCCCCCCGTGGGTCCCCTTCCGGTCACTACCATCACCACCCCTTCAGGATAACCACAGTCCTGATCTGCGTTAGTTTTGCCTGATTTTAAACTTCATTTAAAGTAAATTATGTGGGATGTGGTTTTGTGTCCATTATGTTGATGAGATTCATCCATACCGTTTACATATAGTTGTAAATTGTTTGTTTTTATTACTGTATAGTATTGCATTTTATGAGAATATTACACTCTTCTTTACCTATTTTATTGTTAATGGATATTTCAGTGGTTTCTAGTTTGGGGTTATTATGAAGAGAGCTGCCATAAACATTCAAACACATGTATGTGGTAAACGTATGTGTGTGTTTATTTCTAGGAGTAAACCACTGGGTCGTAGTATATGCACATATATAGCTTTAGAGATTCTAAAATAGCAAACATTTTAAAATCAGAAATTGCATATAGTTATGTGAGTTTACCCTCTTAAATACAATAGGCACATTCTTAATATAAAATGTAACTTTAAACTAATGAATGATTTGTTAATAAAAACTAGAACAAAGGTTGACAAACTTTTTCTGTAAAGGGCCAGACAGTAAATATTTTAAGCTATGGGAGCCACAAAGTCTTTGTCAAAGCTACTCAGCTCTGTCACAGCAGTGCAAAAGCCACCCTAGATGGCACATAAATGAATGAGCCTGGCGGTATTCAAGAACACTTCATTTATGGATACTTAAATTTTAATTTCATATGTCACGAAATATCCTTTTGATTGTTTTTAACCATTAAAAAATGTAGAAACCATTCTTAGCTTGCAGGTCATACAAAACGGGGGTGGGCCAGATTGGATCTGCAAGCTATAGTGTGCTGACCCCTACACTTGAACCTCTGCTACCAAAAACTTTTTATCCTTTTAAGTCTCTGCAAGAGACTGATTTATTTCAGCAATGCTGCCATTGCTAAAAGCACC
Source organism: Eidolon dupreanum (assembly GCA_028627145.1). Taxonomy (NCBI): domain Eukaryota; kingdom Metazoa; phylum Chordata; class Mammalia; order Chiroptera; family Pteropodidae; genus Eidolon; species Eidolon dupreanum. The sequence continues at coordinate 165,293,927 of CM053502.1, forward strand.
TTTTAATTCTTTGTAACTTCTTTCAGAGCCAGTTTACAAGCCTCAGAAAGAGTATTAGTCTCATTATACTTTAGTCACTCCTCATTTTTGATCAAAAGTGTTTTACTCCATTTGATTGATATACCTCATTCTAATGAAATTGCTCTGAGTGACTTTTGGCTGTTTCCAAAAAGAAATTAACTCCAAAGGTTGAAGATATGCTGTCACTGACAAGACATCTAGCAATGTGCCATAGGTTCTGAAGACAATTCCAAAAGAGGAATTCCAAAAGTGCTTTGAGCAATGGCAGCATCCTTGGGTTAAGGATGTCGCTCCCAAGGTGACTGGCTGGAAGGAGGCAGCAATCCTTTGGATGTATAAATTATGGTATGTTTTTGTTTTTGGTTTTTAAATCGATCCCATTAACTCCGCCATATCGTTTTTTACTCTAAGGTAGATGACCCATGGAAAAAAAGTAGCTAATTTAGAAGATCAGGTAATCTGAATGTCTTTTACATTTGAATCTGTAAAGGCTATTATGTCAGTATGTATCTTCTTAGTTATAGTTTCCTTAGGCTAGTATTAATGTTTTTTGAGATCTCCTTGGGCAGCATGAAGACATAGCCATGACACGTACATAGCTGTTGGTCAAAGTCACCTTGGGAATAAAGGTCGCCAAAAAAAATCTACACATAAATGATCAAAATTCATCATTATAATAAAGTTTACATTAGTATTGTCTGCTTTATCTCAGGTATTCTTTGGTTTCCCATAATACTCTGTGTTTGACTTAATGTGTGATTACTAAAGCAGTTGTCTTGAAATTTTGTTTCTCTTTCTTCTTTGTCCTGGAAACCTTACTGGATAAATAGTCACAAAATATTTAGTACTTCCAGTACAATATTTGATCAGAGACTTTGACAGCTAATTAAAATGAGTTTGAGGGATTTATTTTGTGTAATTTGATTTATGTTGTGTACTTTGATTATTATTTTGTGTAACTTGATCTGTGTTATATTCAGCATCTATTACCAGTAATTTTTGAGACCAAGTGCTACTATTCTCCTTCATTAAGGAATTGTAATTACCCAAATGTTTCAGTTACATAAATGTTTCACTTATGTTTTTTTCCTACTTTAGTCCACCCATCGATGACTTTGATGTATTTAAAGAATCAAAAGAACAAACCTTCTTTGAGTCACAGGAATCTATCATTGCTTTATGTACTCACCTGCAAGAGTTGTTGAAAACTATTGAAGATCTAGATGAAGATAATCTGAAAAATGAGTTTTTTAAACTTCTTCAGGTAAACATGATAATCTCCAGAGTGTATTTATTTACTTAAACAGTTAAAAAAATTGGCACACATTTAACAACAAAGCATGTATATATGTTGTCTATTTAGTTATAATTGACCTTTTTTTTTTTTTAAATCATTTTAGTAATAGTGTTATTCAGGAGATGAAAATCCACTTAATTTCTGAAAATGATTTTGAAATCTCTTCTACTCCACCTGGATGTGATTTTAGTGGCACAGATTTTAGTGGCTTCATATCTTCTGTCATCCTTGAGAGAATACTTCACAGTCATGTGGTTGGCCCACCCTGACTTGGGCTTGAATGCTGGTTTTGCTGCTTATTTGTGGTTGTACATGAGACAAGTTATTTAATTGTTCTGAGCTTTAGTTTCCTTATCTGTTAAATGAGGATGATATAGTATACCTCGTAATTTGATGTGAGAGTTAAGCTAGATTTGTTCATGTGAGTGTTGAGTCCAGAACAAAGCAGGTGGAGACTCTGGTGGGCAGTGGCCTATTTAATATGGTTCGACTACATTTTTCCATCTATGTAGTATTAATTTTAGTTTTCCATTTTCATTCTAAACATTCTTAAATTTATATAAGTAGATTCGGAACTATTTGAAAATGTATAGTTTTACACAGCAGTATCTTCAGCCTTCACTTCCCAGGAAAAGTTAGAAATAGTTCCAGAAAGAGTCGTTAGAAAGTATCGTGAAGAGAAATAAAGCAGGGAAGGGGAACCAGGAATGTTGGTGGAGGGGAGCAGGGGCTATGTGTTAAGTGGGCTTCCAGGGAAGGACTGGTGACTTGGGAACAGACCTGAAACAGGTGAAGGAGTGGGTCATGTGCATGTCTGGGGTGGAGCTTTCCTGTGAGGCCTGGGTTGGGAGCCCGCCAGGGATGTGAGAAACTGTAAGGGGATTCTGTAGGAAATGAGGAGGGATAAGAGGGTTGGAATGGCCACAGCCTGGTCGTCAAAGATAAGGACTTGGGTTGGATTCCCAACATGAGATGGGAAGCTGTTAGAGGGTTTAGATTAGAGGAGTAACATCAAATGACTTATTTCAAGGATTACTTCTGAAAACAGACTAAAGAGGCCCCAGAGTAGAAGTGGGGAGGGGGTGTCTGTTTTTCAGATAACTCAGGTGGGTGATGACTGGACCAAGTTAATAGTGTAAAAGTTGTTAAATGTCACCAGATCCCAGATATACTCTTAAAGTAGAGGCTTCAGAATGTGCTGACAGATTGTGGGACATGACAGCCCTGATGGAACTTTTAGGGCAAGCAGAGTAAGCCTAGTGGTTAAGAGGGAAAGGCTTATTTTGAGTTTGGAAGAAAAGTTGTCAGGGTATTGTTAACTAATAACCTTAGTTATCTCCTCTGAACTATTCTTTATGCTTAGCTTAGAATTAAGAAAAGAAGAAAATCACATGTTACTCTTTACCCCAGCTAGCCCATTCTTTCACAGAATGGTTGTCTTTGACTGTGTTCTTTGTCTTATAAGTATAATGAATTGTGAAGAAGAAGGAATACCAGTGTATTTTCTGTCATCTAGTTCGGCTAGCTACCCCAAACTGCCTCTCTGCTCCCCAGTGAGGGAGGCCAAGGTCCCCTCCCGTTAGTGCGCACGATGACCGGCAGGTTCACTTCTTACTAGGATCCTGAAGCTGCCGCTTTCGTTTGCAGGGGATGCTGATCAGTTTTTAAAAGCCATAGAACTCCACCACTGTCCACACAAACATTTTGGCATCTACTCTGTTGAACACTGTTCTCGGTTGCTAGGCATTGGATGGTAAGAAAAACAGACCAGTCATCACTGTCATAGAACTTGTAATCTTGAGGGAATATAGACAATCAAACAGGGCACAAATCAATATAGAGTTAATTACAGGCTGGAAGGTAGTATAAAGGAAATGTGCAGGAGGCCGACGGAGACCCTGACCTTGTCTGGGCAGGCTGTATCTGCACCGCTGTGTGTTTCTTCATCACACTTGGATAGGCTTCAAAAAAACTCTATTCATTTATCTTTCTTTTAAAAATGATATTCCTACTTGGGACATACATTTCTCCCTTATTTCGATTCACACAAGAGTAGAGTCTGTTTGGGCTAATATTTATTGAGTACTTCTATATGCCAGCTATTGTGTGTATCACTTGCACCTATTGTGTCAATTCTCACAATAACTCTATGAGATACTATTATTATCTCATTATTCAGTTGTACAACCTGAGCCTTAGAGATCATAGGTAACTTACCAATGGTCTTTAATTGGAAATGCTGGGATTTAAACCCAAGTCTGTCCGATTCCAGAGCCTGTACTCCTAAACATGTAATTTTAGTTATAGCTTTTTTAAAAAATAAGGCTGTATACCATTTCCTACAAAATGAACTTGAATGTTATTTCAATTTAAAGTAGAATAATAGATTATTAGAGTTGAAAGGGTCTTTAGACATCACCTTGTCCAGTTTCTTTATTTTATGAGGGAGAGAACTAAATCTCAGAGAGATTGGATTTAGTAGAAAAATATGAACAGTTTTAGGGGACGTTGGGAGAAAAAAGGAACTTTTTTTTCTCTTTACCCTGGATTATAAAGTAAACTGTAGCTTTTTTTTTTTCACAGAACTGATCACGTTCTCATATTTGCAAGATGCAAAAACTTTCATTAAATGGTATAATAGGTCATTAAAATAATTGAAACCATTTTTTTAAAGTTCATTATGTACTGACCAATTAAAAATTTCATATTTTACCTTTTTATACAGCATCATGTAAACATCATCTTTACATTATTAGGCAAAGTGTAGTTTGATGGACATGTTAGGAATTTTGTAGAAATGAATTTTTTGAATACTTTTAGCAACCCCTCTGTATGTAATAGTTTTTTTGGTAATTCAAAAGAAGGGTAAATGTCTTGTACCTTTTCTTTTTCAGATTTCATTGTGGGGAAATAAGTGCGATCTATCTCTGACAGGTGGGAATGTCAGTTCTCAGAAGACCAATATAATAAATTCCTTGGAACCCTTCAAACCTTTCATTTTAGTGAATGATATGGAACATCTTTGGTCATTGCTTAGCAATCGCAAGAAAACGAGAGGAAAAGGCACTGTTACTAGAGTGGATATCGTTCTGGATAATTCTGGTTTTGAACTTGTTACAGATTTTACATTAGCTGACTTCTTGTTATCTTCTAAGCTGGCTACTGAGGTCCATTTTTATGGAAAAACTATTCCGTGGTTTGTTTCTGATACTACTGTACATGATTTTAACTGGCTAATTGAACAAGTAAAACATTCTAATCATAAGTGGTTGTCCAAGTGTGGGGTTGACTGGGAAAACTATATTAAAGTGGGAAGATGGGTTTACCATGATCATATTTTTTGGACACTCCCTCATGAATTCTGTGCAATGTCTCAGGTTGCTTCTGACTTATATGCTGAACTACAGAAAGCACATTTAATTTTTTTCAAGGGTGATTTGAATTATAGGAAGTTGACAGGCGACAGAAAATGGGAGTTTACCATTCCATTCCATCAGGCTTTGAACGGCTTCCATCCTGCCCCTCTCTGCAGCATACGAACATTAAAAGCTGAGATTCAGGTCGGTCTGCAGCCTGGACAAGGTGAGAAGCTCACAGCTTCTGAGCCCGACTGGCTGACGACCGGGAAATACGGAATAGTACAGTTTGATGGTCCGCTTTGACCTGGTTCGGGAGCTCTAAGTTGTGTAGAAAGATCTGACAGGCAGTTTTCATCTTCAAAACAGCAGTGTGAATTTAGTCACTCGACTGCTCTGTATTAGCTCTGGGAAGCTTGGCTTCTCGGTGCTGTTACACATACTCAGGATGCTTTTTTAATATGCTGCATGCTATTTAAGAAGCATGGAATTTTATTAAACTTGATTTTGAGCCCTGGAAATAAGAGCTCTGAGAATATATATCTTAATTATGCTTTGTAAAGAGGCAATTCTTATAACTGTGATGTTTGAATGCGTGAAAGTAAAACTTAATAAGTTAATTCCAAATTTTGTTCTTAAATTTTACTTCATTTCAATGGCTTGTTTTATTTGCATGCATTTGCATTTTGATCTGTGGAATGGATGGTGGGAAAAAATTAGAATGAAAGAAATTGTATTTGAAGGAAGATGTAATGTCTTTAACATTCTATTTATGATATCTATAACTAAAATATTAATATATTTTAACAAGTGTTTTAAATGAACAGATTTTTAGATTGCTTTGCAGTTTTAAAAAAATGCTTTATGAAAGGTTCTTGTGCATCGAATTTGGAGTGCTACCAATGAAATGATTCATTTTCTACATTCTTACACATTTATTGGTGATTGCCAGATAATATAAACTACATTTCAGGTCAGTTTGTTTTGAAACTGAAATTGGAAATAAACCTAGAAATGTTTTCTTGCACTAGAAAAATAAAATGAATTGTATTGAAAGTCACATTGGTTTTATTTTCCAATGGGGGAAAGTTAAGGGAAGATTTAAAATGAGGTGTATATAATGAAGAAACTCATAATGTGTATTATAGCTGTTGCCAAAACAGTTCTTAAATTATGTCACTTAAATGAAGTTATAACGTATGCCTTTGTTTAATGTTTAAAAAGCATTTTAGTATAATGTTTATATAAAGCTGCACATTCTAAAGTTACTTGATCTGCATGTGTTTGTTCCTGTTTTAAACATTTAAGTTACGTAAGTACTGAGCATATTCAAATTATTTGTAGATACTTCACATAAGTTAAAACACAGTTGTATATTTGTGTTGACTTTCTAACCACAGTGTGAGCTCAAGTGTAATAGGTTACATTTTCCAAAGCACTAGATTTTTTCTGTTTTTACCATGTCTTAAGAAAATGAAATTAGGATGTATGAGGGAGTAGTTCACCCCTCCTACAAAAAAGAGCAAGAAGCAAACTAGAACAAGCAAGAAAGGTGGCACTGTGTGAGGGGATGTCGGGCATTTAAAAAAATGCTTAGCAGAGGGAGGGCCCACCTGTAGCTTTACCAGTTAACTTTCTTGAGGTTTGATCCACCTATAATTCATCATTTAAAGTGTACAGTATTTTAGTATACTCACAGGATTGCGAAGCCATTACCAAAATCTAATTTCAGAACATTTACATCACCCTTAAAGGAATTGTGTACCATTAACAGCCATTCCCCATTCCCCTCAGGATTTGGCAGCCAGGAAACTACTTTCTGTCTTTGGTTTTGCCTATTTGGACATTTCATATGTAAATGGAATCACAAAATATTTGGTCTTTTGTGACTAGCTTCCTTTCAAGGGTCATCAGATACTATATGCATCAGTACTTTATTCCTTTTTATTGCTGAATAATACTCCGTTGTCTAGGTTTACCACACATGGAGATACATATTCATTCATCAGTGGATGGATGTTTGGATTGTTTCACTTTTTGACTTACGAATAATGCTGCTATGAGCATTCATGTATGAATTTCATGTATGCTTTCAGCTCTTGGGAATATACTTAGGAGTGAAAGTGCTGTATTTCACGTTTTGAGGAACTGCCAGACTTCTCCCAAGCGTTTGCGCTGTTTTACATTCCCACCAACAATGTATGAAGGCTCCAGTTTTCCGCATGCTGTTCGCCTTGGCATCACCCGTGGTTTTGATTATAGCTGTGTGCCTGGGTGCAAAGTGGTATTGCTGTTTAGGTTTGCGTTTCCCTGGGGAGGAATGGTGTTGAGCATATTTTCATATGCTTATTGGCCATTTGTAGATCTCTTTTTGGAGATGGGTCTACTTCCTTTGCCCATTTCAAATTAGTTTTATCTATTATTGAGTTGTAAGAGTTTTTATGTATTCTACATACAAGCCTCATCAGATATTATTTGCAAGTATTTTCTCCCATTCTGTAGGTCATCTTTTCACTTTCTGGATGGTATCATTTGCAGCGCAAAAGTTTCAGATTTTGATGGTCTTTTTTTTTTTTTCCCCCGCTTTTGTTGCAAAACATTGGTTTTTGAACTGCTTCTTAACATCTCTTAAGAGCAACAAAGAGGGGCCGAGACACCCAATAGACACCCAATAGAGCTGCGTGCAGCTCTCCCACTCCCCTTCTTGTTTGCACCCCAGCCAATTTGGCCTATGTGTGTTTGGCATAGGTGCAGAGAAGCATGGCAGGGAAGCTGAGGCTCTGGGGTCCGCTGGGGCTGGGCTTTCCACCGAAGAGCTGAGGATCTTGGTAACTTCTCCAAAATAGCATCTGCAGTTTTTTCAACTGCTGATATCTGTTAAGTATGAAGTAACCCCCAGATAAAGCAGCTCATAAATTTCATGTAATACATTTTTATCAAGACATAGACCCAATATCTTAGGTGTATTATGATGGAAATGTGGATGAAGGGCAGGTAATTATGATGACAGTTTATACTCCATAGGTTTATGCTGCTTTTTGATTGAACAAACAGATGGACAATATTTGCTGGGATTCAGCATTTAAAAAAAAAAAAATTGAGGCAGTATTTTGTGTCAAAATACAGTAATGCTTTTGAACCTTTTAAAAACCAGAACCCATGTTGTTCATCCTCAAGGTCATGTTTCTATAAAAGAATTACCCAATGTCAACATAGTTCACACCCTTTACTTACATTTTATGAAAACCCCAGAGTGGATTGAAAACATTCAGAGTTAGACTTACTAAAATTCTCTCTCACCCATTTTCCTAATAGCTATCTGGCCCAAATCCCACTGAACCTTGCTCTGGTTCTTCTCCCTCCACCAATCTTCTCTCTTTTATTCTTTTTTGTTGGACGAGGGTGAGGGTCAAGGGTACTGAACACTTCCACACTTTCTTGTCTTGTTATCTAGATAAAGTGCTAATGTCATGTCTGACAGTAAGCAATAAGTGACATCTTGAAATTATAGAAAATGAATAAATCAGAGGGGAAAAATGGAGGAAAACAACGTAATCCTACCACCTCCAAACACCCCTGTTAAGATTTTGATACCTATATTTCTAAAATTTTCTATACGTATAATTATGTTTTTATCCTTCTAAGATAAAAGGATCATACCATTTAAAAGATTTTTTAAAGTTCTCAAGTATGTTTCCAACTTCTGAAGTTTTTGTCTGGTTAGTTGGTTTTGTTGTCATTTTCCTTTTGTAATTTTCTAGTTTACTAATTAGTTTCTGCTGGAGGGATAGAAATAGGGTTTAAAATTTTTTTTTTCTTGGATAGCAGTGTGACATGGAAAACTCAATAATGGTCTGGGACTCATAAATCCCTGGTCTTCTTTAACCATGTGACCTAAGTCACATTCTCACAATTTTACTGGAAGAGGAGAAGTTATTTCTGGTCAACGTGAACTACATTCAATCTCAAATTTAGGTTTCCCTAGGGAAACTGGAGTCATGCTGAAAGATATCAGCATTCTGGCATCCCCTAGTGGCCACCTGAATATTCCCTAAACCCCCATAAACCTAATCCTTCCTTCCCCTTTCTAAATTAACTGTTGCATGTGGAGGATCATCAGTAGGCCTACTCAGCCCTGCCAGTGGAAACCACTGCACACGTTCTGCCTTCTTGCTGTTCTTTGGTGGGTCAAGCTTCCCCTTTCAGTTTATTTAATATTCACCCCACTTTCAGACCTTTTAGAAAATAGAAGGGAAAAATCAGTCCCTACAAAGACACTTCAAAAGCGTTGATTCCTGTTGCTCGTATACTTCCTGGGGCAGCCACAGACTGTTTTCATGTGTTTCGCCTCACACACCATACTGAGCACAGAGCAGGTGCTCAGTGAGTGACCGGTGTGTGGGTGATGAATGCCAACATTTGAAATAAATTTCAAATCTTTGAGGTGATGCTATTTAATTTGACGTCTGAGGATAAAATGGGTCTGCTAAGACAGCCTGGTCAATTAGATCAATTAGTACTTGTTAAATAAATTAAATATGTAATTGTCTGTTTTCCATAAATATATGCATCTTTGAATACTGTTTTGTTCCTTCAATGTTGTGATCAATTTCCCATTTGTTAACATTTTTTCAAAAATGGTTTTTAATGGCTACAAACATTTCATCATATAGCTAGGTCTTATTTTCTTTTGCTATGTAGAGGCTTCAAAATATTTGCTTTTATTAAAGATGCTGAAACGAACGTCTTCAGGAAACTTAATACCTATTAAGAGTTGCAAGTCTTCAGTTACTGTGAATTACTTGAAGTCGCTGTATTATCCTGCGTCCTCCTTGAATAGTGTTTGTATTAGACTTATAGCCCCAAACTCTCAATATCAAGTAATTGCTTTATATGAGGCGGGAATTGCTTTTCTCCTGACTTAAAAAAAAAAAAATAGTGTATACCATACATAGACCATGCTAATGACTTTCAATCCTGCTTGAGTTCAATACAAAGTTTAGACACAAGGGGGAGATCTTTAGCATAATACAGCGGCTGGATTTTTCTTCTGCACTATTTAGTACAGAGATTTCAGCAGGAAAAACTGGCAGAGTATAATTTTCATTGTTGACTACACACATTCCTGTGGTTTCAACTTTAAAATCATTACACTGGAGCTAGGATTCTGGTGTGGTAAAACAGGTCAAAGAGGATAAAATTGTGTCCTCATCCCTTTGTTGGCTGTAATTTTCTGTATATGTATAATGTGACAAAATATTACAGTGGTTTATTGTAGAAGTATATTGAAATACATATATATGACAATAAAATTCAGAAAAAGTGGAAGAAAGAAATAGAATTTTGTTAACAATGTAGAAAAGTCACACTAGGAAAGACTTTGTAAGAAAATATAATTGCTTTCCATTCACTTAACCTTTGCTTGAAGGAAAGAAGCAATACTATATTTGTTTCCTTATTTTGTAAATTTTAATTCAGTGTTTTAATTTTTACCATGATCAAAAGAATTTAAAGGAACTAATATTCCAATTCTGTCTTACATTTAAGAAAATACACATTGGGCTTAGTATGTCTCCAACACAGCAGTTCTTCTACTGGTGTCAAAGGCATTCAGCAGATAGAATCCAGGTGGTCTATAAATTTGGGTGGGAAATTTCATCTTTATATTCATTAATATCTAAATGAAATTTGGTATTTCCTTCAATTTTGAATATGGGCCATAAATCTCAGCATATTAGCAGTATCTTTGTCTCTGATCCTCTTTGACCTGTTTTACCATACCTTTGTCTCTGAAAATCAGATATTTTCATAATATCTAACAGTTATTTTAGCTATCTTGAAATACTGTTTCATAATATTAAAAATCTATATACTTTATTTGGAGGAGTTCATGAGACAAAAGCAGGTTAAGAACACCTGCTCTTAATTTTCTCCTTTTCCTTCAATTTTCCTTCTTTTGACAAAATTGGTGAAAGGCACGTTGAGTTTGTTTTTTTAGTGGCAAAGATGAGACACATTATAACTGTATTTTCTCTTTCCACCTCAAACTTCACTTATTACCAATCCTCTATTGTTTAGCTAGGTACCTTCCAAGGGTCTTTAAAAGAAATAAAGGATTTCACATGTGCACATGGATTAAATCATCCTTAACCTTATCATTAGGAGGTTTTCTTTTTTAAAAAGTGAAAAGATTAAAAGGTACTTGGAATGTTTTCCCTATTTAGAACTCTTCTCTGAAAATATTTTAAAGATCTTAAAGTCAGAAATCAGAAAGAGCTGTTAAAAATGTAAAGCAAGAAATAAAGTAAAATTCAACAAAAATTTCACGTATATTCTCAATTTTTACAATAATAATTGATGATCAGTGACTACCGAGATAGATGTATTATAATCATAATAGGTAACACTTATGGAGCACTATGTTTCATGCACAGTGTTAGGTGCTTTACTCATAATGTGGCGTGATGTCCTCACAAAAATTCTGGGAGCATTTTTTTTTATTTCATCAAGCCTAAAAGAGCACCGAGTCTCAGTGATTTCAACAAACACAAGGCCACTCAACTAGTCAATGACAGAGCCAAAATTTAAACTCTGTCTGCTGGATTCCAAACCTTAAGTTACGGCTTTTATTTGAAGTTACTATGTTGTTAGCATAATTTGTAATCATGTAATTAAATTCTTTTTAAAAATGGGTAAATATACTATCATCAGAAATTTGAGCCATCAAATTATGTGGATAACTCATATTATGAGTTAATAATATGTTGATGTCTCAGTGGAAGAAAAAAAACCCAGCGAGATGTTAATTTTTTGTTTTAAAACTGATTTAGAACAGAGGTAGGTGGAAATAGATTGTTTTTCTTTATCACTGCATTTTATATTGTTGGGTACATATGAATTCATGGAATTTTACAGTAGGATGAACACACTGAGAAGGAAGTCTTCTCTAAAAATGTTAGTATATTGAGCTGAACATCAGCATATCCAGTAATGAAAAGAATGCCTCTTGTATTTCAGGCCACCAAACAACTGAAAACCAGTGGGTAGTTATTTTGAAGGGAAATTATTCCTGAGAACAGATGGAAGTGATTTGATGAGAATGAACTGGCTCATTCTTCCAACCAAAGGGATGTTATAAAAATTGTTTTGCTATCTTGGTGAAACTCAAAATCTGTTTATGTGAATGACTCCAATTCTTGCCTGATCTTTGATAGCATTACTGATAAGTCATTTAAATGAGGCACAATATTGTATTAATTTGTAAAAGTATGCCTTAATTCTATATTCCTATTTCCTTTCTCATCAGTTCCTGAATGGAATGTGATTTGAACTGCTGAAACCCCAATAATGGTGATCTTAGAGAAGACCCATCGGCTCTCATCCATTATGGAGATGGGTTCTTGTTCAGAGTTAGTAAGTTGGGCAAAGAATCTGAATTCCAGTCCCAGCTCTGTTGCTAACTAATTCTGTGATTTTTAGCTAGGTGCTCAATTATTCTGCTATTTAATGTCCTTAATACACAAGTAGAAAGCTCATTTTTAGCTCTACCTATGATTTTGTGATCCAGTTGTCTATGTTTTTTTTGCCACGCACCAAGACAGGGCAATTCTGTTTACTCTTCTTGCCCAAAAGTTGGCATTTTACCTTTGTGGAAAATTCTGCTTCTTCATATTTTGTTTATGTCATTTTTTTTCTTCATGGAAAACTCTGCTTTTTCTTTCCACTAATCTCTGTTTAAGCCATTGAAAGATTGGGTAATTTCTTTTGTGATTCCTGTCTATAAAATGATGACTTCCATCTCCACACAGGGCAGGGCAATGGTACCTTTTAAACATGACAGAGTGCTTTTGCAAGCTTAACCATTTTTGGAAATTTTAAATGGTTTCTGTAAGACAAATCATGAGGATATAATTAGATATGGTGGTAAGTAAGAACTGAAGGATACAATTTTTCAGTTAAAAGAACTGATTGGAAATATTCCACATGGTAGACTGCAGACATATTAGACAGAAATTCTTCATGAGACGGAGAAATATTGTATTGAGGTGCTTGACTTAGCAACAGGACTCCGAGGGTAGAAACTGAAGCAGACACTGTCGAAAGACTACAAAAGTCATTTGTCCTTTTTCCTGGCACAGCCACCATCCTTCCGCATATTGGTACCACTCCTTTTTCCAATGATTGCTCTTAAAAAGAGGCTTACAGAAGGAAATATCCCTCTTCTCCCTCTGGAGGTTTTCATGTCTGGATGTGATGCTTTATTTCCTCATTCTACATGAGATAACACTCTTAGAGAATAAGAATAAAAGAATAAGGAACTTGCCAGGGGTAGCAAGTAGCAGAAGCTGTGTTTGTACGAGGTCGAAAGGGCCCAAACCCATAGTTTTTGCCACCATCTACATTGCCTCCTATAATAATACTCTATCACATATTTTGCAAAGCACTTTATACTTTACAGAAGAATTTGCATACTGTCATGTCATCACAAGAGCACTGCGAGATTGGTTGTTATTACCTTAACTTGATCTATGGGGCAACGGAGGTTCGACAAGGTCCACATAGCTAATCAGTGGCTGAATTGGGCTAATGAGGGCAGAGCTTTCAAGTCCTCTGCCCTCTCTGTGGTCCCGTAAATTCTTGAGGACAAATATCTCTCAGAGATCAGAAATATCACTCTGAAAAGTTAGGCTTTGTCCTGTTGGCCACCAGTTCTCAATATGTGCTTCTTTGAGCTCTTGAAGGTTCTGTGGAGGTACTTTGGGGGTTTGAGGTGGTGTGTAAGGTGGGGGTCACAGAGAAACACTTTAGTGGGACTCTAATAACCAATTCCTTATCAACTAGGTGAACCAGGACAGTCTCCAAAGTGGCTTGTTCTGCATACTGGGCTCCTGAAAGACTCCAGCTAAGCAAAGATTCATTGGCTTTAAAAGGAGAAAGACTTGGAAACCAGTACTGTGGGTGACAGGGAGCCATTGAAAGTTTCTGAGGGAGGAAATGGTAAAAGTCATGTTTTAGAAATATCAACCTAGTAGTTTTGTTTGTAAAAGACTTCCAATGAGGAGAGTCTAGTAGAGAAAGACTTTTAGAAAATGGGATGGATGTAGTTTCATAGTGTAGAGTTAAGCACATCTGCTTTACACTCAGAAGGTCCTGAGTTCACCCCCCAGCGGATTCATGGTCTATGGTCTATGGCCATGCCACCCTAAACAAGCCTGATGTCTGATCTTGGAAGCTAAGCAGGGTCGGGCCTGGTTAGTAGTACTTAGATGGGAGACCACTTAGGAAGATCAGGTACTGTAGGCATAAAAAATAATAATAAATAAAAAAGTAAAATAGAAAGCAAGGGTTAAAATAGGAGCGGTCACAGGAGAGGTCATTGGAGAAGGATGAGGTGGGCAGAGGAGTCAGTGTAGGTACGAGGAACAGTAGAAACTCAATTTTTCTGGATTTTAGGGGCCATAGGAACTCATTTTTTTTACCCGTTTATTTTTAATTTTAATTTTTAAATTATAATAAACTTGAATTTTTTTCTTTGGGGATACAATTCTACAAATTTCAACGTGTGTATAGGTTTGTGTAACCACCGTTGTAATTAAAACACTTCTGTCACTGTTGCCCCCCCAAAAAAAATGCTTTCGTGCTATTCATTTATAGCCACCTCTACCTGTACTCATAACTCCTGGCACCACAGATCTGTTCTTTATCCTTATAGTTTTGTTCTTTTGAGAATGTCATAGAAATGTAATCATATAATACAAACTTTCACTCAGCATAATGTCTTCAAGATTCATCCATGTTGCTATGTGTATCTGTATTCCAAGAGACTCTGAGACAGGAAGTAAGGCTGTAAAAAGGAGCTATGTTGGGGCCTCAACGTTTTTGACCTGGAAAGAGTAATAAACAGGTTCTGAAAATTCTCTGCAGAATTCATTAACTTATTCATTTATACAATTATTTACTGAGCAACAAATATATACTTACTAGGTACTCTTTTTGGTGCTGTGAATACAATAATGAACAAAATAAAAATCACATCCTCCAGGAGCTTACAGTCCAGTGAGAGGAAACAAATTAGTCTATGAATGACTTCATGCCAGGCAGTGGTGTATTCTGGGTAGGAGGGCAGAGGAGGAAAGGCTATTTCAGACCAAGTGGTCAGGCAAAGCCACTTGAGCAAGGCAGATTTAATTGCAGACCCGAATGAAATATCGAGGGAGCCACATAGCCCTCTGGGAAGTGAGTGGTCCAGGCATAGAGAAACACATGTGTAAAGGGTCCTGGGGTTGGCGTGTGCTGACTGTGCTTGAGGAAGAACAAGGGGGTGTAGTCAGACTGGGTCACGTAGGGTCTTGGGAGCCATCGAAAGGATTTTGAATTTTTATTCAGTGTACGATGGGCAGCCATTGGAGGGTTTCAAGCTAGTGTGACCTCTCAGATTTATATTTCATAAAGGCCACCTGTGTTGCTGGGTTGAGGACGACTTTTCAGAGAATGTATACAGAATGGATTGGGAGAGTAGAGAGAAACTGAGGCAAAGGGGTCATGTCATATGATCCTGAATAGACTGATAGTAAAGAAAAAGGAAGAAAGATAAATGTAAAAAAATATTTTAAAGGAAAATGAAATTTATTACCAAAGGTTGTATAGGTTGACGATTTAAATAAGGGAAACTAAAGATGTTCGGTGTGACTGTACCCGCACGATTGAATTAATAATGTAGATTACAGCTTTGAAACTGTACTCCTAAGAGCCCCTGAGGTTTCGTTAAGGTGTTTTCCAGGGGTGCCAGAAACAGTTTGGGGCTGGAGCCACATTTCCAACCTCCACTTCAGCCAGAGCAATGCCAAGATGATCTGTTTTATGTATTTGCTTCCCTGTAAAATTTCACGGGAGTGAAGTGTTACACAGGAAAAAAAAAAGGAGGGGTTTACCCTGCGGAAAACTGTATACTCAAAAGCTTCTTATTCGATGAATGAAGAGTCTTAGTCTCCTCCACAGACAGAAGCTGTTTTGACCCCACAGCATGGGGTGGAGTTGGGGTGCCAGTAGCACAGATCTGACTCAGTAAGAAAAAAATTCCCCTCAAATATTTTATTTTTTACTTTTAAAAATGAAAATGAATTCATAATACATATCCTTTTATGAATTTCTAACATTCTCCACCAACATTCATGAAAATCACATCTTTTTGTTTTGTTTTAAAAATGATACATAGTTAAAAGTTATGTTAGCCGTTGTAACAGATAAACACCCAAAGCTCAGTGGTTTAATAGAATACAATGTACTCTTACGAAGTCCAGTGGGCCAGGATGTGTGTGGGGGTAGTGATGGGGTTATTGGCTCCATGCAGACATTCAGGGCCCCAGGCTGATGGAGGCTCTCCCACCTTCAACATGTGGCATCGGAGGTCATTCTGGAATCAGCATCTAGCCAGAAAGGAAAGAGAAAGCTCACGGAAAGTTTTTTTGAGCCAAACCTGGAAGTGAGGTACTTCACTTCTGCCCACATATAAAAGGCTGGAATTTGAGGCCCTTGTTTAGTTAACAGTTAACCAGTTTCTGCTACATATACACTGCAATATAAAACTTGGAAAACATAAACCTGGTACAAGTCAAGCTACATTTATGTCTGAGGTTTTTGTGACTATATGCGAACACTGCAATGTATAAGAAGAGCTTCAGAGAGTTTTGTTTACATATATATTACTAATTGACTATCCCCAAAACATGGTGTGCTAGGAGTTAGGACAATTATTACTTTTCCTTGTTTTACCTTTAGGAGTTTTGGTAAGATTCATCTCCCCAGTGAAGCCTTTCCAGCCTATCCTCGGGTACTTTTATAGCTCCAGCTCTGACTTACCATGTTTGTAATATTGCTGTAAATTTTATGTGTTTGCATCTAATGGTTTTTCTCTATTTCATATCTTACTCATTTATCGGAAAATCCTTGAGCTTAGACTTAAATACCTTTTACTCTCTCAAATTTACCGTACATTCTGTTGCTGTGCTAAGTTGAGCAGGTATTAAGAAATTGTGGCTGATTTATCAAATGAAATAAAGGTGGTGTACACTCATAAATCAGTGTTTTGTATCAATGATGAAACCTTCAGGAACTATCTTAAGAGACATCTGCCCCTGTGAAGGCCTAGGCATTCGTTTCAAAAAAATGATTAGCTGAATGCTTGGCTTCCTGTATCTTGCTTCCTTCTTTCTTTCATTTGAGGCAGTTTTATAGATCAAGGAAATTTATGGCTAGTAATGCAAGCTTATAAAGAGGGTATTTTAATTGAGGTCAAATCGGCGAATCAGCAAAAGATAAAATCTCTTTCCAGAAATTAGACTATTTTTGTGATGTTGTTGAGAGCAGTAGATGAGGATGACTTTATAGGTTTATATAAGATTAACTAAACCTCAATTGGCAATAAAATCTAGCCTGGTCTGAATCAGGACAATTATTGAAGTGTTTTTGAATACTTTTGCAAAAACCTCAGCAGGAAGTCAGAATCAATACTGAGAAGCCAAAGTAGTGCATATGAGGAATAGTCTTCGTTCTCAATTTCTATAAACTTTTTGTTAACAAAAATCGTTTGTTGCTTTTTGAAAGAAAGTTGGCATAATTTTAAAAGAAACCCAAAGCATGTCTAGATGGGGTCAGGAAAATCCCACACTCCCCCACCCAAAGCCATAAGATTTTCCAAAATAAAGATATTTTAAAGATCCAGACGAAGCTGGGGTGTTGCTTAATTTAGAAACCACATTTGCTTTTGAAATTTTAATGGAATGTTTGGCAAATTATCCTATTTTTTGGTGGAATTTTTAACATTGGTCCTTCAAGAACTCCAACTTGTGGGAGCAAAAATAACCTGAAGGACTGCATTTTTTTCATCTCCGTCTTAGAGTAATCCTGACTGGACATAACTGTGACACAGAGCTGTGGTTCTGGTCCCTCGAATGCTCCCGGACACATCCTATGAATGGATGAGGATACTGAGGGAAGATGAGTCTCCTGGGGAGGACTTCGTGGCCACGGACTTGCAGGCTTTGAGGGGGAATCTTGATCATTAAAAACTGGAAATTCTGTTTTTTAATTTAGATGAGAAGTAAGCTATCACATGGACAAGACATTAACATTTTCCCCTGAGCCACCACTATGCAATAACCTCTTGTGACTACCATGTTCTTTCTTTATATGTGGTAATTTATTCAGTTAAGGATACCCCTGGCTTGTTGCGGGGGTGGGGGGGGGTGGAGGGTGAGATTGTGTCTCTGTAAGGTGTTTTGCATATCTCCACTTTGGTTTAATCTAAGAAGGCCAATTGATTTCTAAGTTCTTGAAGATGAGGCACCTCTCTTTCTCCCAGTTACTACCAACTGCCTTTTTCTAAAATTCTTGTTTTCCAAAAGTAAGGGAAATGCTTTAAGAATTTGTTCTCATTTGAATAGTCAAAAAATTATTTTTTGGCCTATGATCTTCCAAAGTTCTGAGTAAATACTTGATTTATCTAATCTTTTTTCATAGTGTCTTGTGGGAGAATTTTCTACTCTGCGTTTTAAAATAATAATGCTAATAGCTAACACTTATTCTTTGTTCCAGGTTCTGTACTAGGCACTTTACAGGCACTAACTCATATAATCCTTGCAACGACCACATGGCTTAAATACTGCTATTACCTAGTACAAATGAGGTCCAAGAGGGTGGAGAAATTTGCCCAAAGTCATAAGGCCAGGATTTCATCCCTGGCTCCAAGGTCCCTCCACTTACTCATCGTTTGAGGGCCTGCAAGTCCAGGGATAAATTCAAGGACTTTTAGTATTTTGTAAAAAGGACAAGATCTCACACAAGTTTATACCTTACTGGTGTTTTTTATTTTTCCATATGTATGAAAAGAGCTAGATCTTATTCATAATCTGTCTCAACTAAGGGTGTATCTGCTGATTGTCTGCTTCGTTAAAGCAAAAGCGATGCTTGTGCTTACAGGATGCTCATGGGGTTGTCTGTTATTTTCCGCTCCCCTGAAGGAGGGCTGGCTTTTGTCTGAAAAAAATCTGCCAGCTACATGACTCTAACTCTTCAGTAATACAGCTACTGAAGTGACACAGCAGTGACATTCTTTCAATATTGTAAACCTCTCTTTTAAGGGCTGTATTGCTTTATAACAACCAAAAATATTTTTGTAAGCATCATTGCTTCATTTCTTCTTCAAAGAATTTCATAATCTCTTTGATGCTTTCAAGGGTATTATGCACAAAGAATTTTGACCCCTGTACCTTTTGGTGATCTCGTTAATTTTATTTAAAAAACCATACCAAATTAATACAGAGCAGATACATTTAAAAGTTATTATTTTTTGAAGTGATATTTTGACTGCTCTTTAGAATGCATGACAAATGCTGCAAATCTTTGAACTCGTTTCATTCTTCACTTTACTTTTTCATCTCCAACGAGTTTAAAATATACATAGACTAAAAAATACTACAAGGAGGAAATATAACAAGATTCATAGTTTTTGCATCATTTTGTCATGTGTGACAAATTTCCAAAATTTTATACCTATAGAGTGTTTTGGAAAATCTATTTTTACTTCAGGTGGATAATTTTGAACAGGAATATATAACTTTAAAAATTCATATTATGTGGTCATATATTTGAGTTATTTGAAAATACATTTGGCTTATCCCATTTAATTCTCACATTATTAAATATTAGCTATTTAATGGCAATTGTCATAATGAAAATACTTGTAGATTTAAATTGAGAACTCAAAGATACCATTCTGTACAGTAAACAAGCAGCAGATGACACAAACTACAACGTGTTAAATTTAATCAGTGACCTATGCCAGCGGAATACAGTGGTTCTTGTTATTTATAGTAGTTACGTTCTATAAAGTTGCTTCAAACACTGAATTAGCAAATACTGAACCATTGTTTCTAGGGAAAATACAATGTTAGCCTTTGGTCACAGTGTTTTCATTAAGCGATCAATACACAACCTTGCTTTATGCGTGTTTCTGTTTAAAGACATTTTGTTTAATATGTAGTTGATTCACTAACATCGAACTCACAGCCAATAGCACTATAACTCGGGCCTCACTGAGGTCACCTAACCCGCTGTTTTCTCCGTAAGGCGCAGCGAACAGCCTTGTTATGTGAGGAGCTCTAGACAGTGCTTTAGTACTATGCCTGGAGGCCATTTTAAAGAGCAAAATCACACACGCACAAAACCACAACAATGTACCAGTAAGAAAATAGACCTCGAACAGGACCCGTGTTACCTACCAGCAGGCAGAGCGCCACCTTGTTTGACCTCAGCTGGGAACGTGCCTGTCGATGACAGGTGTCTCACCACTCTGGGCGTGTCTGCAAATGACTGAGAAGGTGTCCTGAGCACTGATTTTGGGGTTGCAAATAAATTTCAGTGAGTGGGTGAATTCACAAATATGGAATCCACAAATAATGAAGATTGACTATTTTTAATTTAATGTTTTATTTTTCAATTACAGTTGACATTCAATACTATATTAGTTTCAGGTGGACAGCATAGTCATTAGACATACGAAGCAATCACGCTGATAAGTCTAGCACCCACCTGACACCACACATAGTTATTATATTATTGCCTATGTGCCCTATGCTGTGTTTTATATTACTGTGACTACTTTTATAACTGCCAATTTGTACTTCTTAATTTCTTCCCCCTTTTCACCCAGCCCTCCACCCCCCCATCTGACAACCATCAGTTTGTTCTCTGTATCTATGAAGAATTAACTGTATTTTTAAAACTTAAAGATATGCTCTGATCGGTGTGTCAGAAAACCAGTTTCTTATGGAAGAAGCCCAAGTTGTTTTAGATATTATTCAATTATCAAACTTATTCCTCCTTCATAGATCAATGCGTCTGGTCTATAGCTAACCTTTTAGAAAAGACACTTTTATAAGTTGAAAAAAAAGTCATAATAGATGTACAAATGGTCCATCTTCAAAGTCAACAAAAGCGTGATAAATGTACAAAGAAACTCCAAAAAAAGCAAAGCTGTGTCTGTTGTGGATGGGGTCCCTTAAATTGTGGTGAACTCTTGTACAGAGCTCAACCTGACCAACCACGCGTGACAGCCTGGACTGCAGTGTAGGCCACATGGGGTAGACACAGCAGGGAGGGTAGACGGCTCAACTTTTGAGAAATACTGACAAAGAGTGGGGGTCTTGGAGGCCAAGAGACATCACTTGAAATGCCCGTACTGCCATTTATGCGGTGTGAACCTGAGCAAGCCCCCTCCCTCTCTGAACTTTAGTTTTCACACCTGTAATAAGAGGATAATAATACCCACCTCGGAGGAGTTGATTTGAGGAGAAAAAATAATAACCGATGAAAATTACACACGTGAAAAAAGAGGCATGCGATGTTACGACTCTCTTTTCCAAGAAACGGTGGGGTTTCCTTGAAAGTTTTAGAACAGGGGAATAATCTGATCAGATTTGGGGTTTTAGAAAAACAATTCTTGTATCGGTTTGAAAATAGATTAGAAGCAGACTAGGGTAAAAGCCCAGATTTAAAAGAAAAACTCCAAAAACCTATGGTAAGGCAATGCTAGCAAGAATGGAGAAAGGAGAAGTAGACTGAAGAGTTATTTCTGAGACTGAATTGTGTAGTTGAAGGCGCGATTATTATCCTTTCTGGAACCCTTTTCTTTAGCTGGAGTACCCCTTTCCTCAAACAGCCCCTGTGAATGCTGGCTGGAGACATGCCGTCAAGCCAAAGACTAGCTGAGATGAGGCTGGGGGTGGAAATGGGGCAAGGGGAGGGGAGCAGGTATAAAGAGCCAGAACCCTGGCCTCAAAGTGGGAAGTTAGTTTCCAGGCTTGGCCTTACTCTCGAGTGAGTTCTCCCACTCTACCCTATTTTCCTTATCTCCTTATCTTCAGTAAACCACTTCTGTAAGAATCCGGACTCTCTCGGCTCTTCTAGGGGGACTCCAAAAGGAAAAGACTTTAGGAAAAGACTTTTAGCTGCTACGAGTGTGGAGAAGAGAGGAATCAGACAAGGCCCTTAGGCACTTTCCATAGTCCTGATTGGTTGACATATCTTTTACATGAAGAGACACATAGCAAGGTGGTTCTTCGGGCCTTCTGCCAAAAAGTGCTTTCTTCCTCTGGAATAGAAAAAATATTAACATTGATTGTCCAGTTAATCCCTCCACGTTTTCCCTAAAATATTAAACTATTTTCAACTTGCAATTTTACAACTGAAAAATCACTTTGGTAAGGCCATAAAGGGTGGTGGTATGTAAAACAAATCTTTTTGACCAGTTGAGGAAATATAGATTAAAACTTGTTGAATTTAAAGTCAAACATCCTATAAGTCTAGAAAATACATATTATCATGGATGTTTTTCAGAGACATATTTACTCAGCTAAAATTTTTAAAGTACTCTCAATTTTTGATAAGAATTTTGCTCTTGAAAAGAACAATCTGTATTTACTTTAATGATGAAACTGAAGGTCCTTGAGTTGGTTATTTTCCATAAAGCAAGGTCTCTAAGCTTAGCCTATAGTAAAGTTAGAAAATGGATCACATTTATTTTAAGTGTAAAATATATTAGAAACAGTCATATGTATGGAGAAATAAAAGAAAATGGACTTCAAAAATAAGTGACATGAAAATTTATGAAGATCTCTGAAAGTGACATTGATAAATTGTTTTACAACCAGCTGTGTATTCATAATAGAACAAATGAAAGACAGACTTGTTTTGGGGTGAATTGATAAAACTAAAATCATTTCTAAAGAAGGACTCATTTCTTAAAGAGATCAAATAGAGATCCAGCAAAACTACTGAACTGTGTCTGAGAAAGGGTTGAAAATGGCTTTGAGGACCCTTAAATGCTCTGCCACTTACGACAGCAGTAGATGTCGGTGGTCTGTATTTCACCAACGAATCTTCTGTGAGATGACTAACGTAGTTGTTTTCAGCCTTTGGCAACATTTCGTTCAGTTGCTTAGGAAAATATTTAAACATCTTTAGACAACTAAATTGTCATATGAGTGCTTTTAGTGACAGATTTCTAAATATAAGTCTAAAGCCCCCAAAGTTACTATCATATTACAGATTTTCTTATGAGAAACATGTATATTTGCAAGACAAACAAGCAAACAAGAAAGGCCCAAAATAAAAGCTCAAGGGCCAGAGAAAGTTCTTCATTGCCTCCCACAGCGACTTATGTTTTTATCTTGTCTCAGATGTCATGTTTATTTAACATATTATCTCAGCATGCCAGCTTTATAAATATATTTCGGGATAAAATTTAACATGATAGTGGAATGAGCTGGAAATTCTGGTTTAAGCTGGATGTGCCCAGGACCTCCTGTTCCCAAACTGCAAAAATATGCTTGCCTTCCCCTATCAGCACCTCAGACTAAATTCGTCCCAAACTGAGCCCTCCCCGACCCTCTGCTGTATCTCTTTGCTGCCTTTCAGGCCTCACCATGCTTTCCGCTTGGCTGGTAAGCTCAGATTCCAGTTGATTCTGCCTCAAATTCTTCCCCCTCCTCACCATCACCACTCCCATTCCTACCAGTCCCAGCTCTCACCTGGCCTGTGACAGTCCCTCCTGCAGTCCTCCTCGCCTTTCCTCCAACGTAACCCATCAACTGCTGCCATTTTCTTCCTTCAAGTGCAGCATTCGTAATGTTGCTCTTCAGACACTTAGCCACCGGAAGAGTTCCCATACACCACGGTCCAAACTCAGCTTGGCCTCTAATTAGGGACATCTCGCTTCCATGAAGAAGTAGTTATATGAACTGTACTAGTCACGCAGCTGGTAGCTTCCTGTCTTTGTTGTCATTACAAAGAAAAATAGAAGTCTGTACTGAGGGATTTGAATCATAATATATTGCCCACACCTGATGTTTTGTGAGAAACCTGGGCTGGAACATGCTCTGTGCATTTTTACTTCCCTTCCTTGCTTAAACTGTCATCCCACCCAGAGTTCCCCCCAGGGCCAGTCTGAATGTTCAACCATCATAGTGCAGGCTTTCAGGGTCCAGCTCAGCCATACATCCAGACTCAGAGTCCTGAGTCTCAACTGTCAAGAGACACAGCACCAGATGCTGCTCTGAAGAGTCACTTGACTCATGTCTTGACATCCCAGAAAGTTCGAAGGCATCTGGGCAGGGGTCCAGCCAAGTACTTTTTCTGCTCCCACTTACCACAAAAAATATATAGAGAAAAATTATGTTTAACACTGATTAAAAGTTTTATGTGTGTGTGTGTTTCAACTATATTGAGGTATAATTGACAAATAAATTGTAAGATATTTAAAAAGTACATAGTGATGATTTGATATACATTTTGAAAGGATTCTTCTCATCTAGTTAACACATCCATCATCAACACTGATTTTTAGACCGTGCAAATTCATGTTTTCTGTTGTTACGAGAAGAGTTATAAGGTTGATCAGAATGACTAGAACTAGACTTTATAAAATTCAATTCTGAAACGACTGGATATGGGGTTAGTGGAGAAGGGACTTTCCCAGGTGTCCTGAGGTTTCATCAACTTTTGTGTTTTATCCAGTTGTGTTGTTTCATTGGAAATTTAAGTGTGCCGTGATTTCTACTGCAAGGAAAAACTGCAACTTGAAAACATGTTTACTATAAACTATCCTCTTAATGGGAGATTTTTGAAAGTCTTACTTTCCACTGAGGATTTTTTTTTTTTAAGTTGCTTCAAGTGAAAGTATTGAGGTGATTCTGGATTGGATATGTGGTGATGTTACTATAAAATCAAAAGCCATGTTCAAGGCCAAGTACTCCTCAGACCATAACGGATGCATGTAAGATGACTGGATGGAAGCCAAGAAAAGCTGCTATTTCTCTGATTTTTAAAAAAATGTTAGAACAGTATACTGGTCTACCAAGGGCCTGAAAATGAGGTGAATGTAGGTTCCAGTTTTAGGTTCTGCTACACATCATGGGGCCTTAGGCAGGTTATTCACCTTCTCTGTGCTTTAGTCCCATCCACGGTTTGGGGTCCGATCCTTTCTGCCACTGACCAGCTGTATATATACCCTTGGACAATTTATTTCATTTCCCTGCGACCGGTTCCTTGTTTTAAAAATGGATAATCCTAATATCCACTTCATAATCTTGTTTTACTTGATGAGGTCATATATAGAAAACGCTTAGAACGGCTCTTAAAAGAACACATGTGAGCGTTTCGTAATTAGAAACTATGGCTGTAATTAACAGTAGTATTACTGGTACTTGTATTTCCCCGCAGGGTTGTTGAGAAGGTTAAATGAAAGGACGCTCTTCAGAACAGGCTACACAATGTGTGGAGCCCGTAGAAAATGAAAATGTACGGCTCTTTGTTAAAAAATCATTAAGAATTTCAAAACTGGGGCAGCAGAACATTAAACCAGCGAGGCTTGTGCAAATACACAAGTCGCAGGCCCACGAAGCTCGCCCTGGAGCTTGACGCACAGGCGTTGGCACACAGCAAGTGCTAACTAAATGCTCGTTCCCCTTGGTGTCGACGTGCTCCTACCCCTCACGGGCGCCAGCACTGTTAACGTTGACCCCTGGCTGTCACTGGTCCTCACATAAGGACCAGACCTGGAGTTGAGCTCGCGATGGGGTCCGCGGTTGCAGACCAACCTCCAACCGCGTTGTCCCCAAGTCGCTTTGCAAAGCGTCCGCCGCTCAGCCAAGCCTCAGCTTGTCCGGATGGGGCCGCCGAAGCCGGCAGGACCCCGGCAGGAGGGCTGTGGTCACGGGGAGGGTCACGCGGGCGCCACCAGCGTCCGGACTCGCCGCCTCGGCCGTGGTGACCGGTTGCCCGAGGAGACGCGCCGCGCGTCGCCGCCCAGCTCCCCGCTCCCGCCGCCCGGCCCCGCGCGTCGCAGGGCTCCCGCCGGCATGAACCGCGGCGGCTCCTCCGGCCCCCGACGCCTGGACCCGACCGGCCGCGCCGCCTTGGGCGCCTCGTCGCCCGCGCCCGAGGTACGGTGCCAGCCCGCGGGCGGCGCGCGGGGGTGGCCTCGCCTGGCGTCGCCGGCCGCCGCGGCGCGCACACCTTCCCCCGGGACCGCGGGGGTAGGCCGGTGTCGGCGTGTCCCCGCCCTGCGAGGGAGCTGCACTTGCCCAAGGCCGGTTCGTTTTAGGAAGTTTCGGGCAGGTCGTGAGTTTGTGAAGTGCGTCTGAATTTTAGGTTGTACCAGTTCGCTCCGCTGACCATGGAAACGGGTTAAATGCTCAAGACGGTGTGTCCAGCTCCTGTAGACCCTCCGCAGTCCTCCGCTGCCCCTGTCACAGCAAATAATTCTTTCATTGAACCTACAGTGCTTAGCTACTAAGCCGTGATTTGGAGCAATTTCTTTAAAATTTGATGTGGTGGGATTAATGCCAGTCCTGAGCAAAGGCGCTAGCCTTTGGGTGGCTAATCACTCCAGAAACATTAATTCAGTTGTCGTTGGATCCATTTACTCATTTACTCCCAGGAGGTACTTGGCCACTGGGGACTTTTCGGGCATCAGGTATAGTGTAACGTGCGCGCGCGCGCGCGCACACACACACACACACACACACACACACACACACACACACTTCTGGCTGCCTCAGCCTGGACCTCGCATCAGGGTCCCCCCCAAGGCACAGAGTGTGCCAGGATTGGTTGCTAGAGACCTGGGAATGGTGTTCAGCTCAACTTCTAAGAGGTGTCCTGAGTCTAGCCACCCTGCCCACACAGATCCCTGGGGATACACACAGATTCAAAACGTGCCGTGGATTTCCTAACACGCTATAAGAACTGAATATTCAGCAACTTCGATTGTTGCCTCATTTACATCTGACCCAGTAGTGCCTTACGTCTGACCTATATTTAGATTTCTCTGATTCCTGGTGTTTGTGGAAAATTAATACTGCGTTGTATGAATAAAACTAATTTTTCTTCCATTTCACATTTATATATTTTATCCCAATATGGTTATCTCTGAGTTAAGAGATATGATTATGTGGTTAGTTATGGTTAGTTATGGTTAGCTCACGCATGAATATGTGATATTTCAATATTCTTTATATTTGTTTGGAGAACCAATTGAAAGTAAACTGTAGACATCCTGGCCCTTTATCCCTCAATACTTTAGTGTATACCTCTTAAGAACAATGACATTCTCTAACCAAAATATAATGATCAAATTCAGGGTATTTAACATTGTTGCAATGTGATCTAATGTACAGTATCTACTAAAATTTTGCCAGTTGTCCCAATAATGCCATTTACTGCACAAAGTGTTTTTTCTTTTCAGGATCACACGTTGTATTTAGTAGTTGTGTGTTTTTAGTCTCTATAAACCTGGAATACTCCATCAGACTTTCTTTGTCTTCAATGATACTGATATTCTTTAGAGTCTATGTCATTCATTTTGTAGAATAGGTTTATCTAATTATTTTTCATTAGATTTTTGGTAGGAATACTGTATAAGTGTTGTGTCTCGTGAGATACCTGTCAGTTTGTTCCACTATGGGTGATGTTCCTAGTTAGTGGTATGTACCAGTTTCCACTGTAGAGGTGGAAAATAAATAAGTTTTAGCAATAAAAAGAAATGGTCATATTGAGTAATCTTATTGATTCATGTTGAGATTTTTGGGGATAAATTTTACTACCTACATAAGGGAAAATATCCACCAAGCTCAAGATTTTAATTGATCTGAAAGACCTAAACTTTATTGAGAAGAAAAGTAGGAGCAGAATGGCTAGTATTTATTATAATTAATTTCTCAATTTTCAAAATCCTTCACCTGAGATGATCTTATAACTCGGATAAGCAAGGCAGGAGTTTCCCATTATATAGATGATGACATGGCTTGCTCAGTTAGCAAATGATGGAGCGGGGATTAAAAGATCTTTCTTTTGAAAGTTTAGTACTTTTCCTGCCACATCATGATGCACTGAAAAACAGATTAAAATACAAAACAAGGATAGTATGTAACTGTATTAAGAAGTGGGATACTACAGGCACTTAAGCTATAAACTTTAGGTTCAAGAAATCCTGATTATACCATTAATTATCTATGAAACCTTGGGCAAAAAAAGTACTTAATGTCTCGGAACTTTATTTTCTTCACCTGAAACATAGAACCATAATACTTATCACATAGTGTAGTTTTGGGATTTCACAGTTAATATATATAAAACATCTGATAGAGTGAAAGAATAAATATTTATTAATATTAGGTAGTAAAATTCTTCGTAACATTTTGAATGTGCCTTGCTATCTCAGCACTACCATCCACTACTGTCACCATCACTGACACCTCCCCTGATACCTCAGCCACCACCTCAACAATCAGTGGTTGAGGGTCTGTGCGAGAGACTGAGGGTACAGAAGTCAATTTGACACAATCCCTGCTCTCAGTGAAGAATCAAGACTTCGCAAGCAAGAGAAATAAACACATAAACAGATGGTTGTCTCATTGGTGGCACCCATGAACCAAATTTAATGCTGCATTTTTCTTGTTGGGTTAACCTCCAATTAAATCATTAGCTTTTCTAGGCTGGAAAACATGACAAATACTAAGAGAAATATCATGTGAATTGAAGTATAATAACTCAAGCGTAGAGGATAGAAACATGCTTTGGGGAAATTGACAGATATAGTTTGGAGCAGAACAGTGTAACATCGCTATGCATTTGAAATAAGGTATGGAAGCTGAAAAATGTTACCAAATTATGTAAAGTAATATCAGTCAGCAAAAAGCTATAGCAGTTATTTGATGAAAAGTGTTTGAATTTAGTGTCAGAGCCTACAAACATGATGGCTTGCCAGCTAATTTGCTATGTCCATGTTTTCACATATATAGAAGACCTGAACCAAAGTATGGCTCCAGTATATCCTATTGTTGGACATTTGAGCAAGTTTCTTTTTTCTTTGAAGGAAAAACCTCCCCAAACAAGGGTTAATTAGAATAACTGTCTGCTGGGGTTCTTATGAAAAGCAAGTGGAAATAGCAGCACAGTCTGTCAACAGCTATAGTTCCCCAAAGCAAAGGTGTTAGAGGGGGTCATGTATAATTATGGAGGAAGTAAAGTCAGTTTTCCCTTTATTTCCCCACCACTTCAACTTCTTAAAATTATGATAAAATACACCTAACGAAATTTACCGTCTTAATCATCATGAAGTGTGTAGTTCAGTGGCATTAAGTACATTCACATGACTGTGCATCCATCACCACCATCCACCTCTAGAGCCCTTTTTATCTTACAAAATAAACTCTGTACCCACTGAACAATAACTTACTCCCATTACCCCTGCCTCCTAGCCCCTGGCAACCACCTATCACTTTGTCTCTGAATTTGGCTATTCTAGGTGCCTCATTTAATGGAATGATCCAGTATTTGTTTTTGTGACTGGCTTATAACAAAGCATAATGTCCTTAAGTTTCATCCATGTTGTAGCATGTGTCAGAATTTCCTCTCTTTTTAAGACTGAATAATATTCCGTTGTGCGTATATATTGGGTTTTGTTTATCCATTCATCTGTTCATGGACGTTTGGGTGTTTCCACCTTTTGGCTATTGTGAATGATGCTGCTGTGATTATGGGTATATAGGTATCTCTTCTAGACCATGTTTTCAATTCTTTTGGGTATTTACCCAGAATTGGAATTGCTGGATCATATGGTAATTCTACTTTTAATTTTGAGGAATTGCCATACTGTTTTCTATAGTGGCTGGACCATTTTACGTTCATATCAGCAATGCACAAGTTCCAATTTCTCTACATCTTTGTCCATTCTTTTATTTTCTTTTTCTTTCTTTTTTCTTCCCACTTTTTTTTTTTGATAGTAGCCATTCTAATTATTGTGAGGGGGTATCCATTTCCACTTTTTAAAGAACCATTTCCTCCTTCTTTTGGTTTGTTCCTTTTTTTTCTCTTTTATTTAATCAAACTCAAATTTAAGAAAGGATCTGACTTCAATTATAGTATGTCTTCATGTGAGTTTAAGTCAGAAGGCTTTCTATTCTAGGTATAAAGATAAAACATTCAGATCTCAAAAATGTAAGAAAGGAGAGAAAAATAAACAGAAATAGCAGAGAAAAGAAAAAAAAGATGACATTGGAAAGAAAAACAAATATATCAGTAATTATGATAAATATAAATGGACTAAATGCTCAGTTAACTGACAAAAGTTAGATTGAATGTTTTAAAATCGAGGTATGTATTATTTATGAAAACGTCATATAAACAAAAGGATGTAGAAAAGTCGAGATGAAAGTGTATAAAAGAGTTTATCAGGCAAGTAATAAGCAAAAGAAAGCCGATTAGCTACAGTAATATTATGTAAAATGCTTTTAAGACAAAAAAGCATTTCTAGAGGTAAAAAGAGTCACTATAATGATATTAATTATATCTATCACCTAATAAAAATTTTCATTCCTCGTGAAGTTGTAACAATTCTAAATGTGTATGCATGTAAAAAATAGCCTCAAAATATACAGAATAAAAATTGACAGAGGGAAAGTCTATAAGGAGATATAGACACATCCACAACTGGAGTAGAACATTTTTGATACCTTTTATTAGTATCCGATAACCAGGTAAAAATTTGGGAACGAGTTATTAAAAGTACAAAAAATACAAACTTGCTTAAGTCATTGTGAAGAAAAAGTCCGTGAAACATTTGGAATATGGTTATAAATGTCAACAGGATGACTTTCCTTTTGCTTAAGGGAGTGAATAGCTTTGGACTATGAACTAATCAATGGGACAAAATCCTAGAAACTACTGCATTGGTAGGGATCAAACTAGAAAAGTAATTAGATGTTTTTCCCTTGTTTTAAATAAAAAAGGGATTCATACTCTCCAAAATAAATAACCATCTCCTCAATAGAAAACAATGGACAAACTCAGGTCTAAGGATATTTTACAAAATAACTGAGCAGTACTCTGCAAAAGTGTAAAGGTTATGATTAGAGGAGATTAACGAGACATGACAGCTAAAGGCAATGTGGGTGTCTGGATTGACTCCTGGACCAAGAAAACACGTTAGTGGAAAAGCTGGTGAAATTTGAATAAACTCTGTAGTTTAGATAATAATATTATACCAATGTTAATTTTCTGGTATTAATAAACGTATTTCACTTATGCAAGTTACTAACGTTAGGGGAAGCTGGGTAAAGGGTATACAAAAAGTGTCTGCTCTAATTTTGTGACTTTTCTTTAAGTCTAAAATTATTTTGAATACAAAGTTCTAAAAAGTGAAGGATAACCAGCTAATTTATTTGCACATCCAATCTTGTTTAACTTCAATACTTCGTTTCTCTTGGTATCTAATTATTGTTGGGCCACCTGGCTTTAGAATGTAGCCCGAGAGAAAGTATTTGAAGAATAGGTAGGAGAAAAAACTTTTTGAACACTAAACAGAGAGCAAGTTTTTCTTTGCATATTTTAGAAAGATTGTGTATGTATTTACTTAATATTACCAAATATAATGTGTAGTCTGAAACGATAGTGAGTGCACTTTGGTTTGTATTTGAATTAAGTTCACTAATTTAAAGACTCACTTTTTCTGAATTCAAGGACAACTTAAAAAATTTAACTGAAGAAGGGAGTAACATTTGCTGTACGAGGAATTATTTATGCTACATTCTTTACCCAATGTTTCTCTTTTCTTTGTTTCACTTCCAATTTTTTCCCTTTGAAATTATTGCTTTGATCTAAGGCAGAGCAGTTCAAAAGCGTTGCTGAGGTTGACCAGTAGACCACATTCTTTTTCTTACTGATACCAGCACTATTGATTATAGTTTCTATATCTACATGTTTAGGGTTGAATAAAATATTTTAAATATTTTTTATAAAAATGAGTATTCGAATTATATTTCTGAGTAACTGAAATAACTTCCTTTTCATTGATTGAATTTACTCTATTATTTCACTCTTAAATCTTCCCTGTCAGCTCTGTACAAAATGTATTTTTCAGCATATTCAATTCATCACAGTCTACTCTCAGTGTTGTGCAAAGGGGAGCAATTTAAGACCTGGCTATAACTGTCTTCCCTACGATAGCTTTCGTAAGTCTCTCCTATTTCAGAGTAAATGAAATGGGTTGTAGTAGAGAATACCAAAAGGAAGTATTTATACATATTTATTTATTTTTAAATTACAGCTGGCATACAACATTAGCTCCAGGTGTACGACATAGTGATTAGACATTTCTATAACTTACAACATGATCATTCTGATAAGTCTAGTACCTATCTGACCCCATATACGGTTTTTACAATATTATTCATGATATCCACTATGCTGTACTTTACATCACCATGACTATTTTTATATATGACAATTTGTATTTTTTAACAAAAGGATGTTTTGATGTTGAAATCTTGTGACTGTTTGGACAAAGCAAAAATGAGAACTTGAGAGAAAATCTGAACCAAAAATATTTTACTTAGTGAAACATACATTGTATTATTAGTTGCTCATTTGGCAAGTATTCATTGAGTCTTAGGCAGGAATTTTTTTCTTCAGCAACTAAAAAATGAGTGTCTATTCAAAAGCAGGCACTGTTTTAGATAAGGTTCCCTATCATACAAATTACATTCTTGTGAGGGAAATAGATAACAAAAGGCAAACAAATAGATGAATAAGGCAATTTTAAGTAAAAAGGAGAGTGGTAAATGCTTTGAAAAGAAAAGAAATCAGGACAACAAGGTCAGTATTGACTGGGGTGAAGGGCTGGTCTACTTGGATAGGGTAAGTAGGCAGGGCTTTGCCAAGGATGACATCTGTGCTTAGTCGTGAATGATGATGGGAGGGAGTGTTGTTGCAGATGACAAGGGCAACGACAGGGACTGAGGGTGATGTGTTTAAAATGCTCCTCAATTTCAGTCTATCTAGTGTTTCCTCATCATGAGATTCAAGTTATCATTTTTGGCATTTATGGTAATTTCATATGAGAGGTGTTACATTTTTTTCACTGCATCATATCAGGAGCCTTATGCCAGTTTATCTCATTATTAATGTTATGAAAGGCAAAGAAAGACTGAGAACCAGAGTAAACAGACTAAAGATACCTGAAAACTACATTCATGCATTCCGGATTGCTCTGAGGAACATTGTTGAGATAATTGGTGAATAATATGGTGTCAGTGTTAAACTTCCTGAATTTGACAGTTGTATGAGAAGGAGTGTCCTTGTTCTTAGGAGACACATGCTCGAGTATTTAGGGGTTAGGGGCTATGTCTGCAAATTACAAATGATTTAGCAATCGTAATTGTAAAATACATGGAGAGGAGAATAAGTTAAATGCGGCAAAATGTACTCGCAGTTGGTGAATCTAAGTGAAACATATACTTGAGTTTATTGGATTATTCATATAACTCTTCTGTAAGGTTGAAATAAAACTAGAAAAATTATGAGCCTGCAACAAATGGGGTTATAAAAAGAAGACACTGTTTCTAACTATTGAGCTTACAGTAGAGTTAAGTAAATAAAAAGTGGTAATAAATAAAAGTTTTAAAAAGGAAGAGGACAAGCATGGTTGGAATAGAGATATGGTCTCAGTTAAAGATCTAAAGGGAAAGACAAATAAGCAAACCCAATTAGACAGGTTGCTCTAGTGGAGCATGGGAAGGGCTGGGGATGGGAAGTTTTGCTGAGGCTCCTGGATGGTGGGTGGGGAGATGATGATGACTTTGTAGTGCCAGCAGGACATGCTGGTCATGTTCGATGACAGTCAGAATTGTGCATCTCCAGCCAGAGGTGCAGATTTGCAAGCTGTCAGATGCTGGAAGCTGTTAAAATCTTAGGAGGGCATAAAGTAGGCCAGCGAGGGTGTCTGGAGTGAAGAGGAAAGAGGATTGAGGACAGAACCCCAGAGAACACCAAGTTCAGGAGCGGGTGAAGGAGGATGACGGAGAAGGGAAGGCCAGATGGTTAAGGGTAAGAAGAGCTGCTTGAGTTAGTGGTGGTATGAAAGATGAGTAAGGAGAGTTCAAAGAGAGAGGAATTCATGTGTCAGATGCCAAAGGGAGTGAAGTGTGCTTGGACTCGGTGGCCAGGGAAGACTTCTCCCAGGAAGTGAAGTGTAAGCAGAGCTTTGGAACGTGAAGAGCTGGGCAACGGATTTGGATCGGCTATGTGAGGATGGGTGCCCGTCCCTGTCTGAGGAGTGGGTGCTGGAGGCTGAGCTCCCCTCAGGACTGAGAAACATGTCACTCAGTCGTTGCCATTCATCTTTCTCCCAGGAGCGGTGCTGCCCTTAGCATCTCCATGGCTACATTGGAAGCAAGTAGGTTAGCTCTTATCATCCCCCCACCTCTCGCCCCTTATCTCAGGCGTTAGGTCTCAAGAGGACAGGTAACATCTAAGCACTGGTCATGTCTCCCCCCAATCCTCCTTTCCCCAGATATCGAGGCCACACTTTCCCCCAGATTTATTTAGAATCGACAATTAGAATATGAGGGAATAGCTACCGACACCAGTGATTATAGTTTTGGCCATATTGGCTGTTAAGTGTTTCTTTTTGGTAGTAATTAAGTAAGCATTTTAAGGCTATTTCTGGTCCATGATTTAAAAACATGTCATTTGGGTAAGAATGTTCATAAAGAATAGGCTGGCATTTACTCAAAAGCAAGTTTAAGTATTGAGATTTATTCAAGTTTACAAAGCTAGATTTTTTCATGGGTGATATAGTTGCGTTTCACATCATTTTTACCTTGAAACAATTTATTCTTTCTCTAGTCTGGCAGTAATAGCTGCATAAGATTTTTGTAATCTTAGGTATAGCCTGGTATCAAGCATTAAGTTCCTACTCTTTTGAAAATCCAGGGTGTGGTGATGAATTTTATGTGTCAACTTGGTTAGGCTTAAATATTTGGTCAAATACCCATCTAGATGTCACCCTGAAAGTATTTTTTAAGTGAGATTAAGATTTAGATGAGTAGATTTGGGTAAAGCAGAGTACCCTTCCTAATGTGGGTGGGCCTCACCCAGTCGGTTGAAGGCCTCACAAGAAAAGACTGAGGTCTTTGAGGAAGAGGAATTTCTGTCTCTGGACTGTCCTTGGACTCAAGCTGTAACATCAGCTCTATCGTGGGTCTCTAGCCTGCCAGCTCACCCTGGAGATTTCGGACTTCCCAGGCCCCACAATCACGTGAGTGAGTTCCTTAAAATAAATCCCTCTCTCTGTATAGGCACACATTCTACCAGTTTTTTTTTCTCTAGAAAACCCTGAGTAATACACGGGGTAACTCCTTTCTGAGTCCTTCCATGCTTGAGGAGTTTGTTAGAACAAATGGGTTCATCATGAAGCACAGGGGCAATGACCCCCACAGTGCTTCACACACAAACAAAGGCTCATAATCAACAGAAGGAAACTGGGAAGAGTTTGTCATAGCTGCTGTCTGATTTTCCTAAAGAGATAGGAATTATCTATCCATCAGGGCCCACCATGCTTTAAGGGACCTGTCCTAATGTTTTAATTTCTTTTAAAATCAGAAGGGAGAAGAAAAGAACTTTTAAGTTGAAACTGTTTTAATACATAATATTTTGATACATTCATCTTTATACCAATGCGATCATAAAATGTAATTTTAATATCTTTATGGAGGAAAGGGCACATGAAGGCAAAAGTACACAAGGCACAGAAAAGTTAAAATGTGGCCCCAGCCCTATAGGGGGACGGAAACTATGTGTGGAAACATTGTATAGAAAGCTCTGTAGAGTTATTACTAAGAGATAGGTGACAGAAGATTTTTTTCAGTTTTATTGAGATATAATTGACATGTATGAGTTTAAGATGTACAACATAATGTCTTGACTCACATAGATTGTGAATTAGTACAATAAGTATGGTCAACATCCATCGTTTCATATAGATACAAAAAAATGTTTTTTTTTCTTGTGATGAGCACTTCTAGGACTTTCACATGTATCATGTAACTGTGTTAATTACAGTAATTATGTTGTGCATCACACCGCCAGTACTTATGTACATTTGGACCTTTTGATCATCTTCATTCAGTTCTCCTCTTATCTCCCCTGCCCCACCTCTGGTACCTGCAAATCTGATCTCTTTTTCTATGAATTTTCTTTTTTTTTGATTCCACATATAAGTGACATCATACAGTAGTTTTTTTTTTGTCTGATGTATTTCACTTAGTATAATGCCCTCAACATCCATACACGTTGTTGCAAATAGCAAGAGTTCCTTCTTTTTCATGGCTAACTAGTATTCCATTGTGTGTGTATATGTGTGTGTGTGTATATACACCAATTTTTCTTTCCATTGATATCTGTCTGTCTGTCTATCTACATCTCACAACTTTATTGTCCTTTGATGGTCACTTAAATTGCTTCTGTTTCTTGTAATATTGCAGAAAAATCTACCTTATGTTGTAAGTAGGTTGACATGAAACTGAAGAGTATTGAAGTCCAACAAGATTTAAATCTCCCTTTGGCAGTTTTATGGCACTAGAGAATCTGATCTTTTGGAAGTTGAAATAAACTATATTTCAAGTCCATTTTAAGGGAAATATTTCTGAGGAGCCAATTTGAATAAACAACTAATTAGAGTTACAGCACATGACTCAGTATAGAAACTAAAATATTACATGTTTGAAAAAATTTCAGTTTAAAATAATTTATCAAGTGCTTTATAATAGAGTGGAAAATCCCATTTGGGAAGAGTTCTAGAATCTTTTATATATATATATGTATATATATATACATACATATATATATATACACACACACACACACACATTTATATTATACATATACATATATCATATATATACATATGTATATGTATACATATGATAATGATGAAGAACATGTCCCATCTCGTTGTCAACAGAGATTTTTGTTTCCACCATTCCTTTCACAGAAGCTGTTCCATAAGTGGCAGTGTTCTCAAATCTGCATTCATTATTAACCTTGTCAGTCCCGCACCCAGTACCTCCCATGGAGATGTCTCCACTATAAATGCCAGCACACGGCTAGTCACTTAAAATAGGACCTGAAATTAATTAATTTGCTTCTGCTTTTCTTTGCATCCAGCCTCAGAAGTTATCTTGCTAATGTGAATAGATTAAAAAAACCTTCAAAGAACTTTATATTAAGTTAAAATATAAGCTTCTAAACTGATTAGACCCAAATTGTACATCAGTTACGATCTTACGGAAAGCAGAAGGAGTCTTCCAAAAGTCATTGGAAAGAGATTTATGAATTTTATTTAGTTAAATTCTTTGAACTTAACAATAGTTATGGAAATACAACTCATTATTACAATAGCCAGATGTACAGACAGCAATATTGAAGGTCATAAAATAATTCAATTTAGGGAGAAATGATTGTTTCAGCATTTACCCATATTTTATGGGGCAATAACAAAGTGAAAAAAACATGGAGTCACAGGCTTTGGTTTGAATTCTGGCTGTGCAATTTCCTTCCCTCCCTCCCTCCCTCCCTCCCTCCCTCCCTTCTTTCCTTCCTTCCTTCCTTCCTTCCTTCCTTCCTTCCTTCCTTCCTTCCTTCCTTCCTTCCTTCCTTCCTTCCTTCCTTCCTTCCCTTCCTTCCTTATAGATATTTACTGATACCCAGTCACTGAGGACACAGTGGTGAACAAAACAGGCATCTTCCTGCCTCTAGGGATATCATAGACTAGTGGGGGAAGTAGGTATTAAGTAAATAATCATACAATTAAAAATAGTTACAGTTGGTGATTATATGAAAGGTAAGTGTTGGGTGACATGAGAACAAATAACATAAGAACCTAACTTAGATTGAGGGTTTGGGAAGGCCTATTTTAAGGACCGAAAGCAGGCCACACAGTGGCTGGTTAGAGTGAGCCAGTGAGGTAGATAGGAGAGGAGGCAACAGGAGAGGGGAGGAGGTGAGGGAGGAAGAGGGGGAAGGAGGAGAGAGAGGGGAGCTGGAAAAGGCAGCTGCGAAACTTGGTCAAATTCCTCATCCTCTTTGAAACTAAATTTTCTTTTCACACCATGTGGATAGCAGTAACAGTTTGACCTGGTTGCTCTCAGGATTAAAAGACACTGTATTTGAATCATGAATCATACTCAGTACAGACCTAGCATAGGTGTTTACTACCTGATGGCTATAAATAATAATAATAATATTAATAATAATATCTTCATTGAGTTTACATTCTGGTGAGGTGATAATATTCACCTCAATAATGGAAATATGTGAAGAAAGGCTGATAGTAGTTTAAGGAACTTTAGAAAAAAATTTCAAATTTATGATAATCTTAGAAACTATTTATTGCAGTCACAACTGAAGGAAAAGGCAAGACAAAACATCTTAATATTTTCTGATTAGCAAATGAATTTAAGTAACATATCAGCAAGGTTACAGAATAAAGATACTGAAGTTAAAGTGTGAGTTAATATAATTTTCCATAATGTGCATCTAGCGTGTAAAACCTTGAGATCAAGATTAGTTGTTACACGGCAGGGGACAATAAGCTCCTAAAGGCAGAATGAATTAAAGAAACAATTGCAAACTTACTAGCCATGATATTTTCATAACAAGATACGGAAAAACTACAAATTAGAGAGGAAAGGACCTTCACTCTAACAAGGATTATGGTTTATAATTTTGGTTCCTTCAAGGTAAATATTTGATAGAAATTTTAAAGCTTTACCCTTATCTAACAAGATGTGGGTAAATTATTCATGGCCTTGCCTTCCCAATATATCTTGGTCAACTTTCTTCTCTCCACCTTCTTCAAATGCTTATATCTCTGTTCTAGGTTGATTTCTAGCCAGGGCTAATTTTAAAACCATGAGGCTTATTATTTTCTGTTTTTACAAGAGGTGAGTGAAATTCCTTCTGTACTTGTTCTAACAGGCCTTAGTTTAGCAATAGTAAAGTGTTATTATAATAAAGTAAATAAGTTCGGCCAGGTATTTTTTTTTATCTTTGATATCCTAACCCTAGAGATGTAACCAACAGAGAAACCTTTCCATTCTTTTCATCCGTCTACTTGTCCATCCATCCATCCATCCATCCATCCATCATCCAGCCATCCATCATTCATTCATTTATGCAATAGCATTGGGTGGATATCTGTTCAACAGACATTGATGGGGATGTTCATCAAGTGCTAGGAAATATGCTTGGTGATAAGATACAAATATAATTGACTTCTGTCCTCAAACCTACATCCATGTAGCTGATCATTAATTTATGTATTACTATTCAACATGGAGTTCATGAGATCTTACTCCCTGCAGGCACTGTTGTAGATACTGGGGATACAGTGCTGAAAAACAGACACAGAGGCTGTCCTCATGGTAGATGTAAGATGCAGTGTAGAAAGTAAAGTGGGCTTGTGGCTACAGGGGGTGTGCAGAATGATTAATGAGAGGCTTGGGGAGAAAATATTTGAATTTTTACTTATCTTAATTCATTTTACTTAATTTATATTTTTGTATATATCCAGTAAGGTGGCTAATATGGACAGTAGCACATGGATATCATTTATACGTAAATAAATATTTAAATTTATTCCATGAATTCATACTGATATGGTTGCATAAATGAAAACATTTGCAGATCCCAGGATGAAAGCTTGGATTTAGGATCTGATAGCTGTGTGGCTTTGAAGTCAGTTCTGTCACTCACTACCTGTGGCTTCATGGCCAAATCCCAGCTCCTCATCCTTTGTAAGAATCGTTCTAAGGATTGAGTGCAATAATGTCAGTAAAGTGCTTATGTTGTGTCTGTTTATTTCAAGTCCTCAAAAAATGATGTTATTGTTATTGGTACGATAAACATTAAAATTCAGACATCTTCAAAGTTAAATAGAGACTATTGAGGAGGGACTGATTAAGCAATGACACAATGTTGTAAAACTTTCATAATAAATTATTGGTGAGAATGTAAATTGGTGGTACTTTATATGCAATAAGTACCAAAGTCCCTAAAGTTTTTTTATTCACTTTAACCCAATTGTTTCCTTTCCAGGAATTTTTCCTAAGGAAACAATTGAAAATTCCATGGATTTATAAGAGTGACAAATTGGAAAAAGAACTAAATGTTCAAAGGTAGGAGAATAGTCAGATTAAATTATAGCTTTATAATGAAATATTGTGCATCTCAACTTTTTAAAAGAATACCGAGAACATATTAATGTTTAGTGAAGAAGATAGGATCCAAAGTTATAGTGTGATCCCAATTATATTTTTTAAAAAGCACACGATTGCATCAGTCTACTTTTAATTTTAGATCAAGTTTTGGTGGAGCCATTTTCAATCCTGTTGTTAAAATGCTTTAAAATTATTACATCAGCTTAGAAAATACGACATTTGAGAGCTTGGTAAGTTGGTGTTAGGTATATGAGGTCTCTATGCTCACCTAACAGGTTATATTTTACTGGTTTCAGCAGGAAGCTGGACCTAGGTGGTGAGGAATGCAGGCTTAATCCCCAGACA
The DNA here is from genome assembly GCA_028627145.1 of Eidolon dupreanum. Classification (NCBI taxonomy): domain Eukaryota; kingdom Metazoa; phylum Chordata; class Mammalia; order Chiroptera; family Pteropodidae; genus Eidolon; species Eidolon dupreanum. Next base: position 165,334,060 of record CM053502.1, read on the forward strand.
AGAGGCCTCAGAAATGTGTTTCTGATATTAACTTAGTTAATGTCGTCAGATGATATTTAGGGCATGGGCCAAAGCATACGCGTTAATTCGTTCTGTGCTCTATTTTAAAATTATCCCTGAAAAGCCAGAACCCAAGAGAGATGTCTACTTGGACTCTGTTGTTTTGACCTGCTATAGAAATGCTTTACGGAACGAGGGCTTGGCATTACGCAGCTGGGTCGTCTCACGAGTTTTGAAATTTGTCACGATTTCTTGTTGGGAATCATAGTACGTTACTGAGCGACTCACTTGCTTTACCTCGCGGTGCTAGTGGATTGCGTGACTCACATGGATCTGCTTGGAGGAGCCAAGTCAAACTGCGGTCGGTCTTAGCAAGTGCACAGTGCCTGGCAGTGTGTATGTGACACTCGCTTCCTCTCATTCTTAGCTTTTTTTCCCCCCTTCACTGTCTATTGCTTATTTCCTTTTCATTTTTCTTGGTTTGACATTGGATGAGAAATAAATCTGAAACTTTGGATAGACATTAAAGTCATTCTCTGAAATCTAGGCCTTTGGTGAACTGTAAAGGTTACAGGAAACACGAACAGGGTGAGGACTTTCCTGTGGTTTATGGTAAAGGAGAAGCTATTTAGTTATTGGGACGTATGTTCCAGAAAACCCACAGAGCCAAAAGGAAGGCAGCTTTTCTCCTATGGGGCTTATGTGATACCTCCATGGCTTCCAGTTTGTCGGTGCTGCTGGAGAGAGACAGGCTGAGATGGGGCATGGGGAGAGAAGCTGTGGGCTTCCAAAAGCAACCCATCACCAGGGCAGGGGGCTCAGCGGAAGTCAGCCAGCGTCAGGGCCCGATGCTGCTTCATACAGCAAGTGAGAACGGGACAAGATGGTGGAATGGGTCAAGTGGGAGGGTTGCGATGTTAACCAGAGCATTCATCCATCCAGTCATTCGCTTACTCTACAAATGATTATTGAGCGTTTACATTGTGAGGTCCTGAGTGGATGCTGGGTGTGACTTAGTGGATATCACAGTCATTTGAGGGAGAGAGACATGAAGTAGTTAGTCACACGTGTAATTTATTTCTTACCACGTGTTAAGTGCCGTGAAGGAGAAGCAGAGATTGCTAGGAGAGGGTAGCTGGAAGAGAGCAGTGTGGCTACTGGGAGTTTTGATTGATTAGGTTCTAAAGGAAGCTGAGCAGAGGAAAAATGGGATGGGATGACTTCTAAACTGTAACTAGAAGAGTGAGAGGATTTCTTTCAAGGTGTATGCACGGTTAGTTCGTGTTCTCTGTCGGCCTCCAATCCCTTCTTTGCTCTTCCCCAGCTGTATCCTGCTGTGCTCTTTACGAAACTTCCTGGGAGGACGTGATGCAGGTGATGGAACGAGACAGGGTGAGCTCTGGTTAGAAAGGAGATTATGGGTTCTGCCTTTCAAAAGGAGGGAATTCTTAAACAGGAGTCTACCTCCTCTAGTCTGTCCCGTGGAGTGTGCTGAGGACATTCTTCTCTTTGTGTAATGACAGTTGCTAAGCACTGCAGTTTAAAGGTCAAAATCTGCCTTTAATCCTATTTATTCTGGACACAAAAGAGAGAAAAATGAGTTCTAAAAACTTAATTGTGGATATTGCTCTGTCTCCTTGCAACGATTCTTATAGGAAGGTCAAAAATGATTTGGTTTCTTAAGTGAAGCCCCCCGATGACATATCGCTCACGTTTCCTACCGTCTTCTCATTTTTTACAAAATGGGCCTCTGTGGACTTTGTGGCTGTCAGGAGTGTGTTTGCTGGATGTCACGCCTTCCTTCTAACAGAAGACGTGCCATGAGAAGCAGTGATGCAGTATCATTTTTATTGAGTGTTTTTTGGGCAGAGCTAAGGGCCACCTTGGAAGAGAAAGCAGGAATTTAATGCAACACAGAAGTTATTTATGTCGTTTTTTTTCTCTCTGGCTTATCCTTTGTTAATTGGAGATTTTTTATTTTATTTTTTTTACAGTTAATAAAAACATTAAAAAATCATCGAATTCTTGTTTTAACTTTTGAAGACACTATTTGGCCTATAATATTATTTATATTCCATTTATTATAATGGTGAACTTCCTGTCCCAAATGTAGTCAAAACGTTGTAGCTGAACGACAGACACATTCCAAGTATTGCTGGAAACTTAGTGATTCTTCTTTCTACTTTTGCCTTCTTGTGACGCTGAGGTTCAAGTTCAGGGTTTTCTGTTGCCTCTGCAGCCAGTAAGGAATTCACAAACACAGTGTTTAGTTTCTTAAGTCTGAAGATTAGGATGTGAAAATTGAGAACCCAGTAAATTGGACTCTTCAAAGATGCTTTCAGTTGTCTTTTGCTTAATTAAGAAATCGATTTTAATATTAAAATTATAGTCACTTCAGAGGTAATAAAGTTTGGGGGGTTTCCTCCAGACCATTAAAAAATACTTTTTCTATTCATACTAATACCTATAGATGTTTGACATATATTTTAAAAGCATAAATGGTATCACCCTGTTCATTTTGTTCTCTAAATTACTTTATTTATAAATAGTATGAAATCTATACATGTTGTTCCAAGTAAATTTAGTTCAGTTCTTTTGCCTGCTTTTTAGATTCCCATCTTATGGCTGTGGCTATATGAATGTACTATAGTTGACCAATCGATAGACACTACAAACCATGAACAGTCATGTAGAATTAGAAGTAGAATTGTACATCATAGGGTATATGCCAAAGCGTGTCCCAGAGTGGCAGGAACATTGTGCATACACGTTCATTAAATATACTTTAAACTTATTTTTTAAACTCTACAGCACAGAAAAGCAGTCATTGTCTCCAGACCCACTACTAGTTGTTTAGTATTTGGCAATAGAATTTCCTTTTAAGGCCAAAATTACCTCATTTTCAGGCGAGGGGGCGAGACCTGTCCCTAATCGTAGAGTTGTTCTGAAGAGCGAATGGGAGTAGTTACTGGTTCAGTAAATATTAGTTGTGATTTTTATATATACATATATAGAATCACTATATATATCTCACAGCCTATATATAATGACATAAAAATTAGTACTTGAAGCAGACCCCCAAAAGGTGGCATCGAAGTTTTTCTAACCGCAGCTCCTCTCCACCCAATGAAAAGAAGACTCAATTTTTTTTTAGTGGAGTAATAATATTAAGTCTATTTTAGAATGCTGTCTTCTTTTCAATGGAGATATGGAATCAGAAGGGTTTTTAAGCGAATAAGAGTGATACCCAAGGGAAAAGGGATGGGAAAATAATGTAAAAGTCATAGACCAGCTTTTTCATAAAACTTGATTTTATGCAGAAATGTCTTCTTCCAAAACTGTCCCCACAACTACTAAGATGTAGATGCTTAGATTTATTTTCTGGATCCCACACCCATCACACTCTTCCCTACAGGCACTAGTGAGCTCTCAATATATAAGAAGTAAGAAAAGCAGGGGGGCCAGGAATGTCCTTGAAAGTAGGGAGAAGAACTGATGAGTAGTCAAAAATTGACTGAAACATTGATTAGGTTGGGGAAATTCAATTTGCAAGACGTGATTTTTGCACTGTAAATTAGGAGAGAAAACTTCGCTTGGTGGGAAGAAATTGGAGACTAGGAGAGAAGGTCTTAGAAGGGATTGGTCACTGGGGCAGCACAGGAAGCTTGAAGGGGGCTGGGAGGACAGAGATATAGACAGACAGACAGACAGACAGATACAGACAGACAGAGACTAAAGGAACTGTTCCATAGTGGAAGAGCCTTGGTCGTACAGCCGTATACTGCAGTATGAACAAATGCTGGAACAAAGGGAGATTGGTTATAGGATAGAAAGATAGGAACGGACTTAGCAGGTTTTGTGTCAGAGGTAGGCAGTGATTTTCTTCTCATTTTTTGTCCATGGGATAATGAGACAACTAAATACCATAGTAGCAAGACTGGCCCCAAGACATTGTCCCTAGGTCAGATAATTGGGCACATTGTGTACTAAATTATGAATACGTTTATCTCTTCTTTATGCCATTGAGCTTTGAAACCATCCTTTATTCTGAAAAGACTATGAGCCACCCCATGAGGCAATTTCAATCATTATCATAATATCAGTAGCAGAATCAAATCATGTATAGCTGGCTTTCTAAAATTAATATAAAATTGCTTCATGGGTTAGCTGAGAGCTACCTAATAACTTAGATTGTCCTCATGTGAGGACAAATGGATGAGTTTTTAATCTTGCCATTTTGAATAGGGTAAAATTAGTTTTTTTTTTTTTTAAGTAAAGATTGTTTAATGCTTATCAAAAAAGTTGAAGAATTTTCGAAAAATTTTACGAACTTGAGGAGGGCTTATTTAAGAGAGCAGAGCCTCTGACGTGTCTGCTCTCATATATGTTCAAGTCTTCTGCGCTACGTAGGGTTGTTTTCGTCCTCACGTTCTTCATAAAGGCCGCCTAGCAGCATTTGTGATTTTCGGACTTGCTACTCTTTTTAATTTAAGGGATGATGTTTGTTCTGATCCCGAAAGTAATACGTGATCATCGTAGATTTGAAAAATACAGAAACATATAATAAAAAAGAAAATAAAATCTAGAACAATAGCTAAAAGATAACCACAGTTGACACTTTCTAGTATTTCTCTTATCTTTTATTTAATCATAAAAATAATGCATAAACACATACTTCTTGAGAAAAAACTACCCCACCACCAGCTCCCAGCTCTAATCCTAGTGTCAGCCCCAGAGATCAATACTGTTACTAAGACGAGGCGGGCTCTGTCGGGTCTTTTACTCTTTTTCTCCCTCTACATGTATTTGTATAAAAGACGTAGTACTTTCTCTGTGTGTTTTTTGGAAAAGGGTATTAAATTCTAAATCTACACTTCCTTATTTTTGTTTAGTGATATATCTTGGAGATAATATTATGTCCAAATGTACAGATCTATCTCATACTACTCATTGCATAGCATTTCATAACATGGAAGTGCTTTTTTTATAGTAATTGCCCTGTTGACAGAAATTGGTATTGTTTTGCCCCCCCCCTTTTGCCGTTAGAAATAGTGACATAACGAATACCCTTATACATACATATCTTTATGCACATATGTGAGTATTTTTTTTTAAAGGGAGATAATTGGGGAGTAGAGCTACTGGGTCAGATGGTATTTACATTAAAAGTTTTAATAGATACAGCCAAATTAGTAGGGCATCCAAAAGGTTTAACCATTTTTTATTCCTGACAGCTACATGTGAAAATAACTTTTTTTATACTTTGCTAACACCTGATATTATTAGACCTTTTATTTTTTCCAAACTGGTGAATCAAAATGGTATGTCTTTGTTTTAATTCTTATTTCCCTAATTATTAGGGAGGCTAAGCATCTTTTCAAGTGTTTTTTTTTTTTTTTTTGCCATTTATATTTCAATGTGGATTTCCTGTGTATAAGAATATTCATTTTTATTGGATTGTTTGTGATTTTTTAAAATTAATTTATGTTTTAAAATATTTTAGGTTTTAATCTTTTGTCTGATATATAAAGACAATTTCTTTCAGTCTCTCATTCAGTTATCTATATAAATTGTTTTTTTACAAGGTTGAGACAAAACCATAGGCACAATTCTGTATTTTGTCTTTTTTCACTACAAATTATGTTGTATTTTCTCAATGTCATTAAAGTCACCAAAAACATGATTTTAAATGACTAAATATAATTTAATTGCATGAATGTATCATTTTATTTTTCTTTCTTTATTTCTCCATGTTAACATGCTAATTGTTTTAGCACGTTAATGTGCTAATTGAACTGATTGTTTCTAAGTTTTTACTATAGCAGATTTTTGGAAAAATTTGTTAAAGACTGCCTTTCTGCATATCTTTGTATTTAATCTTTAGTTATATTTCCATTTTTTTTAGATAAGATTATAAGAATGAAATTCATTGGGACAGATAGTATTAACTTTTAAAGTTCATTGATACATACTGCCAAATTTCTTTCTGAATATTTTGTACTATTTTCTCTTTCTATGAGCAGTGTGTTAGCATGTCTTTTTCATAGAACTATCTCATTATATACTTGACTATTAAGTATATTTAATATGGTGCTAATTTTTAAGATCAGAAATAATCTTACTGATATTATAATTTGTATTTAATTGATTACCAGTGAGGTAGAATACTTCTTATTTTATTAGCCATTTATAGTACTTCTGATAATTGTTAGTTCTTTTATATCATTTTCCTCTTAGGGCATTTGTTTTCTTATTGGTTTGAGTAGGTTCCTGAATATTAAGGTTTTGACTCTTTCTATTATTTTTGCAAATATTTTTTCTTTTTCACTTTAAATTTTATTTATACATTTTTAATGTACAGCAGTTGAAAAATTTCTTGTCATTTGTGATTTTTTCTTTGATGTTCTTCCATTGTTTCTATGCTTAGAAAATCCTTATCAAGATAAGATAAATATAAATTTACAGTACTTTTTATAATTGAGTTTTTTATACTCAATGCTTTAAGTCTAAATTTATTTTGGCTTACAGTGGGTTATTGACCAATATTTCCTTTCCTCACTCTTTGTGATGCTTCTTTTTTCATATACTAAGTTCTTCTAGTACTAGAGTCTAAGAACTGATCCTGGGTGTCTATTAATCTTTCTGTGATTTCCTGCTGAGCAGCCCATTGTTTTAATTAGATTTTTTTCAAAACGAGAATTTTTTAAAAGGGCGTATTTAAAAATGTGTCAAAGCCACCAAAAAGCTATTTAGTTTAAAACTCTTCTATTCAGCCACTTCTAATTTAAAAATGGCAACATACAGTTAGCAATTTCTCCCTTCTGTTCCTGGAAATTAGCCACAAGCAAGCAAGAAGATGAGAAACAAACTCCATTTTTGGATGCAACCAAGAGATGGCTGAAATCCTAAAACACGAAGTAGGTGGAAGGCCTTCCCCAAAACAGTGGAGGTTGAGTGGAGATGCATGTGGGAGGTGCGGCCGCTGAAGAGAGTAGAAAGAGCTAGGAAATCTCATTTTCCAAAAGGCGAGTGGCAAACTCAGAAAAGCCAAGTCCAAATCCCTTGTTTGTAAGAGAAGATGGAGGTGCGTGGGCTGGCCATGGAGCTTCACTGCCTCGGGTTCCAAAAAGCAGGAGAGGGAAGTTTAAATAAAAATCCCACTGCAAGCCAGTTTTGTAGGAAGCTGCGGAGCACTGGGCTCAGGGAGCGCCTGAGTTGTGATGAGCCCGCCAGGTGCTTCTCTCTGTGGGCTTGAACAATACATGGGTGAAAAAGGTTACAGCAAAACCCAGTGTCTTAGGGAAACTCCCGCTTGGCTGGAACACAAATGGCCCTGCTTTCCCACCCTGTATGCACACAAGCTCTCACCTCTGCAAAAACTCACCTCCTGCTGAGCAATCTAAAAGGAAACAGCACCGAGGACAGCAATACAACTTCAACAACAAAGGTGTGGAGGGAGATAGGAAAAATAGGACAAGTGAAGAGCGTTCAACGGAAACAGTTGCTATGACAAAAGAAAAAATTGTGACCAAACATTTCATCATGAATAAAACGATTGAACGAAACCAGTACTTATCTGAAGTATGTTGAGAAAGCAGACATATAGGACCTCAAGAAAGATAACGGTAAGACAAGAAGGTGAAATGTGATCTGGCAGAGCTTAGAAGAGAGACAAAAAAGAAACAAAAAAAAAAAAAAAAAAAAAAAAAAAAAGGAAGAAAAAGGAACTATCCCAGAACTAATAGCAAGGTTGGAAGGTACACAGGGAGACAGGAAGGCATAGAGAAGAAATGAGAAGAAAAATGACATGGCAATAAAGAAAAAGGAACAGGCAGAAAATGAATGAAATGAAATACATGCAAAAGAGATTAAGCATATGTATAATTAGAGCGTCCTGAAAAGAATACTAGCGTCAGAGAAGAAGGAAGGTGAGAGGTACATAAGCATTTTGATTTCTTTCATCTAATAACTTGCTGTTACAGTTGTAAGGGAAGTACTTAGAATGATCATATAAAGATCAAAAATTAGAAGTCAGAAGAGAGAGGGAAAGGGGTAAGGAAGAGGAGCTATGCTATTGTAGTAAATTCGTAGATATTATCAAAATTAATAGAGGGATGAAGGTATCTAAAAGGCATTATTTAAAATTATGGTTATAAACTTAAAACTAGAAAGATTTTGAAAGAACAGTAAAAATAAGGATAACAAAATAATGCAGCAGAACGAAGGCCAAACTTATCTATCACATTAACCAATGTAATTGTAGTAAAGTCATCTAATAAAAGAAAAAATTTTAGAATTCATCACAAAGCAAAAACCAACTTTATTTACATGCAACATCTAGAGCAAACTGATACAGAAGATTGAAAATGAAGAGATGGAACAAATGTATATGTAGCGAGATGCAAATAAAAAGAAATCAGGAATCATAATCTCAGTATCAGAAAAGGTTGAATTCCGAATAGAAAGGATTAAGTGAGATAAAAAATGGCACATTCTGATGCTACATGGTACAATTCACAGTGAAGGTATGAAAGCTCCAAATCTTTGCACCAGGCAAAACACCAGCATTCGTAAAAGCAAGAATACAAGTGCTACAAGGTGATAGAGAATTACAGTAGTAATAGGTTTTAACTCACTCTCTCAATTCACGATAGAATAGAAGGATAGAATTAGGTAAAGCTAGAAATGCCTAATTAAAATAATGAATAAAGTAGAGCTAACTGATATTATCGAACTCCAAGCCCTGAAGTCAGAGAATACACCTTCTGTTTAAGTGCCCAAGGGATATTCATAAAATTGAACATTCACAAAAGCCTCAGTAAATAATATAGCAAGGATGATGGTGAAAATACATAATGGCTGGTAAAGTGAGGGCACCTTCCAGTTGGAAGGGACCCAGTTCTTTGTGGACAGTGGTCAGTCAACTGGTGTACACCAGTGAATGTCAGTCCTGTGGATGATATTCTCTGGGCACATTACAATAAAGTAGAAATCCATAAAAAACTCTGGAAACAAAGAGCCACGATAACAACAAAGTTCTTAAACAACTCAGGTCAACAAAGACATCCAAACCAAATTGAAGAATATCTAGAATATAGCTATGAAGGACACCCTAGAAGGACTGATGGAATAGAAAAGAAGGGCTAAGAGGAAGAGCTGAGCTATAAATAAATATATTCATGTATTCTTTCAGTGTTCATATTGCCTTTTTTCTCTCTGTAATCCTCTCATGCTATACATTTCTCCTCAGTCCAGCTACCTCAGAGTGTCCAGAAGGAATGGATTTCTGTAGAACAATTTCAGAGCTCCACTCAGCACAAAATTGTCTCTGGGATTCAGTCAGGATTCTCCAGAGAACACAACCAGTAGGATATACATCTGTCTGTCTGCCTGCCTATCTATCTATCTATCTATCTATCTATCTATCTATCTATCTATCTCTATCTATCTATCTATCTATCTATCTATCTATCTATCATCTATCTATCTAGATGTATATATGTGTATATAGAAAGAGATTTATGATAAGGAATAATGGAGGTTGAAAAGTGCATTTGGTAAGCTGGAGACTCAGAAAGAGTGATGTAAATTGCAATCTGATTCTGACTCCAAAGGCAGGAGAAGATTGATGTCCCAGCTCCAAGACAGGAAACAGATTCTCCCTTACTCAGCCTTTTTGTTCCATCCCGGCCTTCCGTGGGTTGGATGAGGCCCACCCCCACTGGGGAGGGCCATCTGCCTTACTCAGTCTATGGAGTCACATGTGAATTCCATCCAGAAACATTCTCACAGACACACCCAGAATAATGTTTAATCAAATATCTGGACACCCTGGGCCCAGTCAAGTAGACACATAAAACTAACAATCACAGCTACTAAGAGACATATAATCCTGGAACAAATGGGAAAAAAAATGAAAAAAATGATTTTAGTTGGAAGATTCAACATTAAAAGATGTCAATTCTCCCTAAGTTTATTTATAAGATTAACATGATCCCAATAAAAATATCAACGGGATTTTTTGGAATTCAATTAGCCAATTCTAAATTTCATATGGTAAAATGCACAAGTAAGAATAGCCAAGAATATTTTGAAAAAGAAGCCCTGCCAGGTACTAAGATATAGGAATGGGCTCAGAGCCATCTTTCCAGCCCTGGCCCCTACTGCTCTTCACCTGCTCTTGTCCCTCAGCCTCACAGCCTTCTCTCAGGTTCTTGTTCGTACAGGGAATGCTCCTGCCACAGGACCTTTGCTTGGGCTTTTTGCTCTTTGAATAGTGTGTTTTGCTCCTGCCACAGGACCTTTGCTTGGGCTTTTTGCTCTTTGAATAGTGTGTTTTGCTCCTGTTTCAAGACCTCTTGCCTTTTTAATTTCTGTCTCCTCATCACTTCTTTAGGGAAACCTTTCCTTCTTGCTTCCTCAATCTTAAATCACTTTCCTTTGTTATCTGCTTCTTTCTTTCCTTCCTTGCATTTATTTCAGTTTGCAATTATGTGATCATTAGAGTGGTTGTTTGATGAATGACTTTTTTTTTTTTTTTAGACCATAAGCTCAGTGCCTGACTCAGAGTAGACTTTCAGTAAATATTTGTTGATATTCTCATCTGCTGGACTTTGCGGAGTGATTAAAGCTAGCAATGGTCTTTTTTTTTTTTTTTCTTTTTCTTTTCCTTTTTGTGACAATGGTCTTCTAATTCAATAATCAAGAGTCTTCCTAATGTAGGCCCTACTCCAGTGTCGGAGGCAATGATGTCTGAATGTGTAGTTTCTTTCAACCATGAACATTTGAAGATGTGAATGCTTTTGGTGGTGTCCTGCATTGGATTGTAACCTCCTAAAATAAAAGGCTGTATCTGAACTGCCCTTTGTGTGGCTCTTAATATTACGTCCCATGGACACAATGTATTTTCATAAGAAGGAGATGTAAAATTATGGTATGACTGTATCATTGCCTGAAAAATGTTAGTTATTGGAAGAAGTAATCATAGCTATTGAAGAATTTGTTTTTCTAATGAATTTTATAAAAGGCTGTGCCAAATATACTCTAGTTCCAACCTCTGATAAATGACCTAGGCCCTCACATGGCAGATTTTAGAAAATATTGCTGTGGTGGTTAGGGCGGAGTTCTTTCTGAATACTAAGCGAAGCCGAACAGGATGTGGTTCTCTTATTAGGTGCAGTTAAATATTTTATGCTTTCTCCGCAGGAGTACATACTTACCATCTTATTGAATGTGTTGTGATTGGCAAACACTGGCTGTTACTAAGTGCACCGAAGGTTTTGTTTGGCATTTTGTGGATTGCAACACACCAGTCATGACAACGCGTGTTGTAAAGTTAAGGGCTTTAGAATGACTTTTGCACTCATAGGATTTTCCAAACAGTAGTCTTTGGCAGTTGAGTAGCTGGGCAGTCATAAACAGGTTTTACTGGTGTGTCCCCTGAGGCCACGTAGATAATTCCAGGAAACCCTCCTGTATGTGACCTCTTTCATATTCCTTCAAAAATGAATGGCTTTCTTATACGTCTTTCACAAAGGCCACAGGCCCTGGAAACTCCACACAGTGGGTACAGGTATCTGTTTAAGCTCAGGAATAATTCTTGAAGGAAGCAAGCCATTATGGCGTGAGTAGGACAGAAGAGAACCAGAGGTCACAGACTGAGACCTGCAGGCCAAACCCATCAAATCTGCTCTGCAGATGTGTTTATTTGGGTCATATGGTGTTCTTTTTTAAACATTGAAATTAGTTGCCAAGCTGCAAAAACTGAGAATTTTTATTTCAAAAAACTCGAAAAAAAAATAGATAAAAGTCTGGATATATGACTTGTCTTAAAAAAATCAGAATAGTTTGACTATGCTGGGACCCATATTTCTGCATTGGCAGCCATCAGTGGAGCCGAGGGCTGTTCCCTTTAAGATGGGGGCAAGGACTCCTCGGGTACCACGACACTATCTCTGGTCTTAGGCATTCATTTGGGTCACCTTCATGACCTCGAGATAGGCTATGAGATTGAGGATAAATGGCACAGTGAATAATTATGAAGGACACAGCCTTTTACATTTAACTCAGCCGATCTCTCTGATAAGCAAACGAAACGAAGCTGATCTTTGTAGTCTGGAAACAGAAGAACGAGAACTGCCTACCGACTACTCTTTGTGGGCTGTAGGTTCTGGTCAGAGGTCAAATAGCATTTGAGTCTGGCGGAAGGGACATCTCTATACTGACAAAGGCACATTCTCAAATGCCATTCCGGTGGAGTACATTATTCGTTCCTGGGCCACCTCCTGCCTCCCTTAGAAGTTTGAGAACGAGAATGAAATGATCTGAACAAAACACTTCTCTAGGCAGCGTTTTTGATTTTTGACACATTTGGACTACAGAGGATGCTTCTGTGTTTAATCTTGCTCTGCACAGCTGCATAGAAAAGATTGTTTTCACTCTTCTTTATATTTTGTCTTTTGAGGAACCCTATCAGGAAATTTACGATCATCTTTTGGAAGCCCCAGTCACTCGGGAGCAATTAAACCACTATCGGAATGTGGCTGAAAACGCCCGAAGTGAACTTGCAGCAACTTTGGTTAAATTTGAATGTGCTCAGTCGGAGGTAAGATTTTGTATCTTCATAACTCAGAAATGAAAGACCTTTTAGCTTCTTTAGAGTAAAGAAGAACACAAAAGTGATTACAAATAGGACAGTAGGACATAGGTTTAAACCTTTTGGTAAAGTTTATGTGTATTCTCTTATTGTGTGCCTACCTCTTAATTGTAGAGAATTCCTGAAAGTTTATGCATTTTCCATGCTGCAGAGTAAGGTGACGTGGGCTGAATTCTAGATCTCAGAGAAGCTCCACAGTCTGGGGAGAGCTGGGGGCACCTGAGGACTTTGGGTTGAAACTATGTGGGCTTTTGAGAACTTTTAGCAACTCTTGAAGTATGTTCCTTTAATTTGCATTGCTTGCAACCTGGAGCTCTTAGGATGGAATTCTAAATCCCTTTCTTGTGGTGGTTCTGATTGGCTATGGGGAAATTCTAGGAAGATGATTGGATCAGGGCTGGGTCAAGTTTATTGTGGAATTTCTGAAAGAGTCTCTCTAGATCCATTCTGCTCAGAGCATGGTGGCCCCAAGGAGTATAGCATCTGTGAGATAACTAGTGATCTCACTGAGCTGCCAAGACTCCACTGAAAGATGAATCGATAATGTGTGAGTGTGTGTGTGTGTGTGTGTGTGTGTGTGTGTGTGTGTAAGAGCGAGAATGAATGTATGATGCAAACTCAGAGTTCCCAAGAAGTACACACTCATCAAGTTTTCTTACAGCGTGGGCCTGACATCTTAATAGGGCACATATATTGTTTAGTATTTTGATACCACAGAATTAATACAAGTGAAAATATTTCCTTTGTATAAATCCTATAATTATTTTCTTCTTCTCCCATGGTTTTGTCAGAAATCTGAATATTTTATTACCCACAGTAAGAGTCCAGAAGACAAGTGGGAGAAATATAGTGACATATCAAATAGTCTGTATTTACTTGGGAAACAGTTGTGACTATGAAATCCCATAAAGTATAGCTTGTAGTTTCTTTGTTTCATTTTAGGAGCAGTAGCAGCAATAAGGATTTAGAAAATGGGTTACCATTGCAAAATATTTTATAGCCTTTTGCAAAATATACTGCAAACGTCTCTTGAGTGAGACTAAATTACCGCAAGACGTTGCTCAATCGATTTTGAAAAAAAACAGAACATGAAGTTCATTATTTAGGCATAATTTCCCATCTGGTAATACAGATACAAATATGGCAAAAGGAAAGGAAAGGTGGATTAGGGCACGAATAAAATAATGAAATTTTAAATTACAGTGTTGGGCGCCTTAAACGTACACCATGGAAATTCTTTTTTTGTCTTTTTATTTCTTTTCCACGTTAGCTTCATGGCCTCCGATCCAGAATGCTTTCTAAAGAAGTTTCCTGTCAAGAATTGAAAGCTGAAATGGAGAACTGCAAAGAGGACAACGCCAGAAAATCATCTCTCCTCGCCTCTCTGAGAGACAGAGTTCAGGAGCTGGAAGAAGAAGCAACAGCACTTTCCTCTTCTAAAACCAGAACAGAAATCACAGCTCACACTGCAATCAAGGAGAACCAGGAGTTAAAGCAGAAAGTTGTAGAACTAGACGAGAAATTACAGTACGGGTATTTGATATGTTTCTTAGTTGAGCTAGTGTTGAAATACTAGCTTCTGATAGCAGAATATGCCTTTGAATGTTCTGGCATTTTACATTATTTGGCCTTGAAACTCAATCTGGAAAAAAAAAAAAAAAAAAAAAAAAAGAGATACTGGCCTTGAATATCTTCAGAGCCTTGAAAAATTTTCCCAAGTTCATTTCTAAATGTCACCAAGAGTCCTAACACTAACAAACAGCACTGTCCTAAGCATGTTATGTCCTTTTGATTAGGGCTGCAAATGCTTATCTGTACAATTTGGAAGATTTGCTCTAAGTAGAGGTTTAACCAGAGGTGGGGTTGATATAGTAGGGCACAGAAGGAGGCATTAATACAGAAGATAGTCATAGAGATACCCCAGAAGCCCAGACCACCCCAGATCGCCCCAGACCACCCCAGACTGACCTGGACCACCTCAAACACTCCTCATTTGGTTTTATTGATAGTTTATGCAGACAACTCATGAAACTGAGGTTTTCTATACCTAGCTCTGGCAAAAGGTGATTATTGAGACAAAATTGAGAACTAGTGGTTCCTAAAATATACTTTTAAAATTCTACGTGTAAAAACTTAAACGACTTTACTAATAAAATACTTGGAATTTTACTTATTCCATCTGGAAAAAAAAATCCAACACTTACTGCTCTGTCTTCCTTCTCCCCTTTCACTTATGACAAAACTCTTTAAAACATTTGTGCATACTCGCTGCTCCAATTGATCTCCTCCTTCTCTCTTAGGTCTTCTCCACTGGACCCACTCACTAAGGGAACCAGTGACCGCACATTGCAAATTAAATGATGAAGTCTGCATCTTACTTGACCTATCAGTATAGTAGTCACAACTGGTTTCTCCCCGAAACGCTTTCTTTTGGCTTTCAGGCTGCTGCACGTACCTGCTCTCTACCTTACCTTTCCAGCTACTCTGTCGCTTATCGCTTATTGCTCCTCATCTCCTTGACGTCCAAATATCGGAGTGCCCCAGGACTCAGTCCAGGAATCTCTTTTTTAGCTCTGTCTAAAGTCACTCTCTTGGGAATCTCATCTTCATGACTTTGAGAATAATCTAAATGCTAGTGACTCCCACATTTCTGTATCTAGCCTGGATCCCTTCCCGGAACTCAAGACCCCCAGATCTTACTACCTACTGAGCATCTCTGTGTGGGTGTCCAACAGGCATCTCAGGTTTCACATGTCCAACACTGCGCTGCTGGTGTTTCCATGAAATCTACCTGCACGTTTCCTCATCTCGTTTAATTCTAGTTGATCAGGTCAAAAATCTTGGATTATCCTAGGTTCCCTTTCTTTTTCACACTCCACGTCTGATCCTTCGATAAACTCCATCATTTATTTCCACCTTCAGAATAAATCTACTTTCCATTGCCACTAACCTGGTTCAAGCAACGGTCACTTCTTACCTGGATTGTTACAGTAGCCTCCTCAGTGGTTTTCCTGCCTCTGCTAACATGGTCCTGTTCAACACAAATTGGATGCTACCCATCCTCTTCTCAGAGC
>CM053502.1:165350288-165465215 GCA_028627145.1 Eidolon dupreanum
TCTTGCAAATCTTATTAATTCGCCCAGTTAACAAATGCACAACGTCGAGGCTGAAAAGCCCCGCTAATCCCGATGATCACCACTATTTGAGCACGTTATTAAGGATTTTTCTATGCTTGTATTAATGAGGAGGATTTTCTTTTTTAAAAAAGAGAGTCCTGCTTTCTTCTCTGTATTCCCCTCCTGTGCCAGGCAGGGCACTGCATGGAGTTGGTGCCAGCGGACGTGGGCCGGACAGAACTCCCTGGCTCCCTCGCCTGCTGTAACTTCTATAGAACATCACATTTCCTTGGTTATTTAGCAGCCAGGGTGCTTGTTCTTTTGGCTGAACTCTCATCACTGTTACCTTGTAGCTACCTTTTGATTAATTTTAATTTGATCACCAGGTCGGCACATAACAGCAGAGTTTCGAGGCAGTCTTTGAATATGTGATCTTTTGTGTGGTTGAGGGGTGGATAACTCTGTTTTTATATGATAATGCACTCATGGGGGATATAGCTCAGAGTCGCTGAGAGAAAGCGGTGTGAAATTATTGATTTTCATAGGACCGCTGTAATTGCCTTCTCTTCAGCTTAGAGAGCTGTGCGAGGAAAACGCATTCATGAAAGGACAAATTGTTACTTTTGAAGAGACTGTGACTGTCCATGAGATGGAGGCAAAAGCTAGCAGAGAAACGATCATGAGGCTGGTTTCCGAAGTAAACAGGGAGCAGAAAAAAGCTGCTTCCTGCACTGAAGAGAAAGACAAGCTGCACCAGGTACAGTATGTGAAGTGTGTGTGTGCATCCATGATCATGTTTATGAAGTGGAAATTGAAAAGAAGATGTGGGCGAGCACAGCAGCTTTACTGACCACAATATCGCACGGCTGCCCACTGCAGGAGGGCCGGGGGCAGCGTGGGACTCAGTGACCTGCATAGGCTCTTTGATGTGTAGTTAGAAAATTAGAAGCAAAACAAAACAAAAAACAAAAAACAAATGAAACCTTTAAAAGTAGACTTTACAGAGAATGTGTCTGTCTTTAGTTAAGCTATAAGGATTTTAAATTTTTTTACACTTATTTTTTTGAACAAATAGGTAAAGCATCCACAAAGTAAAAAATTCTAAATGCACACAAGGATATATGGTGAAAAGTCTTTCCTTTACCCACTTCCTCTAGCCACCCAGTTGTTCTCAGAGGGCACCTCTATTAACAATTTCTTATACACTTTTCTAGAAATATTGCATATACCTATATGCATATACTCATTTTTATTTATTTTTAACACAAATGACAACATACTCCACATACTGTATTTTTCTTTTTTTAAAAATGTTAATATGCTACACGTTATTATAAACAAAGGTGCTATCAATTATCTATCATATCTCATGTATGAGAATATATCAGTAAGACAAAATCCTAGAAGTAGATTTGCTGGGTCAAAGGATATGGATATTGTAATCTGAGAGATAGTGTCAACGAAAAATGACTCAATTCTAAATTTTCTTATATGGTGAGCTGCTTGATTTTTCCTAATTAGCTGGAACCTGTTTCAGCATGAGAATTAATACCGTATATGTTTTTTAACATTATATAATCCTTTAATTATATTTTTTAAAAATTTTGTGGCCAAGAATAATGATCAATTTCCAAAAGCAAAAGTGAGCTAGTGCAATCAGCTACTAAGATACAGAGGAGACAATTAAATGGTAAAGGAGATGGAATTTTATATTAGGTAATGACTAACGTTGAAAAAGAGAGGCCCCATGAGAGGCAAAGGTCCAGTAGTATCCCACAGGCTGAAGGGGTTCAGGCTTGGTGGGTTGCAGGTGAAGGAGCCATCTTTGTGGAAATTGCTTTTGGGCCTTCCATGCGTACAGTGACATCACGGTCAAGCCGAGGTGGGACGGGAAGCTGGGCTGTGAAAGTGAGCCACAGTAATGATAACAGTCTCCATTCCCCTCCCAATTCCCTGCACCAAAGGACCCTTCTTACCAACTGGATTTCTTCTCCCAATGCATTAGCTTTGTGGAAAGAGCAAAAGTTTTATTAGTTTTATCAAGTAACTTCAGTCATTTCAACACCCTTGTCTTCGTCAGCTCAGGCTGCCAAAATGAAATTTCATAGACTGGGTGGCTTAAACTGTGGACGTTTATTTCTCACAGTTCTGGAGGCTGGATGAGCAAGATCAAAGTTTCCGGTGAGAGCTATCTTCTGGCTTGCAGATGACTGTCTTCTTGCTGTGCTATCACAGGGCAGAGAGAATGAGAAAGCTCTCTGGTTTCTCTTCTTACAGGGGCAACAATCCCCAAATGAGGACACCACCCTCGTGACCTCATCTAAACCTAATTACCTCTCAAAGGGCCCATTTCCAAACGCCATCTCACTGGACATTAGGGTTTCAACATACGAATTTCAAGGAGACGCAGTTCAGTCCACAGCAATCCTCAATTAATTTTCTCCAACGCTTTCTTATGAAAAATTTCAATATATAGAAAGTATGAAGACACACAATGAACACCCATCCACCAGGAGGCAACAGTTGCTAGCATTTTGATATATTTGTTTTATGGCTTTAAACACACACACACACACACACACACACACACACACACACACACACACACGTGGTATTTGGAGAACCACTTGAAATAGATTGCAGATGGTAGATGTATTGTATCTGGCTATTTCAGCATATGTATCCTAAGAGTAAGGACATTACCCTACATAACCACAATGCCATTATCACATCTCAAAGTTAACAATAATGTCACGATATCATCTGTGGTGGTTTTTAAGCCCACAGATATTTTGTACTCCTCCCTTTGAGAAATGGTATTTAATTCTCCTCCCCTGAGGTAAAACTAAGTGACTCACTTCCAGTGAATAGAATATGTCAGAAGTGATGGATGTTGTTATGAGACTGGGTTATAAAAAGGCTGCGACTTCTCTTTTACACGCACTCTTTTGATCTCTCTTGAGTCATTGCTCTTGAGGGAAGCCAACCTCCATGTTGTGAGGTCCCTCAGGCAGCCCAAGGTAAGGTCCACGTGGCCATGAACTGAGGCCTCAGCTACCATGTGAGTGAGCTTGGAGGGGAGTCCTCCTCCAGGTTGAGTCTTGAGATGATGTAGCCCTGGTCAACAGCTTGAATGTAACATTGTGAGAAACCTTGAGTCAGAAACACCCAGCTCAGTCATGCTCAGATTCCTGATCCATAGGAACTGTGAGATGGTAGATATTTGTTCTGTTATGCCACTAAATTTGGGATAATTTGTTATAGTAATAACTAACCAATTATCGTCTAACGTCATTCCACATTCAAATTTTACTACTTGTTACAGTGTGTCTTTTATAGCTGTTTTCTTCCCCAAATTGGGATCCAATCAAGGTTTATTCATTGCCTTTGTTGAATATATTTAGCCTTTTTAAGTTTTTTTTTTTAAAACAGCATTGACTTTTTGGAGAGTCCAAACCAGCCATCCAATTGTTTCTTTGTGATGTTGTTTAAAATGTTTCTCTATTCTGTATACACTTAAAGTTGTATCTAGAGGCTGGATTGGATTCAGGTTAAACATTTGTGCAAGAATATTTCAAAGGTAAAGTTGTATACTTCATATTGCATCACATTAGAGGCAGATAAAGTTAGGTGGTTCTGTTGCCACTGATACTAAGTTTGTTGTTCCACTACTTTAGTGTAAAGGTACAATTTTTTCTTCCACAGTTACATACAGTAAGTTAAGGTGATAATTTCTGTTATTTCTGTTTCTCATTGATTTTATCTAGCAATGTTAACATCCATTGATTCTTGCTTCAATTAACTTACATCAAAGGTGGCAAAGTGAAAATATTCAAATTTATCATTCTTTTTACCTATCAACTGGTATTTCTTCTACAAAGAAAAGTTAAAATTTTTTTTCCTTTTTCAATCTGTGGACACATGCAATTTATTTAGTGTGTTAAAATCAACTTTTTTTTTTTTTTTGGTGTTCCAAAGCCATCAAATTTTGTCTTCAACCCACCAAGATGGTCTCTGTGACTTGTAACCTGACTCCTTTAGTTTTTCATTCTTTCCTTGCTTCCTGACAGAAGACACTATCTTAGGTTCACTTACAATTTTCAGAACACAGAGCTAATATCAGCCTATTCACTAAGGAGCGTTGGTTCCTTTTATTGCTGAATGGTGCTTAGAAACCAAGATTCAGGCTTTAGATGTGCTCATTGCTATTGGAGTGTCATTGCTTTTGGTGGCCAGAGCTAGAAATAAGTTTTTAATAATAAATTTATAGTGGTATTTTTAATTAAAATTATTATTGTAGAGTTTTCTTAATATCTTTTTATTTTGTATCTTTTAGACCCTAATATTTACTCCTTTGCTTTGTCCTACAATATACATAAAATTATTTCAAAATCACACTTTCAATATTTTACCTACTAGTAAACTTTCAGAGTGAAATTTAAGTGTCTCAGACTTTTTACATTAATACTATCAGCAATCATTAGTATGGTCAGCATTTATCAAGCACTTACCATTAGCACAGTCACTGCACTAAGCACTTTAAGAGGTTATGTACTTTGCTCAAGTTCACACAGCTATTCAGTAGCAAAGCTGGGATTTGAACTCTAGTCATTACATTATTATGCTTTCACCAATAATCCTCTTTACTTGTCTATTCACAGTTACATTCCTCATACAAGTCTAATGCCAAAAAGTATTTGTCAGTGGAACAACATTTAGTAGCTATGCGCATTTCCTCAGAGAATGAATAAGACTTTAATCAATTGTAAGTAGTCGTTATTGAATTGTTAAGGCTGGAAAATTAGAAAGAATTTAATGTTTATAAAAAAGCTTTACTGGAGATTAGCAGTAGAATATGAAAATGTGTTGTAAGAGCCCATTAAAAAAAAACAGAACTTATTCCTTTTCTTACATAAGTGTCTTTACTTGTAAATGACCAAAGCAGTGTTGTTCAGATTTTGGAAACACATTCACTTTGGGATGAAGTTCCTGCCAAAATAATAAAAATTGTAAAAAAATATGGGCAGTAAAAATTTTGTGGTCTTTAATAAAGTGCTCATTCATAGGATTATGACCTCAAAGATTTATTACTGAAAAATACTGTCAAGTGCTTTTCTCGACACGTTAATGGACTCAGGAAGAGTCTTCACGGTGCTTTCTAAAGCTCTGTTTTTGAGGTAGGAAACTTACTTTATTAGTGAGGTTCAGAAATACTGTAGAGGTAGAAGTATCCACAGGGCTGGGTGCTATTTGTCAAACTCAGCTTTTCTGATTTTCTTAATGATTCTATTCAAGTTACTTTATGAAAATTTCCCAAATAAAAATCCAGGTGATTTATTATACATTTGGAAATATATGTTATTTAAAAATCTTTAGTAGTTAATACTGAAGTATGTTTTAAAAACTATCAAAGATTGGCACCTTTTCTTTTGGTTATCTTGAAATCATCTCACCTTAAGAAAAGTAGTCACTTTACCTACACAAGCCACACACCCGGTTCCCACAGACTTTAGAAGTTCAAATCAGTGGGTCAGAAATTAAACTTAAATATTGAATTTCCCTTTGCATTGTTCACATTCTCTTTAATTCTCATAGCTAGAATTGAAGCTAGGCAAAAATACTGGTTTTGGAGTCAGACAGGCTCCAAAAAGAAATTCTCTTCTGCTTCCTTGGTTTGTCATCTGGCAATAGCATTACATAAGAGGGAAAACTGTAAGAGAGTCACAAAGAGCAAAGTGACTAACAGGCTAGGCTCTAGGGTTTTTATCCGGGCTCCAGAATCATTTGGCCCTGTGATCTCAGGCATATGACTTCACCTTTTTGAACCTCAGTTTCTTGTCTGTAAAATAGGAAAATAATTTAAGGATCTATCTCTTGCAATTATTTTTAAGATTGAACGATACAATAGCATAAAGTACTCAGGACATGCCCAATATATAATTAATGCTCATGTTTTCACTTTTCTTTCCCAGTTATGTACTTTTATCTAGGCATTAAGAGGACAGGCATATAAAATAGCTCCCAGAAGTGAGAAATTATTAGAAAGGATAAATTATTAAAGAAACTAAAGATCTCTTTATAATTCTAGAATCATGTTGGAGGTGACCTTGAAGCCTTTTAGAATCTAGATCATCTAATTCTATGTGAAATAAGAATCATCTTTAAAATGTCCCTGCCTCACTAGTGGCCAGTGACCTCTCTGCTGCAGGAGTCCCACTGCCTCTGAGCAGGGCTAATTGCTTGACAGTTCTTTATTGTGGCAAGTCAGGAGCAGAATCCCTGTAATTCACACACTCATCCTGGTTCTATCTTAATTAAACTTCACGGAATAAACTGAAATTCCTTTAGTTGATTCCTCCAAGTATTTGAAGACCTTTAACGTGGATTTCTAAGTCTCTTCATCTTTCAAATGTTCCTTATTTGAACTTTCTTTCTTATCTTATGTGAGGCTGGGAGAGTTCTAACCTCTGGATGAGGAATTCAAATGAAAATAAATACTGGAGTAATACCTGCTCATATTATAAAAAACTAAAACTGTTTATAAGATTCCAAAGTAAAATTTAAAATTCTCTCTCCTTCCACTTTTAGCCTTACTCTTACACTCTTATTTTAACTTCTGATAAAAAACCTTAAGACTTTAAAGTAATGCATTTCTGTTCCTGTTTCACCAATCTGAGACAGTATCTTTAGACATTTTGCTATGAAATATGAGGAATTTAATGCTTCCTACTTTTTACTCCCTTCATTCTACTTCCCATTTCTTAAAATAATATCGTATTTACATTGTCAAGTTTGGTCATATTTACATGCTGTTCTGTAACTATAATTGAGTCTTTAATGCTTTGCATTTAGGTTGTCTACACGTTTAAAATAAATTAAAACAGCATTTAAAGTAACGATTACATAAATATTTTTGTTAATTGGTGTAGTCTTAGCACGTGATGCTGAAACGATGCCATGTTGATGTTGTCCCCTTGGGAACTGTCCATGGTCCTCCAGGCACAGTCTGACCAGTTCAAGGCAGAGCGGGAAGCTGGGGAACACACGGGCTTCTTGGGCAGCTAAATTCATTGTCACCTTGTTTTGAGTTTGTCAGTGATGAGAATTTCAAATTGCCTTTCAATTATTTGAAGACGTCTACAGGATAAATGTTACAGTTCTTTTAACGTTTGCTCCCAGACCATGATTTTAAGACTTTTGCCATTCTCCTTCCGAAAGTCTGAACGTACTCTAGTACAGCTTTTTTTCAAAGAATCAGTGTAGGAAGGATCAGGATTTTTCCTTATTTCCAATTCATTGCTGACCAACACATTTGTAAAACCATGAAAATGAATAGGGAAATTGTTTAAAAAGGCACAAAAAGTATAAGTCTCCATTTTAGGTATTAGAAGCCACAGACATAAAATTACATTTCAATAATCAGAATAAACATAGGAAAAATGAAAGAATTAAGCTGTTTGCATTCTTCTTTGAAAGTATGTTTGTAGAGTCATATAGACAATACTGTCATACTGATAGCTTTTTGTCATACTGTAATCATATATGAACAAAAAGTTATGAGTAAAATTCCCTCTATTGAAGTCTTATTCCTCATTTTGATTGAAAGTTTTATTGTGATAATGAGCTAGCTTCTCGCTTTATGTTAACTTATGTCATCTTGGTTACATTGGTGATAATGCTACTTGCAGGGCTAATGAATATTAAACCGTTCCTATGTCTTGCTTTTAAAGCACTTACAGTAGAAAACTAGTCTCACAGAGGTTTGTTGACACTAGAAGAGGTTTTCAAGCAATCTCAGCAAGTCAAGATATTTATTTGTAACTTGTATCCAAAACAAGTGGAAAATAATAAAAATTGGAAAATAATAGAAATTCAGCTTAAGTTTGAAATTCAAGTGTTTTCAAAATCCATCTTCAGTTCTCCATCTGTAGACAGTTTTATCAGTTCATTATGTAAAGGTATAGTTATATTTAAATTATCTTTTGATAAAAGTTTAAATTCTTTTGACGAAAGAAATGGGCCGGATTTTACACACTTTTCACTTTTGGATTATAGTCGGCAAACCAACCTTAAAGTATCACATGTAACGTGTTCCTATTTGCACAACAGGTATGCAGCTCATGCATGTGCCACTTACACGTCAGTCTATACCTTGCTCAAAAATTGATGTCAGTGCTCCCATCCACACAAAGTTTCATGCTATTACCTGAAAGCAGATGCTAAGCTACTTACTTTTCACTTAAGAAATGAATAAGCATCATACTGTTATATAAGATTATTGAACAAGTTGTTATAGTAAACGGAAAAGTTGATGTCAAATTGGTATAGAAGTTACTAAACTTTTACCCTTAATTTCTGAAATTATCTTGTTGACACTAGGAACAAACTGTTGCAGGAGGTACACAAGTGTGTAATTCACATTTTG
This sequence comes from Eidolon dupreanum, assembly GCA_028627145.1. Classification (NCBI taxonomy): domain Eukaryota; kingdom Metazoa; phylum Chordata; class Mammalia; order Chiroptera; family Pteropodidae; genus Eidolon; species Eidolon dupreanum. Next base: position 165,358,714 of record CM053502.1, read on the forward strand.
AATAGCACTGTTCTGGGGGGCGTCTTATCTGTATTGAAATTTGAATCTCAGAACCGAATGCAAACTTTGGGTTTGATTTAGTTAAAGGGAAATAGAAACAGTAGGACATCACCTCCCGTATTCTAGATACTTTACTTCTACTAATGCAGCCTAAATTTAGTGTGTGTGTGTGTGTGTATGCGTGTGTGTGTAGCGTGTGTGTGTATGCGTGTGCGCGCACATCACTATTGACTCAGAACTTTAAATGGACCCAAATTCCTCGGGTGTTTTCAGAGTTGCCACTGTTCTGTCATATCTTCCGCTTCTGTCCATCAGCTACAGTTCCCTCCTCCAGACATGGTCAGAATTGGTAGTTAGTTGCCTGTGCATATTTCTAGAGGGATTCTCTTTTTGTGGGTACAAAAGGTACTAGACACAAGGTTAGGCACCTTACTTTTTTCACTAATTATATTTTGGAGAGTCTTCTTTCCTATCAGTATTACTATTTATCATATCAGCTTCCTCGGTTCTTTTTAAGACTACATAATGTTCTATGGGATGAGTGTCTCCTATTTGTTTGTGCAATACCTAATCTTTTGCTATATAATAATTGAATAACTTTGCATATACGTCATTTTCCATGTTTAGTAATCTATCCTACTGGTTTTTTTTAGGACTGGAATTGCAAAGCTACAGGATATGTGCATATTAAATTTTGTTACACATTTTGATATAAATAGATACCTGTTGTACCTATTCACACTTCTGCCAGCAATGTGTGAGAATGCCTATTTGAGGGGAATTTCTGAGTTTATTTGTTTTTCTTAACTTGGTAGGTAGAAGTAACCACTGGTTTTTAATTTCACAAAATTTGCATAAGGTTTGATGAATTAAGTCCAAGCCAGAGGTTCTCCACCCTGACAATAATTAGTCATTGTATTTTTGAGGCAATTTGATTTCATGCATATTCAAGTCTCGATAATATCATTATAATAGGAATTAGCTGTGTTTTAAAAACATGAACCTCTAATGGTTAGATTACTTAATGTGTTTCTTTGGGAATTAATGCAGACATGCATTTAATTAGGAAGCTTAAATTGAATGCCTTAATCATATTATTTACAATTGCTTTTGTTAAAAGTAATTTTGAAGGAGTCATTATTCATTTGTTGCATTAGTGGGACCGAATTTAAAGATTCGTTTATCGAAAACAATTTCAGTAAAGTGATGCCTGTCCCTCTCTCTGTAGGGCCTGCCCTCATTTGCAAATGTGATTTCCTTTGTGGAGGTCAGCCCTGATTTTGCTCAGAGGGAGCTACTAGTTTCCTGTTCCAGGTGTCAGCATGGTCTGACAGCAGTTCCCAGGGCCTGGCCAGTGATACCAACGTCACATTACTTCAGTGTATCCTTGAGGTAGCCATGCAACCGACTCCATTCTAGTCGCTTCCTCCTGATAGCTCTACAGGTGATTGCATTTGCAGTCTGGGAACAGCTGTTTCCAGCAGATCGGCTCAGTGCCTCTGAATCCTGAAGCCCTTCATCAGAACGCTGGGGAGCAGCCGTGCCTGAGGCCTCGTCACCAGCTCCCCCATCCTGCATTTCATACAGGAAACATCATGTAGTTCGCTGGGCTGACGCGCGTCCAGAAAAGAAATCTAACCTGCTGCCATGTGCCACTGTATTCCGTGATCAAAAACGAATTTTCTGATTTTTACCAGATATGTGTCAGTGCTTCGGATTCCACAGAGGACTGTTTTGGCCCTTGTCTCTAAGGCAGTGAGACAGCAGTCTCATAGTGAGTGGAGGAAATTCCTCAGAGCTGAAATATTTTAACTGTGTTTATTGGTCTCGCGGTGTAAGCTGCCAATGGGTTAGTTCACTCCAGATAGTGAGTCTATAGTATTTAAGCGTCTGATATAATTTTTTTTTTTTTTGGTATTTTGAGGAACTTCTGTAAATACTTGGTTAAAAATATCACTCTATTGGCCATGGAAACGCCTCTATTTTGTAGCAGGAGTTTTCTTTCAATATAAACTTTAATATGTAATATTCTATAGGGTTTTAGAACTCTGGGGGAATTAGAATTAATTTTCATCCTTACGCCATCCAATTTAGGGTCTCAATTTTCTGATCACACGTTAAGATTGTCGTTTTTAAATAAAATATGGCCCCAGTTTATTATCACCAACGCTGATACTGGTTACTGTTATTGAGCAGCTATTGTATTAGTACCTGAAAAGAAATCTGTAAAGTGATGAAATATTGTATTTGTGATAAAGAGTCCTTGACTCTTTACTTTAAGGGCTATAATTTAATCAGAAACAGTAGTGGGGCTTCTCTGTAAAATGGACTAGTTTGGAAAGGGAATGGGGAAACGAAGCTGTTGCTAGGATCTTGAAAAGCAAAGCATTTCACAAAATAGGTTCCGTAATTAGTTTAGTTATTACATCTCTGAAAAGGGCAGCCTTCTCTAACCACCTATCTACTCCATGACTCTTATTTCAAATTGATGGCTGAGACTTTCTTGATTTAAAAAAAAATCACCAAGAGGAAAAAAAAGTAAGACATTCTCTTTTTTATAAAAAGTAGGAAGTAGCATTTTAAGTAACATTTTTCCTTCCTCTAAGCTGTTCGTGGAGATAAATTTCTTTTCAGATCCAGTTCTAGTGCAAAAAGGATGATTACATTTTAACTAGCAGCCTGAAATACTAATGGCCAGTTTAGACTAGAATCTGTTATTCAAAGGTATTGTTTCTTTTTAGTTATTTTTGAACCTAACTTCCTATATTTAAATAAAAAACAAAATATTTTCATCAGTTAACTAGGCTGCAATACTGTAGCTGTGTTGGTTAACCAACTGCTTCTTCTTTTTTTAATGTAAACACATGTATTTCAGAACTTGATGTCACCAAGATTTTTTTTTAAATGAATTTTAATGATGCTTCTTTTATGTTTCTAGATTATGGTAATTAGAAGTAGGTGCACATATAACCTTCCCTATGCCTTTTGTTGTTTTTGTGAACCTAACAATACATAGTATATTCTTTAAAATTATTATTCTCGGTATGGTACTTTATCTCACCCTACTTTTAATCCTCCCACCCACCAAATGGCCAGTTATTTCTGCTCCTTCAGGTTCTATTATTTTTAGTTTGTCTTTATGAGAAAAGGGGATACACAGTGAATGAATAATGAAAGACCATATTCTCCTTTATGCAATGGTGTTTCTATGAGAATGCCAGTCAATTATTTAGAATAGTATTACAGAGACATCTTTATTCAAATAATTTTTAGTGTCTAGTTAGAACTGGGGGTTTACTGTTTATTCAAAATCAATTTCCCTGCAAACCAAGCTTGAAAACACACGGCTCTATAAACATACAGTACTACATATGGATTGAGTCCGCTAGCCTCTTGGCCAATGATTTTTTTTATTTTTTTATTTTTTTTATTAATTCTTTCCACAGGCCCACATATAAAAGGCTTATATGTCAATTTCCTTTTTTTCCTAGCCCTGATTTTATATCCCTTCTCTTTTTTTAGACAACTAACTTTACCTGACAGAGCCTTTACAGTTTAATAACTTTATGAAGAGACGATAGGGAACTTAGATTTAAAAACGTCATGAGCGTTTAACTCTCACTCCTTGAAAAGCAAATGTAGGTGTCCCTCATTGGCTACTAACGTTTTGGTCTTCACTTTCTGTAATTATTTTAGGACTTACTCAATGCCATAGAGGTGAAAGAAGGCCTCGAAAGGGAAGTGAAGATCTTCCAAGGAAGGCTGCTTGCTGGCCAGCGGGTCTGGGATGCCTCGAAGCAGGAGCTGAGCCTCTTGAAGCAAAGCTCTTGTGAGTTTGAGAAGAGGCTGAAGGCCGGCCTGGATGCAGCTGCAGCCTCGCAACGCCAGTACTCCTCGTTCAGGGAGAAAATCGTGGCCCTTCTCAGGGGCAGCCCAGGCATGACTGAGTCCACGGAGGACACCATTTTGGAGAGGATTCAAGAAATGGGCCTGCAAGAGGAAAGCCGGAAAAGGGTGAGTGAGTAATGCTGCTTATAAGCTTCCTAAGGACAGTGAACTCATTCATTTAGCATACTCAATACGTGAGTTACCTGAGGTAGTTATACGTATCATTTAAACATGGTTTTGTTTTCCACAAATATTTATCATACTTACAAAGCCTAGAGAGTCACTCAGGTGACGGCTAACTACGTGGTGGGTTCTGAAGTCAGACCTCCTGGGCTGAACCCGTCTCCGCTGCACACAGACTCACTCCAGGTGTGACCTTGGGCGGGTTCCTGAGTTTACAGCCACTTGAGTCACCTGCCGCACAGGGACAGCCCAGGGCCCACACCCCTTGTCTGTAACCACTGGGGCCCAATGCGTTTGTGAATTCAGAATTTTTCAGAGAGGTAAAAAAACACACCAAAAGTAATCTTACACATCCCTTCTCATGGGGTCGGGGGCAACACCCGATGATCAACCACATTCATCGTTCCGTAGCAAAGCCCGTGGACAACTTCTCCACGTGCGGCACAGAGAGGCTCTGAGAAGCCTCTCGTCGCTGGGCCAGGCAGGGTTCGCTGTCAAACCCGGTCAGGTCAAGCTTTATCAGTCAATGAGTTACAACAAACACCTGCCCATTTTCACATCCTCTTGGATTTTGGAGTTGCCGAGAAGGGTTCCTAGATCCGTAACAGTATCTGCCGCTCAAGGTCATTGTTGATCGTAAGCATTAAATAAAAAAAAAAATTGTTATTAAGTCTTTCGCACGCTGTCTGACAAATAGCAACAATAAATATTAACTATTGCCACCCTTGCTTCTCTTCTCTTTCTCCTTCCGTCTTTCCTCGTTTTCATAAGGTGTTGGTGCCTAGAACAATCTTTTAGGGGACCTCTTTAGCAAGTGGAGAAAATGATTTAATTCACACATATGATTGAAGCTTGTTTAATTTTGTTATCTGGTTTATACTATTAATAATTCTCATGTCCTATAAAGCTTTGCTTAGCCGAATCAATTTCAGCCCAACTCTAAATTATCATCAGCTCCAAATTATAGAAGTCCAAATTACTGAGGTTTTAAAGTAAATAATATCCAAATTTTAGGTACAATTTCTTTACTGACTGTTTCTTCTACTGAATTCATCCTTGTTCAAAAAGAGAAAACGCACGTTTCCATCTTTCAATGTTTCTGAAAATCTCAGAGTGATTGTTAACTCAGAGTTCAGGGTTGCATTTATAAATTTCCTGTAGCGATAAAACATTTCAAATTCCTTTTTTAAATTCTCCAAAATTCACATGTATTTCGGGAGCGACCCTACCGACTCCTTTGTCCAGTGTAGGATTCTCTCTGTGGATATAGAATGTTCATCCTTGCAAGATGTACAGGCAACTCAACTTTTCTTGTGATTCGGTACACACATAGGTACTGAATTGGACAAGGAAATTATTTACAGGACTGAGAAAAACTTCATCGACTCATTTACCTTGAACAGTGAGAGATGTACTTCGACAGCTAATGATTCTTTGTCTTTCCATTTTATTGCTTTCCTCTTCTGTTTTTCCAAATGTTTTCCTGAAACTATGTTAATTCCAGCCCGTGAAACATGGCATAAAATTGTCAGCATGATGTATATGTTTATTTTCTAAAGTGAAATGATGTAAATTGGTTAAGCTGGATGGCCTTCCCCCACTTCCCATAAAAATTAGAATGATTCAGAGTCTTTTTAGTGCCTTTGTCTGCCTTTCCTACCCTGTAATTTTTTTTCAATAGCCATTCTCACTATTTAAAAGCTTGAAATCAAGCATATAGCTGGCATCTTGCGTGACTCATCTTCAAGTAACATCAGGAGAAAATGGATTTCATATATTATCTTAGAAATGTTTCTGAAGAATGGGAGCTTTACAAATTGATGAACATGTTTGTTGAGAAGGCTGCATACCCCTGCCAGCTGCTGTGGCTCATCACGTCGTCAACAGTTGAGTAATAACCACGTGGAGGCCCAACGATGGATTCGGGCCGGGCCTGGCGAATTCTTCGCTTCACGTCAACTCCTACTCACTGAACACTGCTTTTCTCGTTAACCCCTTTGCTATTAATTTTTACCCTCCCGCGTTTACAGTTCTTAGTAGAGTTCAGGTCACCGTCCATACTTTCTTAGCAAGTTGTTTCTGCTCATTCCTTGCTTTTCTGCTTATAGCAAAATCGTAGATTCCTGTTTAAAGGCTTCGCTATAACGTAGAGCGAGATATCACAGCTTTGGCACTGTTGACGTTTTGGGTTGGATAATCCTTTGTTTTGGGAGCCATTCTGCGCACTGTAGGTAGTTTAGCAGCATCTCTGGACTTCTACCCACTAGATGCCGGTAGCATGCCTCTTCCTCCCAACTCGTGACAACCAAAGATGTCCCCAGACATTGCCAAATGTCCAGGGGTGGGGATGAGGCGTGAAACCATCCCTAGCTGAAAACTGCTCTGTTAAAGGAATGTTCTACTGTCGAGTTTCTGAGAATTCTAAATGAGTATTTAGATGTTATTTAACCTTGAAATTTCAGGACAGTCGTTAACAGGTGATTTTGAAATAATTACTTCTTGCACAATGACAAAAAGTTGCAGTCTTTTTCAGGATTTAGTTTAGAATTTTGAGGCAAAAATATTTTTGATCTTATTTTTAGATGTTTCCTAACTGGCTAGTCATCTGGTTGAGAACTGATTAAATACAGGGAGGATGTGACCATGATTGATTTCTATGTCATTTTCTAAATTAAAGAAATTACTACAAGCTCATAAACATTTGTCGGGCCTAAATGCTCTCCTGCTTTAGGTACACATAAGACTTTATTTCCCACATTGAGTGTTTCTTAGTCTGGCAGCTCTGTGGGCACTGTGGGGACCCAGCCTAAGGCAGTGGTCCCCAACCTTTTTCATACCAGGGACGATGCTCCTATCAGAATCTAATGCCTGAGGATCTGAGGTGGAGCTGAGGCGGTGATGCTAACGCTGGGGAGCAGCTGCAAATACAGATGAAACTTCTATCCATAGCCTACTGCTCACCTCCTGCTATGCAGCCTGGGGGGTTGGGACAGCTGCCCTAAAGGACCCGAGGTGTGATCTGTAGCTTGCCCACTCTCCCTTCTGATCTTCTCATTCTGCTCTGCTTATAATCCTCTGATCTACTGAGCCCAACACTTACCAAGAAGCTTCAGCAGACTTCCACTGACATTTCATTATCCAGAATTCTGTGTCATGGCCACCCTGGCTATAAGGGCATTGGGAAGGGTGAATAGATAGAGATGTTAGCCCTCCCAGCCCCTGCAGTGTGTTCATTTCCTAGGATGGACATAACAAGTACTGCTAAATGGGGCTCAGGCAACAGAAATTTATTATCTCTCAGTTCTGGAGGCCAAAAATCCAAGATCAAGGTGTCAGCAGGGCTGGTTTCTTCTGAGGGCGATGAGGGAGAATCTGTCCCAGGCCTCACGCTCAGCTTCTAGTAGCTAGCACTTGGCTTATGGATGGTGTTTGCTCTGTCTTCATATCATTTTCCTTCTGTGTGTGTCTCTGTGTCCAAATTTCACCTGTCTGTGAGGACACCCACATATTGGATTAGGGCCACCCACAATGGTCTCATTTGAACTTGATTATCTCTATAAAGACTCTTTTTCCTAATAAGGTCACATTCTGAGGTGCTGGGAGACTACAGTATATCTGTTTTGGGGGGACTTGATTCAATCTATAACACACAAAGGTGGAGAGGGTAGGGTTAGTTAGTCAACAGTGTTGGCCACATGTACTGACAAGAAGGAAGGAGAACTTGATTTCTGTCATACCTGGTACCTTATAACTTATTTTATATGCTTCCTAAGTGAAAATTATAGCTTGAATAATCAGAAAAGAGTTGTTTATGACCAAAAGGCACCGGTCCTTAAGTGACCCAAGTGGCTCTTTCTTCAGTTTAGAGCTCTCGTGTTTCCATTTGGTTTAATCTTAGTGCAAAAGTGCCTCTTCTGGTGAAATCAACAACTTGTCCTTAGGAAGTGCATTAATTCTTTTAGGGCATTATGACTTCCCTTCCAAAAATCAAGCTTCTTGCGTTTGAAGTGTGGTTTATTTCAGTGCCTTTTTTTTTGTTTTTAAAAATTGAGGCATGTATTCTTTATTACAATCTCTCTCCCCTTTCCCCATTTCTTATCTTTTTAGGGTTGAAATCTCTGGCACATTTTGTCCCACAAAATATTAGAGATATGTTAACAGGTGATACTAAGAAGAAAAAGAAAACAGAAAGAAAGAAAGAAAGAAAGAAAGAAAGAAAGAAAGAAAGAAAGAAAGAAATAAAAAGAAATGCCTATTGATTCTTTAGAGTTCTCACGTGGAGAATCCAACCCGACTTTACAGCTTTGGTGGGATCACGTGGTCATCCAGGAGCTGGCATTTGATATTCCTAAGAACTGAATCAGATTGGACATGAATTTATTTGAATACATTTATGTAAATTTAGCTCTGAGAAAACTTGGTGGTATCAAATGCACAGAGACCTAAATAAGCTTATGCAGCTCAGTTCTGTGACGCATAGAATACAGGGAGGGTCTCAGCCGTTTGATCCTCCCCGGACACCAGAATCTAGGGAGGGCTGTTGGTAGATTCTGCAGATTTTGGCCCTTGACATGCTGGCGGTTTTAAAAGTTAAACTCTGCTGAGTCTTCAGGTTCCACAGGTCTAGACAGAGTGAGGATGCAAGAGGGACCCTCTCACGTTTTGTCCTCTCAGAAAGACTTCTAGTTGAAAAACTGGCTCTATGGGCTGAAAGTAGTTTGAGAAACATGACCAAGGACAAGTCTCAAAGGGCTCTTTTAACTTTTTAATGACAAAAGCATAGGACTGACTGAACCCATGCGTGGAGTAGTAATACCGATGATAAAAATAGATGCAGTGTGTTGAACTTCCATTGGGTGTGAAATACTGTACTACTCATATTGTCTAAATTAGCTCGCCTAATCATCATAGCAAAGTCTGTGTCTCATAGAGGTTAATTACTTGCTTCATTTAACACGCTGGTAAATAGTAGAGTAGGAATTTGAGACCCAGCTTATCTGACACCAAAGTCCCTGTCCCACAGTCTGGTCTACATTAAAATGTCTGCTTCTTCCTTCAGGGTCATTATCACTCCCGTAGTCTAGCTTCCTGCAGTTGCTCCAGGCATCACCTGCAAAATGGATTCCTAACCGATTAATTTCTACAGCAGACTTTGCTCTCCTCTGGTAGGGACTGCAGTGTGGACTGTGGCTAAGTGATCACGAGGTCTCCGTCTCTCCAGCTGAGGTTTTTTGTGTCTCTTTTCTCTTTGGTTTCATTCCCATCGCTGGCTTAACTGTGCGATGGGAGAAGTGTTGAAGGATCTTCAGGTAGAAAGATTCATTTCCTACGTGGAGTCAAATGTGAAGCCACATTTTCTGTTGCATAGAAACGTGCCATATCATTAAACAGTCCCCCAGGAGGCAGTATCTTGGGGACGTTGTTTGATGGCCCTTGTTTTGTAGGTTACTCTGTAGGTTGTGTCAAGACAAGCATACTTTTCTCTTACATTAAGATCAGATCAGATTATTAATGAATATTAAGGGCATGAAATATGAAATGAGGGTTCTCAGAGCCGTCTAGTCTGCAATGAAATTCCAAATTTCTTTGAGAAATAGAATTCCTTGGATGTGGCACTGAGGAACTTGCCATCAAATATCTGATTCCAAGCACCCACAGAAGTACACAACTAACTGAAATATAGGCCTGGGACCCATAGAGCCATAGACACACAGGATCAGAGAGTTCAGAGATCAAGGAGCCTAACATTCCTGATCGTAGCACTTCAGCCCACTCCGTAACATTCTTAACAAATGGTCGACCAGTCTCCACCATCCAGCAACTGGAGATCTACTACCTGACATGGAAAGACACTTAACATGTGAGATAAAAACAAAAACGTAAGATGGGAAATAGAATAGCATCTGAACTATATTTAAACAGTGCATAAAAGTAAATTGTTAGAAAATGTTAATAGTTGTTGCTTCTGGGTGGTATGATCATCGGGATTATTATTATTATTATTATTATTATTATTATTATTATTATTTTCTGATTTGTACTTTCTTCATCCTTAGTGAATCTTTTACAATGGGCAGGTATTACTTTGTAATTGTGGAGACTAAGGGAAAATTCTTCCATACACAGAAAGAAGTGGGATTCTTTTTCTCATTTATATTTGTTGGTCCTCAATTTAAGCTCTGGAGGCTACTCAGAACAAATCCGGTTATCCTTGCAAGATATTTAAGGACAGCTTCAATGTCTTCTTGCCTTTAAGCATGGTTGTTTCTAGATAAGCAAACAGAAAACATTTTTTTTAAACTGAGATTGTAAATCAAACTGTCAAGATATTTCAACTTCTGTGAAAATGGTACTATATAAATATTTACTACTTTCTTCCTTTCCTCTTCCAAAATAAACCATCAAAACAAAATTTATCACCTCCAACTTGGTGTTTTTATTGAATTCAACATTTTCTGAAAAACTGGATTTGCTAGAATCAATTTGAATATGCTCAAGGTGTACCTGAGATCTTTGGTAAACTTCTGTTCTTGGTTTAAAGGAAGATCAGGACAAAGAGAGCTACTCCAGGGGAGGATGGAAGCGTTGGGCCAGTTGGGGGATCGTGAGAGTCTTGGTGCCTTTGATGGAGAAGCAGTGATACACGTTACAGAAGAGGACGCAGGAGTCAGGTTCTCCTGCCGGCTCGTATGTTGCCATTGACCCAGTTTCAAGTCACCATAGTAAAGGAATTTTGACCTTTCAAGTGCTAAAATGATAACATTGCTACATAACTACGTAGCGCAGGGGCAGCACCACTGAAGTTTAGTGAAGAAGTAACCAATACACAATAGAAGACTGAAAAAAAGCTTGAGAAAAATATCTTTATGCACTTGAATGAACTGATAATGTCTCAGGGTTACTTATCAAGATTAGCTCGTTGTATAATCCTTAATCCACTATATTTGATGGAGGAGTTTCTCTGGAGAATGACACTTTTATAGGTTTTAAAAGTATTTTCTGCCTGAACTCTATTTCTAATTAAGCTTTGAAACTCTTAAATGAATGGCAGTCTTATGGGAAAGTCAATGTTATCCATAAATATTTATCGAGTAACTTGTTTGAGGAATTATATAAAAATTAAAAACACCAATAAAATATTTTATTAGATAATGAATGCAGATTTATTTCAAGCAGAGGCAAATACATCTATCAATTACCTGTTTTTTTACCTAATTTTGAGGAAGAATCTGGAAGTTGGTGTCATAAATATGTTGCTTGTACTGAGCACTAGATTTTAACACTTTGTTGCATCTAAAACAAGTCTTATTTTTGTTCTGTTTCTTTGTTTCCAGATGGTCTCTCAGCTTGAAGCCCAAATATCTGAGCTTGCTGAACAGTTGGAAAATGAGTCTAGGTTTTATCAGAAAGCTCTACAGAGAGCTCAGAAAGCAGAAAACAAGTTGGAGACTCTTCAGGGTCAGCTGACACACCTGGAGGGAGAGCTGGTTTCCGGAGATGTTTTGCGAGACAACTTGAATTTTGAGAAACAAAAAGTAATAACCTGAGAGCATGTCCTTGGGTGGAAACGTCTGTTGGAGTATAAAATATTACCTGAAAATATTCTGAACTTTTAGTACTTTGATAGATTGGTTAAGTTCTGAGTCATGAGTAAGTTTCAGGGAACAATAGGTGTTGTGTTGGGGTCTCTTCCTATTATCTAGAGCTTCCTTGATTCATATTAAATCTAATAATTCAATTAGATCGAATTAAACCCGACAAGTATTTACTGAACACCTATTATATGTGAGACCTGAAGATTTGGGAGGTAAGGTATGAATAACACACAGTCCTTGATCTTAATGGCTCATAATTCAATAGAGGACACAGACATTCAAATAATTTCCCATAATATAAGGTTATAAGTAGTATAATAGATGTATTGATTAATAAAGCGCTATAGGAGCCCAGCAAAAGTAGTGATAACTTCTGTGTAAGAGGAAGATTTTATAGGGAGAAGATGATTAAGTTCATCTCTGAAGTATAAGTGGGATTTTAGTGGAGAGAAGGAGCAGATACTGCAGGGGAATCAGCTTGAACAAAAGCATGAAAGCTTACATGTGCATCAGATATTCAGGAAACACAGAGTAGTTATTCCTGTATGGCTGGGACATGGCATTTTGGTGGGGCTATGGCAAGAGAGAAGACGGGAATGGCTTGGATGATGAAGATCGAGTGTCTTTATTCTGCAGAATATCAAGTGTCGTAAGTGACTTTGCACATCACAGTATTTTGGAAAGATAACACGATGTCACTGTGGAGCTGAGATTGCAGTGGCGGTAACCCGGAGGGAGAGAAGCAGAGTAGACTGGGAAGAGAAGGGGTCCACACTTACGATTTGACCACGGGAAGGTCATTCGTGACTTCTGAGAGGCAATTTCAGGGGAGTGATGGAAACTAGAAGCCAGTTTGCACTGAGCTGAGGGGCGACTCAGATGGGAAGGAACAGAGACTTAGAAGAAATCCGGTGACCAAAGAGCAAGGAGGCATGGAGCTGGAACTATGAAAAACAGGGTCAAAGATGATTGTTTTGCTGAGCATAAAGGGCAGCACATGTTTGTGAGTTTTTCAGGAGTCCCACGTGGGAAGAGAACAAGAGACGAATGGGATCAAGAGCACAGGTACAGAATTTGGCACGGAAAATACTCTTAGGTTGGAAAATTCGTTCTCTGGTGGAAAAGGTGTCTGTGGAAAATCTAGTCTAGTGAATGGGATGGGCAAATTAGGACACAATTAATACAATTAATGCTCTAATGGAAATAGGTATAAAATTTGTCAGGAACTTGAATTAAGGAACAAGTACTTCTTTCCAATTTCTGTGTGTGAGAAAATAAGCTGTTTTCACACAAGAGGTGACATTTGTGAGGAGCTTGAAAGAATGAGTAGGAATTTGTGAGGCAGAGAGGTGGGGAAGGGAGTTGAGGCAGTGGGAACAGCAGGAAGGATGAAGGAATGGAAGTGTGACAGGACCGCCCAGGAGACAAGGCGCAGGGGGACTGGAACACGGTACTTGGGAAAGCCAGAAATGGCAGGTGGCTTTGGAGGCAGGTAGAGATAATTGAAGTAGGTCAGGAGAATTACGTGAGGCTTTATCCTGCAGGTAATGGGAAGCCATAGAAGGTTTCTGAGGAAAAGAAAGGTTTCTCTGAACACAGAATGGCTCCGAGGGTCTAGATCTAAAGGTAGGGGGCCCAGGTAGAGATTCTTGGAATAGTCCAGCTTAGAAGATAATATGGGTCTGGATCGAGTAGTGGTTTTGCGAATGAAGAGAGAGATTTGAGAAATTTGGGAGGGTGAAGGGAAATTTTCTGTCAGATATCTGAAAAAAGTGAGTTGGTGGAAATTTTGAGTTTGAAAGGAAATATTGCACCTAAGTATAGTAAACTGGAAGAAATCCGACTGTCTGCTGGACATCTCCACCTGGAAGTTCCACGAACACCTTGCTCTGAGCATATATAAGATGGTGATCATTACTTCTCCTTGAATTTGCCCTTCTCCTGCCTTAGTGATGATGGAGTCCTCTGCCTCCAGTTGCCTAAGCCAAAGCTGGAGAGTCTCCTCAACGCGTTTCTCTTTTTAATCGATTCCTAAGCACTGTAAATTCCATCTTCTTTATATATCTCAAATATCTCCCCACCCGCATGTCTACATTGAGTAGCAGTGCTTTGATTCAGAACATTATGATAATTTTCATGGACTACTGAAACAATCTTCTAAGTGATCTTTGCACTACTGCCAAGGAGGTCTTAATAATATACCTAATCTTAGCTTTCCCCATATTTCCACTGGCCAGGGTTCTCTGTGGCCATCAGGATCAGCTACAGACTCCTTCTTTGCAGGAAGATACTATGACTTGGCCAGTTTCTCTCTCCAGTCTTCCCCTCACCTGTAATCTCTGCAGCCAGGTGGCCAACTGAGAGGCCTCCCAGGATGAGCAGGGCCCTGGTAGAGTGTGTGGTGAGTGATCGTAGAGTCCAAAGACACCCACATTCAGATTTGTAAAAAAAGAGTTGGCTGGCCAAAGAAAAGAGGGCCCCCTTGGCATCCCATATTATCCAGGGCTATTCTTCTTGAGAAAATGTTTTCCTTACCTTCACCTGGTAATAACTGTCCCTCCAAGACTCTGTTCCAATATCATTTCCTCTCGAAGTCTTCCCAGAGAGACTTAGTTCTTCATGTACTACATGCCTGCATTTGTCACAACATGTATCACCCTGTTATGTTCATTTTCGCCAATCAACTCCAAGGTCCTTGAGGCCAGGGGAAATCTTTTTTTCTGGGTTTCTTCAAAGCTTAGGAAAGAACTGATAAATATTATTTACATTATAGAAGAAACATATCAAAGGCAAGAATTTTAGGTAGATTGGTGTCTCTTCCTTTCTTCATTATAATGACTCATTAATTTTAATTGTGATTGTGCCAAAATAACTCTCTGTTATGAAAGCAAGTTACGTAAACTGATTGTGTCCATGGTGAATTTTCCATAGATAACTACTTGTGAGATGTGTGTTCTAGTAAGGATAGTAGGTGTGTAAAATCGAAAAGCAAAATTTAAGTTTATATACGAGTAATTGAGGTTTACAGAAATAGAATATATTCATGCTAAACTGTGACTCAAATGAACAAAACATACAGTAATCCTTCCAGCAACCCTAATTTCTGAGGCATGGCTAAGATTCTTGAAATAAGCACTTCTGTGGGGTCTTGGCTGGTGTTGTCTTAATCCCCCTTTCCCTGCTGTGGATCCTTACATGCTGAATGGATGCATCACATGTGAAATAGTAAAAGAGGCTTTTGTACCTTCACATGAAAAGTACCAGCTCCATTTTATTTAAAATGCAAAAAATGGCAGTTATTTCACTTGCACTCACATATCCTAGAAATGAAAAATCCCCAGGGGAGAGCCGATACAGCATTAAGTAGTGACAAACTGATGACCAAGACAGCAACAACCTGTAGTCATGCAGCACAATACAATGAGACATTTGTGATGCTGTGACTTATAAAAACGAGATTAAATTTTATGTATGCTTTTTAGCTAAAATTGGAAAATGTATACTTATAAATGTCATCTTGATTAAAATATAGACAGTTCCAGCTTTAAGATGATATACTTCAGTCAACAGGAAATTAAACTTATTTAAACATGTAATTGCCTGAAAACCCCAGATGATTATTGTGAAGAGAAAAAAAATCTCAAGGACAGAACCCAAATCATGAAATGATGACAGCTCAATGATTGATTTGCCTATCCAGCAAGCACTTAGTAAGTGTTGATCTGTGTCTGTCATGGCCCCACAAATCAAGTAGAGGAAGATCCCAGAACAGTTTTGTAACTTTAATCTGTTTAAATTGGAATCTTGACTTTCTTGATGCAGCTCTATTTTAGAATTGTTCCTTTAACTATGATACATGAAAAACTCTTAAAGACGTTTTCTAAAGCATTTTAATTAAAACAGCAGCAGCAGCAACAACAACAACAACAGCAACAACAACATTGTCCAAATTTATTTGTATGGAGAGCTTTGATTTTGCAGTGATCTGTAGAATTCCAGAAGAGTAATATGGCAACACATTAAGCCCTCATTTTCCATTCTTGAAGCCAGGGCCCACTTAGGTGGGAATAATTGCCATAGAAGGTATGGATGAGTGGATGCCAGGGCCTGGGTAACCTGGAAGGGGCATTTTGGCAGCAGCATGTAGCAAAGCAGAGAGAGATATACTCAAGAGCGTGCAGATTTGTCATATGGCAGGGTTAAGAAGAGTGTATAATATTAGATCGAATGTCAAGGTTACTGACCAGGAGAGTCAAGGGAATTTGGACAAAGAGCAGGACATGGAACTGGCAGGTGGTTCAGGAATTCATTACCAAACGCTGGAGTCAGGGGCAGGGCTCATACTGGATTTGTGAGAACTACTAGTAAACTTGGGAGAAAAAGAGGGATTCTGTGAGATCACCCGTTAACTTGATTTTTGTGTCCCATTTTCACTTTTGTGCTTGAGTTTAGTATCTTAAATTTCTGGATCAGCTCTCAGAGAAAATGAAATTGGACCAGATGGCTGCTGAACTTGGCTTCGACATGCGTCTGGATGCAGTTTTAGCTCGCACAGAGCAGCTCGTCCGCCTCGAGAGCAACGCCGTCATTGAAAACAAGACCATTGCCCACAACTTACAGAGAAAGGTAGGGGAGCTTGAAACGTGCTAGCGCTGAGAGATGAAATTTCTGAGAAACCTCAGTACCGAAATATAATTTACCCTCACCGTATTTACCAGTGTGGCTAGGAAACATGCTATAAAAATATGTATTTGGAATCTCAAATTCAAGTCTGAAGGGACGGTATAGTGGATCACCTAAGGTGATGCTTGACTGTGAGTAACAGAGACCCAAAGTAACAGTGGCTTAAAGGAGTAGAAGTTTGTTTTTTTTTCTTTTCTCACATAAATTCCTGGAGGTAGGCAGTTCAGGATTAGTGTGGCAGCTCTGCTCTGTAAAGTTTTCAAGGAACCAGACTCATTTCAGCCCATTAATCTCTTATTGCTAGGGTGGTCCTTTTCCTCTTTGTTCAAAATGGTGCCTAGAACCATTATAACTGGGTTCCAAGGAGAAGGCTATAGAAGAAAAAGGAATGAAGAAGTGGGATACAAAGGAGCCAGGGTGAGCTATCTTTAAAGGAAGTACCCAGAATTTGCTACATGAACTTGTATTTATACCCCATGGCCAGAATATGTTCTGGTGGCTAAACCTAGCTGCAAGGGAGGCTTGAAACTGTAGTCTTTACTCTGGCTAACCATTTGCCTAGCTAAAAAATGGACTGTTCCTGTTATATAGAAGAAGAGGAGAACTGGGGAACATCTAGGAGTCTTTGCCTTTATAAGTTCTATTGCATTAGAAAGTAGAGAGAGGAGAAGAGCATGCTTTTTACTCACTCAAGAGTTGGAAACAGTTTAGAATAGATAAATGAATGAATGGATGAAAAGGATAAAAATATAATTATTAGTTATGTAATTATTGGTATTGGAGGAGAAAAAGGAAAATGGAAAAGACAGATGTGCCCTCATAATAGTTCTTAGGAGTAAATTCTATAGTAGAATTATAGTGTGCAGGCTATATAATGAGTCACATCTGGGTTCTCAGTTTGGCTCCATTAAGCTGTGTGACCTTGGGCATATCGCATATTTCTCTGTCACCATCTCCTCATATTTAAGATGGGCATGATATTGACTTCATGAGGTTGCAAATTTTTAATAAATAACATTTTGAGCTCTTGGCTTATAAAAGTTGCTGTATTCACATGTGACCTCCTCTCCATTTGCTATGCCTTTGGGAATATTTTATAAAAGAAAGCAGACAACCCCTGTTACCATTGGAGACATTAAATTGAGCTATAGTTCATTTTGCTCCTCAGATAATTGAATTTTTTCTCAGAATTTAACATCATTTCCTCTTAAATATTGTGTAATTATTAAAATCACTGGTGTATAGAACTTACCAGTATAAATTTGCAATAGAGTGGAATTTGACATGAATCAGCTCAAGGAAGGGAGTTTATTTGTTTGTTTGTTTGTTTGTTTATTTATTTATTTATGTATAACTTTGGTTATCTTTCCTTTTTATTTTAAAGAACATTTTCCTCATATGAGTTTTGTCACCCATTGTACTCATTCATTTAATCATTATAAAATAGTATTATAAATCTTCTGTGGGGCAGAAACAGGATTAAGAGTAGACAAATTAATTGATAATTTCTTATGCTGCTTTAATCTGAACACCAAACATATAACATGCTGAGTCTGATATAATGTTGTAATGAGTTTATAGTGTTACAAATAGCAGAGATCATGGTTTTGGAGGTACAAGAATCCAATCAAGTCTGATTACAATTGACAGAAGAACTCAGTAATTCCGTGAATCCAAACTGCATTTACCATGCCGAGCTGGAATTTGATATGGGCAGCTGGAAATTCTAAATTCTGACAAAAGATTTATAAATTCACTTGGTTAGCTGCAAAGTTAGGGTATACAGATGTGACTACCATGGGCAAGACCGTTCGAAGGAGGCAAGAATTCTATGTCCTGGATGACTGTGGCCTCAATGAGGCCAGATAGAAATAAAGAGAAGGTTAAGCACACAGATTCATGCACACACACAGAGCTTTTTTGAGGGGTGATGTTTTTTTTTTTTTTTTAATTTTATTATATTTTCTTATTATCCCTCTTTTCTTTCCCTCAGCTACTCCAAGAATATAATTTTCCACACTGAGACATCTTGTTCTATTTACACAATTATATTGCTTTCCAGATAACTGAAATTCTGGTTCAGGGCCAGTTTATTTTGTCGCACCACTGCAAAATCCCTGCTCAAAGGCAGAAACTTGAGCACAGTTACTATCCCTCAAGATAAACAGAAGAGTCTTTGCCTATGGAGCATAATTTGAGAAGCACCCTGGAGTCTTACAGCCCGGGGAATAAAGGGAGTTTATTTAGAACAATATTAAAAAGGCCTCGTTAAAAATGGATCTGGGCATGGGCATTGCTGTTACCATGAGGCAAAATTCTCAGGCCCATATTTCAGTAAGTCATTCACACCTCTGAACACTTTACAAATGCAGAGGCTGTAATTAGGGAAAATGTGAAAGTCTTCAGTTCTTACATCCTGTAATTCTACATGATTCTGATACCTAACGTTTGTGACAGATGAAAGAGGTTTCTGTACTTGATATTTCACTTAGTACTTGTGACATATGAAGCCCAGGAGGATTTTTTTCCCCTCTCAGAGTCTTTACTCTTTTTCTAAAAACCACTATATTTCCTTCATTAAGTTTAATTGTCAATGATAAGTGCTGTTTGATGACCTTGTTCGCTGCTTGGTTTGTAGATGGTTAAGACCAGGCATGTCATAAAGACACCAATGAACTAAAACTTTCTTCAAGTCCCTTCTATTTCTATTTTAAATATATTAACAAAGCTTTCTTTAAAATCTTCTTGGTATTGCTTATTT
This sequence comes from Eidolon dupreanum, assembly GCA_028627145.1. Classification (NCBI taxonomy): domain Eukaryota; kingdom Metazoa; phylum Chordata; class Mammalia; order Chiroptera; family Pteropodidae; genus Eidolon; species Eidolon dupreanum. Next base: position 165,377,824 of record CM053502.1, read on the forward strand.
AAATATTTATCAACTCTCACATACAAAAAAATGGAGCTGGACCACCTTCTTATATAATGTACAAGAGTAGACTCAAAACGGATTAAAGACTTAAATGTAAGACCTGAAATCATAAAAATTCTAGAAGAAAATATAGACAGTAAACTCCCTGATATTACTACTAGTAATTTCTTTTTGGATATATCTCCATGGGCAAGGGAAACAAAAGAAAAATAAACAAATGGGACTACTACAGCAAACTAAAAAGTTTTTGCATGGCAAAGGAAACCATCAACAAAAGTAAAAGACAGCTTACTGAATGGGAGAAGATAATTGCCTATGATACATCTGATAAGGAATTAATATTCAAGATATATAAAGAACTCATACAACTCAATAACAAAAAAACAAAGAATCCAATCAAAAAATGGGCAGAAGACCTGAATAGATAGTTCTCCGAAGAGGAAATACAGATGGCCAATAGACATATGAAAAGATGCTCAAGATCACTAGTCATCAGAGAAATGCAAATTAAAACCACAATGAGATATCACCTCACACCTGTCAGAATGGCTATCATCAATAAATCAAATAACAACAAATGTTGGCAAGGATACACTGTTGGTGGGATTGCAAATTGGTACAGCCACTATGGAAAACAGTCCGGACGTTCCTCAAAAATCTAAAAATGGATATACCTTTTGACTCCGCAATTGTACTTCTGGGTATTTATCCAAAGAAAATCAAAACACTAATTTGTAAAGATCTATGCATCCCTATGTTCATGGCAGCACTAATTACAATAGCCAAGATATTGAAGTAACTTAAATGCCCATCAATAGATGATTGGATAAAGAAGTTATGGTTCATATATACAATGGAATATTAGCCATAAAAAAATGAAATCCTACCATTTGCAACAACATGGATGGACCTAGAGGTTATTACGCTGAGTGAATAAATCAGACAGAGAAAGATAAATACCACATAATTTCACTTATATGTAGACTCTAAGGAACAAAAAGAACAAACGAATTGAAAACAGACTCATAGATACAGAGGACAATATGGTAATGGGCAGAGGCGAGGGGTGTTGGGGGAGTGAGAGAAAGGGATGAAGAGTTAAAGAAGTACAAATCAGTAGTTGAGAGATGGTCAGGGGGATGGAGATGTAGTCAGCAGAAGTGGTCACAGCATGGGGAACGCAGTTAGCGGTAACGTAATGGCTACGTGTAGAGCCATGGGCGATAGAGCAATCAGGGGGCTCGTTTTGTAAACTACATAAATGTCTAACCAGTGTACTGGATACTTGAAACTAATAATAAAATTAAATGCTTAAAAAAATATATCGACTCTTATGTTTGGTGCCACTCTGTCTGGTTCTAAGGAATTAAAATTAATCTAGGCTTTTGGTGCTAATTTAAACCCTATCTTCTTTCAGAAAAGACCAGAACCGGTATAGTTGCCATGGGGGGATTGGAGAGGATTTTTTTTTCTGTCTTATCATTTTTTTGCTCTTGTTAAACTCATTTTAGTCATTTTTAAGAGCAATTTAAAAGATTTTAATGATGCACACAGTGTCGGAGGACATTGGTGTTGAAAGCCTACTTCTCCGTGCATTTTCTGTGGCTCTTTCGTCTCAGACTTTGCAGCTACAAAATTAATTCTTGGAAAAAATAGGAATTAAAAATGCAATCAGGAAAATGAATCCAATAACTTTTTTTTTTGATGGTTTAGACACTAGTCTTATTGACGTGTGGATAAAGATCAACATTATCTGAGTAATTCATGTATATTTACTGACCATTCAATTATTATTATTAAAAAAAAATCTCTGTTTGTATCAAACCAGCTAAAGACACACAAAGAAAGACTGGAGAGCAAAGAACTGCACATGAACCTCCTCCGGCAGAAAATCGCCCAGCTGGAGGAAGAGAAACAGGCGCGCACGGCCTTGGCCGTGGAGAGGGACGAGGCCAACCTCACCATACGGAAGTTACAGAAGAAGGCGGAGAGGCTGCAGAAGGAGCTGAGCGAGAGTCGAGAATCAAACACTGAGCTCAAAGCCAAACTGGCTGACACCAATGAGCTTAAGGCAAGTGCTCAGCTTCATTTCCTTGTTGCTTTTTGCTAGTTACCATAAAAGTTTATGCAAAAAAGCGACAGCCTTATCACGGAGATGCCAGGGAGAAAAAAAGATGAAAACGTCCTCTGATTTTCTAGAGTTGGGGGGAAATGCAAAAATTACACAAATCGGCATATGAGATCAATTTACTGTCTCTTCAATATTTGAAATGAAGCAGTGTGGAAAGTCAGTCAAAAAAGGGTGATGCTAAGTCCAGAACACAAAAGCACTTCTTCGAAGTGCAGGTGACTATGATGTTCGGGATCACGCTAGGAATTTGCGTAGGAAGAAATGAGACATGAGCACACTGTCCCCTGAGAGGCAGGCACTTGTGTTTCGTGTCATTCCCTGCTACTGGCGTCAGACCACGCAGTGAGGGGGGAAGGGAGACTGGGGCCACGCGCTTCCTGGATCTGAGGCATCCAATTTCCAGTGAGAAGATAGGAACTAAATACAGAGAAGGGAGGAATTGCAACTCAAAAGAATTTAGTCAGAGTATTTAAGAGTCTTGTACATGTGCCACTTGCAATACTATGTAACTTCACAGGCACATACCATCCCTGGCATATTCGCATGCCGTGAATGCAGATGACAAACAGTATCCTGGCTCTTAGCAGACAAGTGCTCTGAAACGGACCTCGAGAATGTTTCTATATCTGTAAACAAACCAGCAGGGAAAGGGGGTCTGGGATTAAGCCAGCCCTTGGTTACGTGTAGTGGAGACAATATTTTAGAAGGTATTTCCCACTGGATTTTGCTTTCTGAGTAATTAGCTCTTTTCCCCTCAAAGCTCTTCTAAGTTGGAGCTTATTTCCCTAGAGAAGGGGGAGGCAGACATGGTCCAGGGGAGGGGACATATTTGAACACAAGGGAAGGGGGCAGCAAGGAAAAGTTTCTGAAGGGGTGCCATGTGTGGGGAGGACATATCAAGGTAAGTATCTTCAATACTCACCCCCCATCCCCCCCCACACACACCTGACCTTTGGAGGCGTGTGCGTGCTGGGGTAGAATTTTTGGTCAGCATGTGTCTGCTCCCACCCTGGCTGGTAGAGCCTGCAGGAGGTGCTGAGGCAGGGGGCCTAGGTTGCACTCTGGGGCCTGCAGTTCCATTTACACTCGAGAGAGATATGGAAGGTAGTGAAAGATGCATGCTGGAGAGCTAATTGTGGGAGCAGGTGGGCAAATCAGCTAAGCTGTGATCCAATGGCAGCTACAGCCAAGCCTTGAATTAGCAAAGGCCAGTGGCCAGGCCTTGACCTTGAGCAATAAACCCTCACAGATTTCACCAGTCAGATATCAGACATAGGAAAGATTCAGGAAAACATGAGAACCAGAATCACCTCTCCTAACACTGCAAGGATTTTTCTTCACTCAGACACCATCTCAGGAAAAAGGAAGGGAGAGAAGAATCTTTGAAAGATTGGGCAGTGCAGCACATGAATGCCAACAAATTTTAAACCAGAGGAAATAGTTAGTTACAAACTACCATTTGCTCTCACAGTTTGGGATGATGGTGGTGGGAGTAGTTTTTTTATTTCTAAAAGACAACACAGCTTATCTGAAAGTCATCATGCCAGAACCACACACTGGCTGTTCCTAATATGTAGAATATGAGGCATTTTTGTCTTCAGGTTGGGGACACACATCTGCCTCTGACTTCCTTGGTATGTGGCCACATGGTCATTGCCTTATTAGAGAGAATAAAAAGCTCCTAAACACTTCCAAAAAAGCCAGAAAGAAAACTAAAGAAATGGAAACCAGTGGTAAGACAGTTAATAATGGGTGGAGGTCCTGGGACAAAAAAAGAAAAGAAATTTCACCACTATAGCCCAAGTGTAACATGGACCTTTGAAAACGAATCATAGGTTTGTTTTCTATTTCATCAAATTTTTCTCTTCTCTTTAATATTTGCTTCTTTTCTACTTCATTTTGGTTTATTTTGCTATTCTGTTTCTATCTTCCTGAGATGTGCATCAGCTCATTAATTTTTAATCTTCCTCCTTTTCTAATACATGTATTTATGGCTGTGAATGTTCCTCCAAATATTGTTTTAGCTACATCCCCCAAGTTTTGATATGTCATAGATTGGTTGTCATTTAATTTAAAACACTTTCTAATTTTCATTGTGACTTTTTTCTTTGAAACATAGATTGTTTAGAAGTACATTTCTGAATTTCCAAATATTTGGACATTTTGTAATTATCTTTGTTGAAGTAATATGAGGTTTAGGTTGATGTTATCTTCTGCCAGAGAGGACTTTTATTTCCTTCTTTCAGATTCCAGGTGGCATTTTAATTTTATAGCTCAGTAATATCTTAATTCAAATTTAAGCCTTGAGATATTTTGAATACACTCTGGTGACATGAATTAAAGTTGCACACTAGATAAGTGAGAGCTCTTATTCCCCATTTTTCTTACTCAGGGACCCAGTCCAAAGTAGGAGTGACTTGTCAGGGATTCCACCAGAGGCAGAAACCAGGTTGTGACTCTTGTGCCCTGTCTCTGAAGGGCTAACAAAATGCACCCGGCACCCTCAGCTACTCCTCCTAGATTAGCAAATGCATCCACAGAACAGAGGACCCAAGACTTTGTACACTTTCAAGTTTCTGGCCTCTCCCAGATGTTGGCCCAGTAGTTTTTTGGCATCTTCTCCGCTCTTTGACTCTTTAAGGAGATTTTTTTTCCCCTTGTTCTCCTCTTAAATTGTACTCAGTGAGTTAGTCTGAACTACCTGGTCTCCCTTTTCCAAGAAAGAAGAAGACAATGTAAGCATTGATTTGATGGGGGAATAGAAATATACCCAATAGATCTGTGGAAAACTCTACCCCAAAGATAGCAAAGATATGACAGAGGAATAAGATGGTGTTCATTTAAATCCTAGGCAAGCACTACTGGAAATCTGGCTACCTTAGTTTTCCATGACAGCAGTCTCTCAATTTTTCTGAGTATATGTTCTGCTTCATAGGCCACAGATTTGTAGAACAAATATTTTTTCAGTCCAGCAGTACATATCTGAAACAAACATTTAATCTTTGGTAAAGCCCCTTAAACCCCTTAAAATTCCTCCATTTAGGTTCAGTGGGATTGGGAAGGAAGGGATGTCATATATCAGTATTGCCAATGTGGCATTCCAGCTCTCAGTTGACTGCAGTGGCCTTGGATTACCCCAGAAGCACTGCCTGCAGAACCTACCTACACTTTTTGCTACACCTCTACTCTTGGGCATAGGAAGACTCTGTTCTACTCATTGGTTTCCTGGTATTGATAGAAAGATGTTGAGTAATTAGGTACTAATGTAGAATAGGAATGATAAATAAAGTGAACTTGGACTTTCAAGAGAGAGAAGTAAATTCAGTCTTCTAGGGGTCGCAAAGTCTCGTTGTAAGACTATGCCAATAGAATAGTCCAACTCCTTCAAAGAAATCTCTGATGGAAAGGAAAGGTAAATAGCATTGTGGATTTTCACACACTGATTTGTGCGGGACTCTCCACAGCAGAAGGGAAGAGAATGATATTGAACTATCTGGGTGACTCATAAAGATAACTAAGTGGGAGTGACACTGAGGAAGCCTAGTGCATACTGGCTTCTCAGAAGAAGGACCGGGAGGAGGTTTTCCTACTAAGACCACCAGTGTGTATCAGAAACAAGATATGCTAATGATGGAAGATGCAGTGTGGGCTGCCTGCCTTCTTTCTCTCAATGCCCTCCACCTTTTGGTTCCTATCAACAAATTTGCCCTTGCTCATGTGATGGGGTTATTTCTGTCCTCAGGAGAAATTAAGCTTACCTTAGAAATTCAGGATCTACTCAACCTTGTTGTTTATTTTACTGCTAACCCAGTTGTACAATCTGCATGACTCCCATGACTGAGCCCCCGTTCTCTGTAACTGGGTTCCAGCACTGTTCCTTCCACTATACCTACCCTTAGTAATCTCAGAAACTCTTGCTTCCCTTGGATCTAGGGGTCTGCCTTGCTTTTGCCAATTTCTCTCCAAGGAACTGAAATTCTGTCTCTGAATGAAGCTGGCTGGGCCCTATGCTGGCCTGTTAGAACTCTGTGACCTTGACTTACAGATTTCTGCCAGCAAGCTGCATGTTTCCAGATATTATAAAGCTAAAATATAATAAGATAGTGAATAAATATACTGTATACTATAAAGCATGATATAAATATTAGTTGCCATTATTACTAATTTTATCATTGCTAAGAGTGGAAGTTGTAATGGGGGGCTGGTGGAACCTTCAGAATTACAACTCGGGAACCTGCGTAAGATTGGCTGACAAAAAATGGAGCATGGCAGACCAAAGTCTAACAGCCGAGGTGGTAGTGATGGAGCAAGGCATTCCCAATCTGTGACACCCAGGAACAGTGTTTGACACTCACTGGATGAGAGTGAATGAAGAACAGCTTTAGGAGTAGGAGAACTTCTGATGAATGGCAGTGTGAATGTCAGTGTGGGTTTGGCTCTAGGGTGGGGCTCTTCCAGGCTAAGTGTATTGAGAGTAGCAAGAGGACATCTGGGCCAAGACAACTCTGTGATCCAGAAATGGTGGTGTGGGGAGAGGAGCCCGCATGTTCTGTAGCAGAGAGCAGAAGTAGAAAACAGCCAGTGGGAATCAAGTCCTGTGTTTATTGAATATGCTCCTGTTCGGTCTCAGCCATAGGTCTGCATCTCTCTAGAGCATTTTCATTATCCCCTCCCCCCTTTAAAAAAAATCTCATACCGATCAGCAGTTATTCCCTATTCTCCCCTTGCCTAAACTCTGGAAACCACTCATGTACTTTATGTCTCTATGGATTTGCCTATTCTGGAGATTTCATATAAAGAAAATCATGTAATATGTGGCCTTTTGTTTTTGGCTTCTTCTTCTTCTTCGTATGTATTCAAGGCTCACTCATGTTGTAATTAGTACTTCATTCCTGTATTAGAATTATCCAGAGAAATAGAACTAATAGGATGTGTGTGTGTAAAATATATATGTGTGTGTGTATACATATATATATACACACATACATATATACATATATATACATACATATATATACACATACTTATATATATACATATATATATATATATCTATCTGAGAGAGAGAGAGAATGAGAGAGAGAGGTAGAAGAGGGAGAGGGAGAGAGAAGAGGAGAGAGGGGTAGAGAGGGAGAGAGAGGGAAAGAGGGAGAGATTTATTTTAAGGAATTGACTTACGTGATTTTGGCGGCTGTCCAGTTCAATAACTGCAGGATGGGTCAGCCGACTGGAGACCCATGAATAATGGATACTCCAGTTCAAGTCCAAAGGCAGTCTGCTGGCAGATTCCCTCTTGCTCAGGGGAAGTCAGTCTTTTGTTCTATTCAGGCCTTTAAATGATTGGATGGAGCCTACACATGTATGGAAGGGTAATCTATTTTACTAAAAATTCAGTAATTTAAATGTTAATCTCACCTCAAAACATCCCCAGAAAAATATCCATAATAATGTTTGACTAAATATTTAAGCACTGTGGCTCAGCCAAGTTAACACATAAAATTAACTATCACAGTTCCTTTTTATGGCTGAATAATATTTCATGGTATGGACATACCACATTTTGTTTATCCATTTAGCATCCATGGACATTTGGATTGTTTCCAGTTTTTGGCTATTATGAATAAGGCTGTTATGAACATTTGCGTGCAAGTTTTTGTATTCATTTATATGTCTATTGCAAAACCATGTTGAAGACCTTGACTCCTAGGTTATCCAAATCTCCCTCTGTAAAACCCATACAGTAAATTTCCCTGTGAATTCCAGACCAGCAACATTAGACTATTCCAGATGAACTATTTAATTTTAAGTTGGAGGCAAACATAAGAATTGTGGAAATCCATTTTTGAAAGAAGAACATTCTTTCATAGATTTCTCCTCCCTGTGTTGAATCAGAATAATTTTATTATAACATTGCTTACATATATACAATTGTGACACTATATAGAAATTCCTTAATCTTATTACATTTTTACCCTTATAAAATCCAAACCAATGTGAAAATAAAAACAAAGTATAAAAATAGAATTAAAAAATTGGTGATACAAATTCAATAAGCTAGATTATTTTACTAAAATCACCATTAATAAGGATATGTGGTACCGATTGCTTATGGTACAGGTTCTTTTGAGCTTGGCATGCCTATAGTTTATGTTGTCTAAGGGCAGAGCACTTATTCTGTCCTGCACTTTATTTTATTACTGCAGAAGCTCTATTTGTACATACACCATGACATAGTTTGGCCGTCACTTAGCATGAACACATTATTTTTGTATTAACTCTACCTTTGCTCTTTTCTCATTAGCCCAGGAAAATTAAAGTAGTACTACTAATTGGCACAAACATAGCCTTAAGCACAAATACAAACACAGGCTCTGAAATCATGTGGCAAAAATCCAGAGAATCTGAAAAATACTTTGCATAATTCGTATAATCCCAATTGCTTCATAATCTACATTCGTTATGATTAACTTCAGCTGAACATATTGAAACACTCAAAAATAATAGTGGCTTAGAATGAATATTTCTTCCTTTCTCACTGAAAAGAGGCATGGAAATAGACATTCTCTACTTACTAAGATGGCTCTGTGGTCACCAGCACCCCTGGCTTGTTCTATCTTTCTGTTTCATGATACTAGCAGTAGCTTTCATTGTCAATGCTATCTTTTAGTGCAAGCTAGCTGCTGGGACTCTAGCCTCACTTCAGTCACCAAGTGGAGGTAAGGCAGGACACCTTCTAGGCCACTTTACAGGAATAATACAACACTTCATATGTCTCCATTGGCTAGAATTTAGTTCTTGTCCTCACATAGATAGTCTGCCTGAAAAACGGGTATTTACTCTGGGCAGTATGAAAGAAAGGGAGAATAGTTATTTGGTGGAGAGCTATCAACTTTTAGCCTGTTCCATGTGGCTTAGGGTTAGTAGGGATCTGTGGCCAAAAACCAGAAGTCAGAAAACAAAAAACTAATGGAAAGCCACTGTTATCTTCATTGTTATTTCTCAAGGAAACATCGAAAGGAAATACCATTCTTCAGCTACTAGCAGAGATTTCCCCTGCTTGTCAACTCTCTTGATAATCTCCACACAAGATAGCCACTCCCCATGCTCCTTCTCCACTCCAGAACTTTCTCTAACCCAGCCAGTGCAGCATTTCTTTATATTTCCTCCCCCCACCCCCACCACCAGTCTAGCATCTTAGACTCAGCTCTGATTATGTAGATCTACTGACCTTGAATTGTTCTAAGATGCCCTTACTTGGAACGTATGCACCAAGCAGAACTTTTAAGGGGGACCCTCCTGTGGCATCAAGTGGTCAAGGAGTGGAGGAGTGCTCAGACTACAAAGTGGAACACATTCCTTTCATTTCTACTCTGCTTTCTTCCTGCTTAAATCCTAATGGTTCTCTTGAGAAGGAGCACAGCATCTATGTGGGCCGTGGGGAGACTCTCCCACGGGGCTGTCCCACCCCCTTCAGGGATCCTGGCTCCTGCAGGGTTGTGTTTTCATTACAGCCTCTTGAAAACCCTCCACTGGAGAATTTAGTTCCTCTGGGTGATTCAACGCATCAGATTTTAAATTTAATCGCCTTCTCTTTCAGGGCGTTTGACTCCTATGACATGAGAGAGAATCGTTCACCAGATTTTGAAATTCTTTCCCTTAAGGAGGCAGACACTAGAGAGGGCATCCATCAGACGTAAGGCCTACTGGGAACCTGCTCCATCCTCCCGGAGGTCTGGGCGGCACACCAGTCTTGTTTATGATCAGTTCTGTCTCCCTGGAAAAAAAAATTAGGGGCAAAATCTCTCACTGAACTCTTTCTTAGGAGGATAAGAGACCAGTTTAGCTCCACCCACTCCCAGCAATCTTGTTTGTTGGGTTTGATTTCGGAGGCAGAAGACTCCCGTCACCACCAGTTACTACCACTGGCTCCCAGTTCTGTCCTGGTGGCTTGGCTCAGAGCTCCATTACTTGCTCTTGCTCCTTGAAAATAGCTCTTAGGATTGTGATAGTCTCATGTTTTTCAGAAATTCTTGGCTATAAACTCTTCTCATTAAGACTTAATTTGTGTGCTTCTAGCTCTCCAAGCTGTGCTCCGTTGCCTTTGATAGAGAGCCCACTGTAAATGTTTTCTGATTCTGAGCAGAAGGGCTGAATGTATCTCCTCTTCTGTTAATACAAAATTTGAATTCAATGCACCAATCCCAGCAACTTCTCTGTTTGACACATACTTTCTATGCAAATGAGGGAATCTCTTTGTTTTAAAGGGAGATAAGTTAGTTTAAAATTGATATATAAGGACAACAAGAAACACAGGCATGGTATCTGCAAACCCTTTTGAGTTATTTTTTACACCCTTTCTGAGGGCTGCTGATAAGTTTCTCTTGATTCTGAGTTTTGCATTCTTTGTGTTCAGCCCCTAATCTGACTGGTTTTCCAGATCAAATTCTCCATATTTTTGAGAACCAGTCCATAGTTTCATTTTTGAGGTGTTTACTGGTTCAGTCCTTTCCCTAGTCCCCAGATTCTTGATTGAGAGTTGGTGGTCTCTGGCCAAAGTTGGACTAAGTTCAGCATAAAAACTGGACTGGGATTGAGATTGGACCGGCTCTGATTTAAGAACTGGATTTGATCCAAAATTCAACTGGATCAGCTGATTTAAGCTGGACTGGGTCCAGTGGGAGGCTGCAAGTAAATAAATAAAGGCTAGTTGCTAATGGGAATCTTGGAAGTCAAAAATGCCATAAATTTTGGTGGACATGGGCCATGCATTAAAAGGTCATTGGACCCTTTGCCATCTCAAGAAGATTCTTATGATAGGCCCTCTTAGGTATTCATTTGGCTCCAGGAAATGCAAAGGCCTAGCTAAAAGAATGGAATCCTTCCTATCTAAAAAGTTGAATGTGCCACCTTCCAGCAAGCCTGCATATTTTATGTTTAAGAACTACAGTCTCAGAAGATGAAGATATATAGCAAAATGGCAAAATTTTATGAAAAATAGCTTAGAGTTACAATGGCCCTTATGGGGAACATTCCAAATAGATAAGATCATTTAAGAAGTACACTTAAAAGCAAGAGCTCCCAAATCAAACAAACAGCATGGAATTTGTATGTTAATTATGATGCAAGAGCCTCCAAACAGCTTCCAAATTCTAAAATAGCTGTATGGAAAGATTCATTGCAAAAGGCTAACTAAAAATTAAAGATATGAGGTTCCCAAAACAAAAAACTGTAGGACTACTCTTCCCTCTTCCCCTTTATACTCCTTTATCTGAGCACTTATTCTAGTAATCCTCTCTGTGAATTGCATTTTCACTCCAAAGAGACTATTAAACAGTTATTTAAAAAAATAATACCACTTGAGGCTACAGGCGGTGCTCTATCGGTATCCTTTACTCCCTGTTCAAAGGCCAAACTAAGGGCTATAATTAAAGAATTTCTTAAATCCAGGGAGAATCCTCAATTAAAAAATAAATAGATTATCCCCTGAGCATAGTTGAGAGAGAGAAATAAAATTTCATGTATAATATCTTTTGCATCATTTCTGAGGACACTCTTTAAGTTCCTGAGATTGTTCAATAATGCCAGAAATATTTACTGTTTGTCCTGGCTGTGGGGATGACAAAAGGGATTATATGGAAAGTAATCTTGCTGGGCGATCTGATCATAAATTTCTAGTTGGACAGGCTGTGGTGTGTAGTCACGCCCTGGGCATATAACTTTTTAGTAAAAGGCTTATCTTTGCCTCAAGCAAGACTCTTCCATTGTTTCTGTGCATCTAGGATAAGATACCTTTGAAATAAACCATAATCACCCCCCAAGAAAGCATACATATCATCTTGCACCATCAGTAGATGGATATTTGGGTTGTTTTTACTTTTTGGTGATTATGAATATGCTGTGAACATTTGTATATAGGTTTTGTGTGGACATAAGTTTTCCGGTCTCTTGAATAGATACCTAAGAGAAGAATTGCTGGGTTATTTGTCAACTCTGTGTTTAACTGTTTTTCACAGTGGCTGCATCATTTCATGTTGTCACTGGCAGTGCATGAGGGTTCCAATTTCCCCACATCTCACCAACACTTGCTATTATTCGTCTTTTTGATTATAGCTCTCCCAGTGATGTTAAGTGGTAGCTCATTTATATTTGTTTTTGATGGTTAGTTGAAAACTTTTGTATCTAATTATGCAAAACTACCTCAAATTCTTTTTTTATTGTGATAAAATATACATAACATAAAATTTACCATTTTAAGCATTTTTAAATGTACAATTCAGTAGCGTTAACTACATTTACGATGTTGTGTGGCTATCACTACTATCTATTTCCAGAAGTTTTGCAACCTAAACTGAAACTCTGTGTCCATTAACTAGTAACTCCTCATTCCCCCAGCTCCCGGTAGCTTCTACATTTTATCTTTATGAATTAGCCAGTTCTAGGTACCTCATATAAGTGAAATCATACAATATTTGTCTTTTTGTGTCTGGCTCACTTCATTTAGTATAATGTCTTCAAGATTCATCCATGTCGTAGTATGTAGCAGAATTTCATTAATTTCAATAATCTCAAATTATTTTTGTAAGCAGATCTGCTATAATTTAAAATACTAAGCTAATGAAGAGAATGTGCCTCATACTTTAGGATGCATGTGCTTTGGCTTTAAGGCCCTGGGACAGCTTCTTAGAGAGAGGCACGCCCCCTCCCCCCTAGCCTGCAGTGGAAGGTGTGGCCCTCTCCTGCCTCCCATCCTCCATGGTAAAGTCAGAAGTTGTTTCTTCTGAAAAGTTGCCGATGTAGATTTTCCTGAAGCAGTGAAGACGACTCGCCGAGGGAGTTTTAGGTGGGGCTTCCTTTGTGGTAAAACACTGGAAGAGGAGACATTTCGCTCTTCCTAATATTTCTAAACCAGCAGTGATCCTTTGGTGGAGGCAAAAAGTGAAGTTGCTTTTGCCCAAGGAGCTCATAGAGTCTGTGTGTAAGTATCAGCAGACTTTATTTTAATATTTAATTCTAGAATCACAATATCTACCTTTTTATCTCATTGGTTTTCCAAATAATGGTACTTCAATATGTTGTTCGTAAACAATAACTATCTTGGCAAAGTCCATATAACTGGGATGGAGTCCATTCTTTATTCATAAAAAAGTTACAAAGTGACTTCCATTGACTTCTGATTTGTCTTTATATAGTTTTCCTAAATAAATACCAAAGAAATTATCAGCATTCTCTTGACTTCTTAGATTAAAACTTTGGAACAGACCAAAGCCATCGAGGACCTAAATAAATCCAGAGACAAACTGGAGAAGATGAAGGAGAAAGCTGAGAAAAAGCTAATGTCTGTCAAGTCAGAACTGGATACTACAGAGCATGAGGCTAAGGAGGATAAAGAGAGGGCCAGGAACATCATAGAACTGGTAACCAGCGAAACAAAGACGCTAAAGAAATCTCTGGAAGAAGCAGAAAAGAGAGAAAAGCAGGTGGGTATAAATCTGGTGATGAAATCTTATTTAGAAAAGATAGGACGATTCAAAAGCTTGATCATTATTCACGTTGCTTCATAAACAATTTACCAAGCTCTCAATATCATTTCAACATCTCTGTTTGCCATCTAGCATCTTTTTGGCATAGAACCATTGTGATTTACTTTGCCAAGAAAAGTAATTCACATTTCCATGGCATGGACTGTAGGAAAGAAAAAGACGTTCCTAGCAAAGTAGCGGAAAGCCTCTGCACAGCCCGTTTCTGGTCGTGGAGAATTTTTTTTTTTTTTTATTACGTTTACCAGTTGCCTCTGAAGTTTGCATCATCCCGCATCTAATGGTTACCAGGGCTTCAGCCTCAGAGGTCAGGATAAACCTTACCTCCAGCAGAGATCAGTTTCAGGAAACAGTCCCAAATCTCAAACAGTGGCACTGAGACTTGATGGCCGTCCAATCCCTGATGTAAACCATAAAATAGTACTCATTCGCTTGCTGGTTGCAAGGAAGGGAGTTTTATCTAGCGAGCACATCAGGAGGTCAGGCATAAAGAAGCATGTGCTGGGCAGCCTGACCCCCATTGCTTTCAGCTTTCATCTCGCTCCTTGAAGCTCAAAAGGGCATAGAGTGGACTCTGATCCTGGGATATTTTTGCTCTGGCTCATGTGTCAGGCAGAGTTGAGAAAGACCAAACCACGAACGAGTGTTTGCGGAGGAAACACGCTCCGTAGTTAAGAGCTCCAGCCGTATTTGGACAGACGGAAAAGTTTGAGGAAAACTTTTTCATCAGGGAGACGAGGCTGGAGAGCGTGTTACGTTTCCCAAATTGGACTCCGCATAGGAAGAAGGTTGGGAAGCAAATGAGCACATGGCGGGGATGTCGGGAAGGCAGTTCTCCTGGGTGTGACATCTGTCTTCAAGTTGGACCACACCTTTTCTAAGACGGAAGGTACCTCTAGCGAGGTGTTGCCCAGACATCCATGATTGATCTGCTTTCGCTTTAGCCTAGAATCACCAGCCAGTCCAGGAGAATTCAAAGGGGTGTGAGGCACATTCCAACCACTGTCTCCAGTCCTCACCTCCTCTCCCCTCACCCCCATTTTTCTTTTTGTGATTGTAGTCTCAGAGAGTCCGGTGTTATGGATTGTAAGGTGGAGGTCTGTGTGATGTCATTTGAGCATCATTTACAAGTCCTCCTCTTTTTGTCAGCTCATACTTTCTCGCCATTTGTTCTTCCTTTCACTTAAGAGGTTCGTTGTCCAGTTGACATTCCAGTGCGTAAGCACTTATCACCTACGGGCACAATCACACCAGCATTTGTAAAGTACTTGCTAGTATGCAGAGCATGTGTACAACCATCATTTCATTTGACCTGGATTTCAGAACAGCCCTGGGAAGTGGGTGTATGGTCATTCTCACCTTGGAAGTGAGAAGATAAAACCCTAGTTAGGTCACAGTCTCGTTCCCATTTGCTTAACTGGGATTATTGATTTGGTAGCCGACACCACATTGACTGGCTCATCAGAAAAATGGTCCTGGAGTCGCTGAAGGCTGGTGCCTGAAAGGACTTTAGAGGTAACTTAGTAGGCTAGCCTCATTATTTTATAAGTGAGAGATGTAAGGCTAAAGAGAGTGACTTATGTATCTCATTCACACCCAGGTTTTCCAGTTTTTTGCTATTGTTGCTTTTGGCCTCGAAGTGGCTGATACATTTGTTCTCTCAGTTAATGTGTGTCTGTTTGATATTCCAGCTGGTGGACTTCAGGGAGGTGGTTTCCCAGATGCTGGGCTTAAACATGTCTAGCCTTGCTCTTCCTGACTATGAAATCATCAAATGTCTTGAAAGACTGATTCATTCACATCGACATCACTTTGTCACCTGTGCTTGCCTCAAAGATGCAACTACCAGGCAAGATAGCCAGCCGCAAGGCCACTTGAAACTTCTTCATTGAATGCCATATCTCTTGAGGGATGTGGAGCTGAGAGATGGGACACACACTCAATTTCACAAATTCCTCAAGCCTTTGAAATTTGATCAGTGCGTGAATGTGACATATTTGGTGATAGAGTGAGAATCCATCATTGGCAACAAAGAATCTCAAAAAGTGCCAGCCGTAGATAAATGTTCAGCACTAAAAACACCTATTGTTTCATTTGCTAACACTTTGGGATGCAGAATTCCACTAGGCTGCATACCTAGAATGAGGAATGGGGAATGGAGGTTAACGTTTATAGGGTATCTGTTATGAGTCAGGGGCTTTATTCTCCAAGTTAATTCTCGTAATAACCACATTGGGAAGTGTTAGTGTTTTCATTTTACAAACCAGGTGGGTGTTTCCCACCCAGGAGTCCAGTTGGTTTGTGACAGAAACAGGATGTAAATCACGTTGACTCTATCAAAGGCTGTGTCTTCTCTGCTATTCCGCCATCCTCCAGTTTCTCTGAATCCCTGTGATTTTGGTGAAAATTGCCTGCATAAAGGAAGGAAAACATCCATACGGTCAAGAATTGAAGTCCAAAAGTAACTGAGATTTATGAGTATAACCTATGTGATTTCTTTAAAAAGCAGCACACCTGATTATTTGTATAAAACGTGCATGGTCTGAAGTCCTGTAGCAGCGGTCCCCAACCTTTTTGGCACCAGGGACCCATCACCTATGAGCATCTAATACCTGATGATCTGAGGTGGCACTGAGGTGGTTATGTTAGCACTGGGGAGCAGCTGCAAATACAGAGGAAGCTTCTCTTGCTCACCTGCCTCTCATCTCCTGCTGTGCGGCCCGGTTCCTAACAGGCCATGTGGCCTGGGAGTTGGGGACCCCTGCTGTAAAGACCTTACCTGTTTTAAATATTGCTGCCAGATCACATTCAATTGTAATTTTTAATGTTTAACAGGGCTGACCTTAGTACTTTAAAAATGCTACCTTTAACATGAAACCTATAAGATGAAGAAATCCTGCATAGTTTATTCACCAATATTTCAAATGCATTCACAGCAAGAGTATCTTTTCAGGATCAGGATTTTATTATGAATTTTTTTTTCACTCTTTGCCTTTTAAATTTCTATTTCACAAATATTTTTTTCAGGAAATTATATTTTTTGCTTCACTGACAAAAATGTGTTACTCTTTTGGGCGATTATCTTATTCCTGTCATGTGAAAAATTTTTTTCCTTGACATTTCCTTGAAAAAAGCAGTGGTGTCTAATTAAAGGAGAGGGAAAAATAGATTAAAATCAAACATTAAGACCAAACGAAAACTGCAGAAGAAAGGAAATGAGTGTGACGCTAACAGGTTGGGTGACAGACCACATGAGG
This sequence comes from Eidolon dupreanum, assembly GCA_028627145.1. Lineage (NCBI taxonomy): Eukaryota > Metazoa > Chordata > Mammalia > Chiroptera > Pteropodidae > Eidolon > Eidolon dupreanum. Next base: position 165,394,752 of record CM053502.1, read on the forward strand.
AGAATGACCAAGGACGACTGCTGGGAATGGGCCATCTCTGCCTGGCTTTATCTTCCCTGCACCAGGAGAGTATGAAGTGGTGTTTTGCAACTGAGTAGGCACACTGTCCAGCCCTGACCGAGGGCCTGAGCTGGGCCTGCGACAGGCAGCAGAGGAAGCCTCGGATTTTCCCAGGGGAGGGAGGCCTGCAGTCCCCGAGGTCCCCTCATGTGCTCCTCATGCAGTGGCTGCTGCTCTGGACCTGCCCTCAGCCAGGGTGAAAGAGGTGACATCACCTTGGAGGATGAAGTTGCTGAGAGGCTGTGCTTCACTCAGGCCGTGGGAAGCAGTCACGGCGGGATGCCTGGGGGTGGGAGGGTCGTTTTTATCCATTCTACTTTCATTTTCCAAACACAGTCTTTAATAAAGTTGATTTATTTTCTCTGTAAATTTATTTTCTGCCCTGTTCGAAGGCACATTTCATAACATTGCTTTATAAACAAAACTTTATTTTTCCATTTTTGACTTATCAATTGTATTTCTAGACTCATATAAGATGCTAAAAGTGGTCCGTAGTGGTTAGTACTGTAGTTTTTCTTTATTATATAAAACCACAGTCTGTTTTTCCAAATATATGTTTATATAATATTCCCAAGATATGACTCAAGCATATATACAATGATCTTTAATACATGTAGAATTATTAAAAATGTTTGACTATAATCCTTAGGGATTTCTGATGGAAAGGGTTTATGACATAAAAAAGAAATTCTATCCATATAAATAACCCATATGCACATTAACTATTTGTCATTTGGACGAATTGCAAATCCCTTTGATAAAGCCATTTCCTTCCTTGTTAAAATGCCAGTTGGTCGTCAGCTTTTCCTCTGTGGCGTTCGTTCTAGAATTGGCAGGCCAGCTTCACATTTTTGTAGATTTTGTTCTTCCACAATATCCATGTATATTTTATGTTGTCCAATAAAATGAGTTAGGTTGATGCGACTTTTCTAAATAGAGTTTTAAAATATTTAACACTAACTCTTTTACCAAATACACTTGAGTAGTGATGGCTACTGAGGTTATTATTCTGGTCATTGTCCAAGACATTTAAATATACTCATAAAGTATCTCAGTTAGGGGGAAATATTTAAAACTGATTTGTCTGAATTTCTGATTTTACCTTAAATTGAGTGATTCAAGGTTAAGGGGTGGTGGGTTGAAAAGCTGTTAAAGAATGTCCATATAACTAATGTTATAATAATACTTAGCACTTAGAAATGGAGTCTGATTTTCACTGGGGAAGCATTTCAGGGTTGCATAACCTTTGACCAGGAAGGCTCTGTCCACTTCATGCCATAAAATCAGCTCCGTTGCATTCCAGATTCATGGCCTTTGATCTCATTTGAGCCCTCCGAGCTAACTGGTAATCCTTCGCTGTTTCCTGGTTAGACCTGACTGCCATTTTGCAAAATGACTATTGCAAATATTCTCTGCCCTGAGGCTCTTCCCATGTCTCTTTCCTCTTCACTGTCAGCAGATAATCTCATCTCTTATTTCACCCAGAAAATAGAAGCCATTACAGGAAATACCTTCAATATCAGATCCTAATATAGCCTGATATGTGTCCACATCCAGCCTTGTCTTTGTCCCTCTTCTCCTCTCAGGTTATTTCTTCTCTCTGGCCACGTGCATCCTCACCTTAGTTCCAATAGTTATTTTCTGCTCTCTCAAATGTTTTCAACCTCACCTTTGTTAGTGGCTTATTTCCATCAGCATTTAAATATGTTTAAATCTGTCTCATTTTAAGAAAATCACTTGCTCTCCTCCAGAACAACTTCTACTTAGAGCCTTATTTCTCTCTCTCTCTCTCTCTTTCTCTTCACAGCTGAACCACTTAAAAGTGTGGTTTATACTTCTGTCTTTCTGGCCTTACCTCCCTTTCATTTCATCATTCATTGCAACCTGGCTTCTGTCTCTGCTCACTGAGTTCTCTCACATCTCTGTTAGCAAATCTCTGTTAATTTTAAAGTACTTATATTACTTGACCTTTCTTTTATATATTCCTTTATCGGATTGTAACATTTGATACAAACAACTATTTGTATGAAACATTCTCTTCCATTAGATAGATAGAAAGATGTGACATTCAACTAGTTTTTTTCTCCCCCACTGCCTCTCTGGATACTTGAGTTAGATTATTTTAAGGTTGTAGAAAGCAAAAACGAAATGAGAGACGAATGAAAAAATAAGGGCGGGTGGGCATCTCGACCTCACAGAGTGGTTCTGTAGCCTGAAAACGAGAAGGTAGTTGATAGTACAAGAACTGGAGTGCCAAACGCAGGGGCGGTGTGGCACTCACAGCCGGGTCCCCTTCTCTGTCCCACCAATGCAGCTTTCCTTTGATGCCACGATGACTCAGATGCCCTCTGCCTCTGCTTCTCTTGCCTCGTCCATCATCGTCTCTCCATTCTTCTTCTTACCTTTGGCTTCTATTTCTTATTCTGGGTTGCTTCTTGCCTGTGTTTTCTAGTACTTCCTGGCTTTTCTAAATGTCTTTCCATTTCCGCTCCCGCCATTAATTGCTCTTACTGTTTCTCTTCCAGAGGGAGAACCTGCTTAGTTGAATCCATCACTCTACAGGATGAGGCACCCCTGTTTGGACAGCACTTTTATGCCATGTAGGCCACTGACAAGCCTATGGATTTGTTTCCCTTAGTCTGGTCTGGTCTACTGGGGTCACAGGAATGGGGTCTCCTGTCTGTCTCTTGCATGTAAGTGTTGCATGGGGTGGGGTCTGTCCTAGGGCTCCTCCTCTCACACTTTATACTCTCCAGTGCATTAGCCTCGTGACCTCAGGCAAGTTACTCATCTCCTTTTGTTTCCTCATCTGCGAAATAGAGGTTGAGTCGTGTCCCCCCAAAAGCTGTTCAAGTCATAACTCCTAATACCTGCAAAGGTGACCTCATTTGGAAATAGGGTCTTTGCTGACGATCAAGTTAAGATAAGGTCATTAGGGTGGGCCTCATCTAATAGGACTGGTGTCCTTATAAAAAGAGGAAATTTGGGCACAGAGACAGACACACACACAGGGAGAATGCCGCATGAAGATGAAGGCAGGGATTGGGGTGGTGCAGCTATAAGTCAAGGGAGGCCAAAGATTGACGGTACAACACCAGGAGCCAGGAGAGAGGTGTGTGGCAGATTCTTCTTCACAGAAGGAACCGAACTCAATGACGCCTCCATCTCAGACTTCTGGCCTCCAGAACTTTAGATAACAAATTTCTGTTGTTTTAGCCGCTCAGTTTTTGGAACTCGGTTTACATGGCTCTCAGAAACTGTACACTGTCTTATAAAGGTTGCTGTAAGGATTAAATTGCGTAGAGCATGTAGAAAATATCCTGGCACATAGAGAATACTCAGTGCATGTTAGCTAATAACTAACCGGTTCCATCTGTTCTCCTGGCTTTAATTATCATCTAGGTGGCAATGAGGCCAACTTTTATCTCTTTAGACCAGAACCCTGCCCTGATCCTCACACCCGTGTATGCAGTAGTATGCTGTGAAGGGGACACATGTAGGAACTGAGCAAAATAGACCTGCCTTTGAATACAGGCTCTGTGTTGACTTGGGCTAGTCGATTAACCTCTCTAAATCCCACGTGTTTTAGTATTATAATAGGAATAACACGAGTATATTCCTCATAGAGTCCTTGTAAGGATTCAATAAGTTGACATATATAAGATGCATAGCTTAGAACATGGGTGTTACAGTGCTCAGTGAATGTTGTTATATTCTATAGGCATCTCAAACTGCAATGTGAGTAATACTGAAGTGATCATTTCTGCCTGCACCATGTTTTCCCCTCTTCCCGTTTATACCCCAATGAGCTACTTCTCTCCTGGGCTCCCTGCCTTAGTGAATGGCCTGGCATCTGCTCAGATGTCTAAGTTAGGTTGTTGGGAGGGAACCGTGACTTCTCCCTCTCTCCTCTGACATTTGATAAATCACAAAGCCCTGTCCATTCCGCCAACTGTCTTCTCCTTTGTCTGTCCACGTCTCTCCTGTATTTAACACCGAACTGGGTGGTTTTTGCCCATTATCTCTTTCTCAGTCTTTACTTGGGTGTTCCTGGCACTAGGGATTGTTCCCTCCCTTGTCCATTGTAGGCAGAGTGATCATTGAAACAAAACAAAACAAAACAAAAAATAAGTATGGTCCAATGACCCTCTGCTTTATGCGCTTCGTTGTTCTCACTGCTCGCTGGATGAAGGCAGCTCAGCCAACATGGCACACAGGGCTCCTTGCCTGTCCTTATTCTCCATGAATGCTGTACTTTATATAAGACAACTTTTGCAATTTCTCCAGTGCTTTCTCATCCCCAGGACTTTGCAACTGCTGACCTTTTGCGCTACCTTTTCTCCCTTCTCTTGACTAGTTCCTGCTTATTTTTAGGGACTCAATTTAGATGTCACCTCCACCTTGATATCTGAAGGCTGAGTCAGGTAACCCACCTATGGGTTTCCATGGTGTCTTGTGCATAACTCTACCAGCACTTATTTTTAACAATCTATTATGGTAATATCTCCTTTCATGGACAGAGAAACATTGAAACTTGGAGAAATGATGGTTATGGCTGCCTATGCTAGAATCGAAATCTAGGCTAATCTTACTTCAGAGTCCACATTATTCATTTTCAGCCATGCTGTCTCCTGCACATTTGTTCATTGTGTGTCTAGTGCTTGGCCCATTGTTGAACATTTTTTGAATGTGTCTGATTGAATTGACTAACAGGCTGGAATTTGGATATCTAGATGGGTTGGATTTCCCTCTATCTATGTATCAAAACTTCCAACTGTATGTATGTTTGGATGGGTTCTTGATCCATAATGAGTTGCATGTGGGCAATTGGCTAAAAATGTTAATAGCTTAAAGATGTATTATAATCCTCACCACAGTGTTTTCATGTATGTACATTACTTATTGTGATCTATACAGTAGGGCAGACAATGGTTTTTCCTAGGAAATAGAGGGAGCAAGGGAGGGAGGAAGGGAGGGAGGGAAGAGAGACAGAGAGAGAGAGACAGAGAAAGAGACAGACAGAGAGGCAGAGAGACAGACAGAGAGAAAGAATTGAGAATAGCGCTCAGGTTTCCTGAGTTTTTCCTTTTTCAAAGCTGCCTCTTCCATAGTTTTTTGGGAAAACTTGTAGTTAATTCTTGACCTAGTATAAGATAGGGAAGAGGATAGCATAAAAAATATTATTATTCAAAGTGAAAGTGGTTGATAAATAAAAGTGGAGAGATTGTAGGTTATACCCACTATTGATCCGGAAATAAAAGATGGAGGGCAAAGCCAATATTCATGCTCTTTGGCTCCTGACTCACAAAGTTTTATTTGCAAATCATGCTTAGCTGGATGTATTGCTAAGTGGAAAATGAATTTTTTTGTTGCTATCATACTGAGAACATACTTTTCCTGTTTTCCTGTGTGGACTGGATTGACTGTCTTTACAAGTCATTAAGAAACCATAGGATGTGTGTTCTAAACAGATGCTGTAGTTCACCAACCAGGTCCCCCCTTAAGACTCAAGCACTTATTCTTTAGCTGCCCAGAACGGTGGCTCCTGACAACCCATAGCTGAGTTCCTTGCAAGAACTTGCCCTTGGCTGGAAGGAACTACCTCACCCAGGGTCAAAGACCCTTTCCAAGGGCAGCTTGTGTCCAGTGACTGGACAGTGTGGGGATACAAAGACTTGGTCTTCTTTCTTCAACTTGGGACCACTCTGAAGGGCCATCTCAGGTTCAGAACTGCCCCCTCCCCAAATAAGATCAGCTAAGGCCTCCATTGCAACCACATAGCAGTGCAACTGCTTCCTTTTCCCAGACCTGTTTTTTTTTTTACTTCTTATAGGTTTTGTTCTAAGTATGCAATTCAACAGACACCCTGCATCCAAATTCCCATTTTAGGGTCTTTCCAGGAAACCTGAACTAAGACAGATGAATTCATTATCCTTATGAAGGTACCAAACCATTTTGGAATTTTCCATCATGTGTCTCTATCAATCAATCAACAAGTGTTTATTGATCACTTTGTGGTATAGGACCCAGAAAAAATAAAACAATAGAATAAAACCAAAAATATCAGTGATTTATAAGTTACTTGGTTTTCTGTTTCTTTTCAGAATTCTCTATAGTGATTCATAGCTAGGTTCCAGTATAATGTTGAGTGCCAAAAATATATTTCATTGATTTTTCCATTTCCTGTCAGTTTCAACAATGTAGAATACAGAATAGATGCTACTCCAAATAACCAAGAAGGGATTTATTACAGGGGATTAAGTGGCTTACAGAATCATGGGAGGGCTGATGACATAGACTTGAGGTTGAACTAGCCAAAGGCAATTCCCAAAGGCACACCACAGAACTAAACCACCAAGAGAGCTGCTGCTACTTCTTTTAATCGGAAAGCTGGTGGATCCAGAATCCCATCAAGACTACGGAGATCTGGAAGCCGCCACCTTCAGGGGGCCTCCCCTCCCGCTGCTAACTCCACAACCTCACAGTACTTGCTGCCCTCTGGGCTAGGAAATAGGAACCTTGTGGTTTGCCTCTGAAGACTCGTGGATCTTGTGACCATATTGCTGGGTCCTCTGCTAACGATGCCACAGAAAACCAAAAGTGCCTACCTTGTGCTTGCCAACAGACATAGAGGTGGTAACAGATCTACTTCCAGATCTACCTGGGCATCTGATTGGCCAAACTCAAACTACAGTGGACTCTTTTCTCAAGGGATTTTGGGAAACATAGTATTTAGTTTCCAAATGTTGGAGGCACAGAAAGGCATGCCAGGATAATGTTTTTCAAACTTTTGGACATACTCGACTGTAAAATTTATTTGACTCCCATGTCCATACAGTCACATTCATGTCTACCTATAATAAAAGATTTACAAGGTAATGTGATGCCCCCTGATGGCTTCTATTCTGGTCTCTGCTATGCAATTCTGTGCTTCTCTAGGCTACTCCACTCCATTAAGAAATGGTGGTCTTGACCCACTAAGTTGATTTTATGACTGAATAATGGATGACAATTGGCAATTTGAAAAAATACTACTCTTCAAGAAGGAAGAAATGGATGTTGAGTGCCAATTCACAATACCCACTATACTATACTCTTCCCTCCCCTATCCTTGAATTAACAAAAAAGGGTTTAAGGCTGCTCGCAGAGGGGCTTAGTGATACAATATCATGTATACAGTGGACTGAGGATCCGGAGAGTTGGTTTTTTTAGTCTTTGCAGCAGTGGTTTCTCCTTTTGTGCCTGAGAGTGTGCTAACGATCCGACTGACACTTACCTGGGAAAATTGAGATAAAAGGTGCTTGGTACTTGTTGTTTTTAGTAGAGGCTGGATTAAGCTTCCAGGCAGTCTTGATGGGAAATGCACTTGTGGATCAACTGTTATACTCCTAAAAAGAAAGTGTTAGTTGGCTTTACTTAGGTTCCTGGTTATGCACGAAGGTGTAAAACCTAATGATTCATTCTAAGAGCATGACAGTATGTATAGAATGTGAACTGTACGATTAGTTCACCTGCCCCATGTCTGGAAGGCGATTGTTAATTTCACCCTTAAGGTTTGTAAAAACTTTAATCCCTTAATGTAGAGCTTTTAATAAAAGCTTATTTTTGCCAATGATCAAGGCTTTTAATAAGGCCCTTTTTTTTTTTCTAATGTGGTGTACATTTGAAGGTAATTTGTTTTAAAAAAGAAAAGCCTATTGAGAGGGCAAGACAAATAGACATTTAACAGATGCCTATTCTGTGCCAAATGGTGTACCAAGCATTTTCATCTACAATAGCTCACATAATCCTCACAACAATTCTTAAAGGAGGAATTATGATTCTCATTTTTATGGATGAAGGGGGAAAAGGTTAGGTGATTAAAATGGGCTCACCCAAGGGCTTTAAACTAACAAGTGGAAGTATGTGGACTTTGCTTTCAGTTTTGGCAGACTCACAGCTCTTTCTTGCTTCTCCTACTGTACGAGAAAGTCTCCATTGCTTTCATTATGTGTTCAAGGTGAATATAAGTGAAAAGAGACAATCTGATGGGTACTTAAGCTGCCCTTTCAATAGAAAAGTTTCCTAAGCCACACCTTGCTCTTTATAGGACTTTGTTACCTACAAGCGACAGAAGATTGTGAAGATTTTTTTGTGGGCGTCGTTTTAGTTTCATATCTTTTATGATTTCCATTTGCTTGTCGGAGTGTTTAAAGAACTGGAAGAACTCGTAAGTAACAGAAACTACTCCCTGGGCACCTCCATTTTGTAAATGTAACGTAACAGCCCGTCATGTGTACAGGGCTTGAGTTTTGTAGGGTTTTGTCATGTGAGGAAGGCTGAGCTTCTAAAACACATGCGAAACCTCTATAAAGCATCTGTGCCTCTCTAAACATTTGACTCTTAACTCAATATTTGTTTTTGAATTTATCCTCTTTTAGCAAAACTACATAAAATTAAGTAAGATATTCAGATAAAAAGAGCACACTTCAATGTGATTCTTCACCCATGCAACTTGATTTTATTACCCTCAGTATGGAGGTTGAGCTGACATATAAACCGACAGGATATATAATATATGACTCTGGGGGTCATGGTTCATGTACTTTTGAAAATCACGTTTTTTTCCCGCTCCCCCTGCACCCCCCCGCCCTTGGCCAAGTCAAGTAGCTTATTTAAAACCTTTCTTTGATTATTTCTTACAAGTAAGCTAATACCTAGTCAACACGGTTCTGCTAATAGTCCTTGAGTCCTTCAGGATGATGAAGTACTGGGATGCTTCTCTGATATGTGATTAGTTGCAAGGGAAGGGTGGCTTCCAGAGAAGTCCCCCAAAACACTCAATCTTCATAATAATTGTTACCATTTATTTACGTACCAGAGACAGCAGCTGAGCTCTTTGTAAGCTTTATCTGATTTAATCTTTTCCTAAACGCTCTGAGGCAGACACTATTATTAGCCTCATTTGAGAGCTGAATAGTCTAAGGGAGGTTAGGTGACTGGTGTCAAGGCCACACTGCTGGGTGGTCTCACCAGCGTCATTCCTCGCATGCTCTTATGCCTCTTGCACGGAGGAACTCATTGCCAGGCGGGTTCCTGGTCAGGTTGTGCCCTGTCCTCAATGAGTGTGGGAACTGTCTCTGCAGGCGCATATTAGCCAAGGAGTCAGAAGTCTAGATAAATTGGACAGGGACGAAGGCAGGCTGCTCAATAGAGATCTTTCTCTATGTTGACCGGAGCCCACTCTGACTCACTGGTTTGGAAATTAAGACGACCCGTTGCAACTTAATGTTAAAGGTTGATCTTTAAAGACGAGCCACTGTCACTGCAGTGGGGACCTCTATACCATTTGTTTAGAAGGCTGATAACATGGGGATTCAGAATGTAGACTGGAGCCACACTCACTGGACTCTCATCTGAATCCCAGCTCTTACTGTTTGCTTCCATCTCTGGGCATGGGAATTTGTAATGGTACCTGTCTTGTAGAGTTGCTATGTTTAGTCGAATGCCTGGTACCTCATAACTATTTATATGTATATTAGTTATTATTAATATTGGGTCCTTAACATGCCCAATCATCATGTTTTCATATTTAATGCCTTTGTTCCTAGACTAAATTACTGCAGTCAAATACTGTCCTCCCCCTTCCCCATCCCATACCCCTAGACTGTTATACAGTCCCCAGTGAATGACATGTTTTGGTATTGATACTCTTGTGCAATCCTTCTCCACTCCCCAACAACTCTGGGCTTGGCCATGTGACTTGCTTTGGACCATGGGACATCAGCAGGTGTGATGTAAACAGAGATTTGATAAGTACTTACGCATTGAGGCTCGCCTTCTTAGAACCTGAATGCCATGCGGAAAGACGAGACCCAGCTAGTCTTGGAAAGAGACCCTAAGAGCACACGGAGAAAAAAGCCCTGCCATCCCAGCGTTCTGGTTGAGCTCAGCCCTGAGCCACATTTCCGGCTGAATGTAACCACTGGTGGAATCAAATAATGAACAGAACTGCCCGGATAACCCATAGAATCATAAGAAATAACAAATGAGTGTTGTTTTAAGTCACCAGTTTTTTTTTGGTGGTTTGCTGTGCAATGGTAGGTGATTGAAACACCTTTTGCCATGTCTGCATAACACTGTGAAACCGAACCTTTTACCAAACCAGGTTTGTAAATAAATCTGATAATTTTATATGAAGGAGAGAATACAATAAAAATTCTTTGGGAACTACAAAAATGTAGTTATAAAAATTATCGGAGGATAGTAATCTAATAAAGGCTGAGAAATGGGGAACATCTGTAGTAAAAATACAGCACTAATATAATCCCAATAGCAAATGGACAGCTACGAGGAAAGAACAGAGTTCAAAGTAGCACATCTGTACCATGGGCCCATGTCCTGTTACCAAGAGGTCCCTCAGTAGGCACCTAGGGGGTTGCCAGGACTCCTGCCTGATGGGAAAGCCATCACCGTGGCCTTTGGCCATGGAAATAATAATAATAATAATAATAATAATAATCCCCACAGGCACTCTGACCGCCTTGCCACAATAATTGCAACTCACATTCCTATTTGCCAGCAAAACCAGTGTTTACAACAGAAAAATAAGACAATTTATATTTTCAGACACAAATGTTTTATTTGGAAAATGTCAGTTCCAGTTGCACCCTAATGGTGTTTTTCCAAAACATGTGGTTAGTAAGGGGAGTAGAATAAGGACTTGGGTTATTTTAAGAGAGCTTTAGAAGTTGACTAATGGTACTTCAAGGGATACGAGCTTGTTTGCACTGTAGTTGCTGAATGGATGGGACTTACTCTTGCTACCTGGTCTGACTTAAATACATGCACCAAACACTACTACATCTCAATGACTCTGCTTCCCTTTCTTGAACTGCTTTTTATTCAGTGCATTAGATGAACTTAATTGAGTGGTTCGGACATTAGAGAGGATTTGAATTCTCAGGAGGAAAAATACATTTAATCCATGACCAGTACGGAATAAATAAAACAAAATCAATTTTGAATAAACAGTTTGAAAAAATAGACTAGTTTTCAGAGCAGTTTTAGGTTCACAGCAAAACCGATGGAAAGGATGGGGATTTCCCACATACTTTCTCGTTCCCCTACACTCACGGCCTCCCCTAACGATCAAAATCTTGCAACAGAGTGGTACATTTGTTAAAATCAATGAACCTGCATTAACACACCATAATCACTCAAGGTCCATAGTTTATATTAGGGGTCACTCTTGATTTGTGCATTCTATGGTTTCTCCAACTATATAATGACATATGTCTACCATTATATTATCATACAGAGTAATTTCACTGCCCTTAAAAAGCCCCTGTGCTTTGCCCATACCTCCCTCTTCTTAACCTCTGAAAACCATTGATCTTTTTCTTTTTTATTACCTCTGTGGTTTTCCTTTTCCCAGAAAGTCATACTGTTGGAATCATACAGTATACAGTTTTTCCAGATAAGATTCTTTAATATCCACTTAATATCTACTTATGTTTCTTTCCTGTCTTTTGATGGCTTGACAACTCATTTCTGTTTTAGCTCCGATAACATTCCATTGTCTGGATGAACCATAGTTTATTTATCCATTTACCTACTTGTAGGACATCTTGTTTGCCTTCAGGTTTTAGCAGTTATGAATAACAATGCTATAAGCTTTTGTGTGCAAGGTTTTGTCTGGAGATGTTTTTAACTCTTTTGGGTAAATACTAAGGAGCATGCTTGCTAGATCGTGTGGTAAGAGTATATTTAGCTTTGTAAGAAACTGCCAAACTGTCTTCTAAAGGGCTGTGCCATTTTACATTTTTACTAGCAATATACGAGAGTTCCTGTTGCTCCAAATCCTTGTCAACATTTGGTGGTCTCAGTGTCCCAGATTTTGACCTTTCCAATAGGTGTGTAGTGGCATCTTGTTTTTTTAATTTACAATTCTCCAAGGACATATGATGTGGGGCATCTTTTCATATGTTTATTTGACATCTGTATATTTTCTCTGGTGAGGTTTCTCTTCAGATCTTTTGCTCATTTTTTAATTGGGTTGTTTGTTTTCTTATTGTTGACTTATGAGTTTTTTTGTATTTTGGATAACAATCTTTTATTAGATATATCTTCTGCAAATATTTTTCCCTCAGAACAGTTTTTTTTTAAGGTAAGAATCTTTGTAGTTTTAAATTAATCTTAGAATTGTGTAAACAAAATATAAAAAAATTTAAGAACAAATAGAAATATATTAGTTATGATCGAATTTTTGGCAAAGCATTGGCAAGTTGTTGGTTCTATAACAAATGTGATATTTTTATATGAAGGAGAGAATATAATAAAAATTCTTTTGGAGCTGCAAAAATGTAGTTATAAAAATTATCAGAGAATAGTAATCTAATAAAGGCTGAGAAATAGGGAAACTGTAGAGAAGAGGGGAAGTTGCCAGTGTATTTCTATTGTTCTCACTGTATTATGATTAATTGTGTGTCTGTCTCCTCTACTACACTGTGAGTTCCTGAGACAAAATATCTTCCTGATATTTGAAGATTTGTTGCATTTGAGATGAGACATAGCAGACTTCTAGTAAATATTTTTTGAATGAATAAATCTATAAATGAATGTATCCTAATTTAAACGTATTCTAAAGTTTCTCTACTGGATTGGTCAGAAATGATCTTAAATGTTATTTAGTGACCAGCTTGGAGCATTAATGTGTATGGGGACCTTATTACATAGTGGTTAAGAGCTTGGGCTTTGAAATCAGAGATAACAGCTCTGAGTTCTGATTCACAACGTTCAAGCTATGTGATTTTGGGCAAAGTTTCTTTCTTATCCTTAGCAGGAAAATGAGACCCTAAGTCATGCCTCTCTTATAGATGTTTTTGTGAGAAATTAGAATAGAGGTGGGAAATGCCCGGCAGATGGTAGGAGCTTAATGGATGTTTGTCACTATTATATTAAGTAAACTAACATGATGCACGAATAATAATAAAATTGTGTTTGTGCAGACAGCAAACCCCTGGAATCTAGAGGCAAAATTCAAATCAGACTACGGTGCTAGGAGGCAGGAGCGAGCCTTGACCTGGCACAGGCTGCACTGGGCTAGTGTACATTTTCGCTGGTATTCGTCCTCTCTTTAGTGGTTGGCCTTAGGCCAGGACACTTGCACTTATGGCACAGGCATAGTCTGACTATAAGGTAGGGCAGGAGTGGGTAAAGGGACATGATCGTGGGCCCACTTCACTCCCAGATAGCCAGCTTGCAGTGACTCACTATGCATGTGCCCCTGCAGAACTCTGAGACCCCAAGTCCTGGGATTCAGATTAATTCATAACAACTAGTGATCTCTTGGTTTGCTATCAACAGGCAGTAAACTCCAAAGCAAACATTGTTGCTGACATGGTTACTAAATCCTGCTCCACCGTTTACTCCATGAGCTAATATGGGAGAGAGAGCTAAGGGTGACAAGATGTTAACTGTTAGAATTGATGTTTTTACAGATGAAGCCAAAACATGTGCTCTTGTTGCTATTAAGAACTGAAGTGTAGCTCGTGTAGTATTAAAAGGCTTCAGCGGGGAGATATTGGGAGCAGATGAACAACTATGGGCAGATAAATAATCTCATCTTCAGTAAATGAGTCCCATTAAAGCGAGGCTATTTAAGTGGAAAAAGAACTGGCATATGGCCTGGGTAGGGTTTTTTGGCTCCAGGCTTGGTCTTTATAAAATGCATTATCTACTTATGAGTCTCAAGGACAGAAGCATCTACCACATTCAAAGAATGACAGCTTGGTTCTCAGGTCAGCTTTTTATGACCTGTCAGTGCCCTTTATACAACATGCTCCGAAAACACAGAAGGTTCTTTTGGCTGATGCTTAGTCTGGGTCACATTGACTGCAAATCACAAGCAATAGTGTAATTTATATTTTGATATATCGAGATAATTATTGAATATATGTGTGTATTTCTTCCGGTCTGTCTGTCTGTCATCTATTATCTATCTATCTATCTATCTATCTATCCATTATCTATCTATCTATCTATCTATCTATCTATCTATCTATCTATCTATCTATCTATCTATTTATCTATCTATCTATCATCTATCTGTCATCTATCTGTCATCTATCTATCTATCATCATCTATCAATCATCATCTATCATCCTGAATGAATCCTCTCTTATCTGTTAGAAAGTTTACCAGAAGTAAGTGTTCTATGGATTCTTTTCTGATAACCACATGGTTTTTCTGCTGAATTAGTAGAAACAGAGCCCCCAGATAATGTGATTTTTTTTTGCAACCTTGACCTTCAAAGGAGTTTCTAGATTCTACATATGTGATACATACGTGCAGCATTTATGGAGCCTCTGCCCAGCAGCCCCTAGGGAGAAAGAAGAGAGTTGCTATCACTTGAATTTAAAAAACATTTATATATATATATTTTTTTTCTCAGAAAACACTATGTGGATAGATTTTCATTGTATGTATTTCAAGTATTTCTCTAGGATGGTTGTAGAAATGCAGAATTGCTGGGTTAAATTGTACACTTACTTCTTAAGTTGCTTTCTTACATGGCTGAACCAATTTACTTTCAAAAGAATATGAGAAAATCCATTTCTCCACCATCACCAGCAATTGATGTTATCAAATTTAGAAATTTTGCTAATCTGATCGAGTGAAAAATGGTGTAAGGCTGTTTTATTTTCCATTTCCCTAATGCAAGAATAGTCAGGGGTAGCAATTTTTGCACCTTGTGGTAGTTCAGGACCTCTGAGAAAAGAAGCCAAGACTAGACTAGATGTGCAAAAGGTTTATAAGAAGACCTGCTTGTGAGGAGAAGAGGGGAGAGAGCAAATGATGCACTGGGAGCTCTCAGGGTGCCATGCAGGTCTAGCCCCATGAAAGGGGAAGGGGGATGAAGGCAGGGTAGTCATACTCTCAGACTACAGTGTGGTGTTCAGAAGACCTTAACCCAAAGTCCCCTGTCACAGGGGTCTTGTGCTATTGCCCCTAGCAGGGATCTTGTGCTTAGCAGCCCTGCCCTTCTCAATCACTGGCTTGAAGCAGCCCATGTGAACTGTGGCCTGAGTGTGAACATGGGGGTGGATTCAACCACAGCAGCCAAGACGACTGTCAGGTATGCTCCCATAGCAGAAGGTCTGAGTGCTGCATTTTCATGGCCACCACCTATGCTTGTTGACCCGTTGGATTTCCCCCTCTAGGTAAAGTTTTCCTGTAAAGGGTCACATGGTAAGTATCTTAGGTCTGTCACAACTATTCCGCTCTGCTTTCGTTGTAGTAAAGCAGCCATAGCCTGTATACAAATGACTGGATGTGGCTGTGTTCCAATAAAACTTTATTTATAAAAGCAGATGACAGGGCAGCATATGCTGACCCTTGGTCTAAGAGATGCCTGTTTATATTTATGGTACCTGTTACTTAAGAGTTTTATAGAATTTGCCTATAAAAATATTTAGACCCAGTGCTTTTCTTAAGAGATAGACTGTGACTAATTTTCTAATTTATTCTGTGGTTATTGGTATATTTAAGTTTATTTACTCTTATACTAATATTGATAATTCATATTTTTGAGCAGTTCAACCGTATTATATAATATGGCTTTTCTTGCTACCAATTTTTACCTAGTCTGTCTTTACATTTCGAAGTCTCTATATTTATCATCTATTTTATTCCACCTTTTAAAAATTGATGCTTTATTTTGGATGGCCTGCATAACAATATTTAAAGCCTCTATTACAAATAAATATAAATAAATGTATAGAATTCAAGGCTATATCAGTTCATTTGTCTAAATCTTGATGTTCTATGGATGAAGAAAAGCAATAGCCAGTTATGAGGACATTATATTAACCTAAAGTAGTTAGCCAAATTTGCTAATATTTTCCATTAAAAAAAACTATTCATAAATAAAATCATTTATTGAGTCAAGACATCCTACTGTCATCTGGACTCATGTTTGTCGTTAGATTATTAGGGTTACTTACAGTGGCTAAGAACATGGGTTCTGGAGCTAGAAGGTTTGCATCCAACTCGTGGCTCTACTTCTTAGCATTGTGAACCAAGGCAAATCAACTAACTGCTCTGCCTCAGTTTCTTTGTGAAATGGAGTTAATAATAATATTTACCTTGCAATGCTGTGACAATTAAATGAGTTATTGTATGTAAGGAACTTAGAATTGTGTCTGGTGCAGGTAAGTACTACCTATTGTTTAGTGTAAGTCTTTTTAGTGCCAAGTTTGTGTGTCCTTGCTTTGTTCCACACCTCTGCTTGTAAAGGTTTTACTCTGTATGGTTTCATTCCCCTGAGTGTCTGTTAGATTAATTTTATGTAATCCTTGATGTATTTTTTTCTCAGATTCTTTTGTGAAGTTCAGCAGTTGATGGATCATGACTACGTCAACACCAGAGATCACTGCGACCTCTGTTGCTTCACCCTTTGAACTTCAGCGGAGGCACCCCAAAATGAGGGGATCAGCAGTAGTTTGGGTTTGCCTCACCTCTGGGTACTGCACTTTCACAGTCTTCAAGATACTGTGATGTAGGAGAACTTTCATGCTGGTGGAAGTAGTTCCATTAAGCATCAGAGGCGGGGGTGAGGCAGATGAAGGGGCTACTCTGATGCTAATTTTGCAGGGTTGGGGGAAGAGCACTTGGCCTGAGCACAATACCTCGGGGAAAGGGTTAACAGTGAGAGCACAGGAAAAAAGTAAGTCATATAGAGAGCACCTCCTAATATTATTGGGTCGATTTTACTGTTCTTTTCAAAGAAAAGCTTTAAGTATTATTGGCCAACAATTTTAAAATTAACTGTTTATTTTTATTTTCAAATTTATTGATTTCTGAATTTTGATTTATTCATTTTTACACTTTTTTTTCCAGGGGAGTTTATTTTGTTGTTCTTTAATTTCTTGAGCTGTTTATTTCTGGACTCTCAATTCCATTTATATTTAGTCTTTTTGGTTTTCTAATGAATGCATTTATGGCTCTGAATTTTTCTCTGATTGCTGCGTTAATGCTATTCCATTGTCCCCCTATCCTGGTTCAGGTTATTAGTATCCTTTTCAACATATTCCAATACTCACAATACTATCTATATAGCTAATATTTTTTAAAAACAGCTTTCTTGAGATATAATTCATGTAATGTTCAAGTCATCCATTTAATGTGTACAATTAAATTTACTTTTAGTATATTCACAACATGTATAAACATCATCACACTCTAATTTGAGAATATTTTTGTCTCCCTGAACAGAAACCCCAGTTTCTCTCTCCTATGTCCCCCTCTCCTGAGCCATCGCTAATCTACTCTTGGTCTTTATAGATTTGCCTATTCCTGACATTTCATATTAATGTAATTGGCTTCTTTTAATTAGAATAATATTTTTAAAGTTATCTATGTTGTAGCGTATATTAGTACTTCATTCTTTTTTACGGCTAAATAATATTCTGTTGTATAGCTATAACACATGTTTATCCATTTATCAGTTGGTGAACATATGGATTTTTAAAACCTCTTTGGTTCTTATAAGTAATGCTGCTGTAAACATTTCCATACATGTTTTTGTGTGGATGTATGTTCTCATTTCTCTGGTTTATATATCTACGAGTGGAATTGCTGGATCAATGATAACTCTAACTTTCTGAGGAAATGCAAACTGTTTTCCAAAGCAGCTGCACTATTTTAGGTCCCCACCAATAATACATGAGGGTTCCAATTCCTCCACATCCTCTGCAACACCTGTTGCTGTCTGTCTTTCTGATTAGTATAGTCATTTTAGTGGGTGTGGAGTAATATCTCATTGTAGTTTTGATTCGCTTGTCTCTAATGACTTATGATATTGAGCATATTTTCTGGTGCTGATTGGCCAATCGTATATCTTCTTTGGAAATCTATTTAATCAGCTCTTTTGGCCATTTAAAAAATAGGGTTGTGTTTTTGTTATTGAGTTTTTGTTATTGAGCTACAAGTCTCTTATCAGATCTATCGTTTATAGATATTTTCTATATTTTTTTTGCTGTCTTTTATTTTCTTGATAGTATTCTTTAAAACAAAAAGTTTTAATTTTGATGAAGTTCAAATTATCATTATTCTTTATTTTGTTGTTTGCTTTTGATGTCATATGTAAGAAACCATTGCCTAATCAAGGTCATAAAGATTTATATCTCTGTTTTCTTCTAAGAGTTTTATAATTTTAGGTTTTACATTTAAGTATTTGATCTGTTTTGAGTTAATTCTTTTTTTAGTGTGAGGTAGGTGTCCAACCTCATTCCTTTGCATGTCACTAACTAGTCATCCCCCACTGAAAAGACTCTGCTTTCCCACATTGTTGAAAAGAGTCTTTCTTTCCTCATTGAATTGTTTTGTTACCCTTGTCAAAATCATTGACCATAAATACACGTGTTTATTTCTGGACTCTCAATTCTATCCCACTGATCTATGTCTGTCCCTGTGCTAGTCATCATTGCTTTTTGATCTCATTCCTGTGTCTCAGATTAATCTTTTCTGTAAAACATCTCAAAAAATGCTTTAACTTATAGTTTGTGGCTAATGAATTTTTTATGACCTTGCACGTGTGATAATGTGTTTATTTGCTCTCACGCTTTGGTTGGGTTTAGAAATATTTGTATTCTTACCTTTGAAATATCTATTTCATTGTTTGTATTTAGAATTACTGATGAAAAGTCTAATGTCAATATGATTCTGTTTTTTTAGGTGATGATCTGATTTATTTTCTTTCTCTCTCTGCAAGGCTGTAGGATTTTCTCTTTATCTTTAGTGTACTGAAATTTTGCAGCAATGCATGGAGTGATTCAGTTGTTATTCACTATTGTCTTTTAATCTCAGAGTTTTTGTTTGTTCTGGAATATTTCTCTATTATTGCATTGAATATTTCCTTTCTTCTGTTTTCTTTATACTCTCTTTCAGGCAATGCATTTAGGAAATAATCTAAAAAGGCAATAAAAATTAATCAAGTACCATGCTAAAAATAGAAGGAGTACCCTTGATAGGCCAAGAGCTATGGGAAAGTTCATATATACCAAACAGATGTTCCAAGATGAACTTGTAGGAGGAAAACACTGCCAAAACATGCATAGGGGAAGAATGTTAGCAAGGTAGCAGTAGCTAATAGAGGTACCTCTAAGCCAGAGGTGGGACTGAGAGAACAAAGGAGAGGATGCCTGGTTGATGGACAGGTCCAGGAAGAAAGAGATAGGCGGCAGCTAAGCAACAAATAACAAAATTATCAACCTTTAGCAGCAGAAACTGTGAGTGTAGGAGCTAAGCTTGGACAGGCATGAAGTCCTTGGCAGGTGGGCATATCCTAAGAATAATGGGGAGCATCACACCTCCAAACTAGTAATTACTTCATCCTGTGGCAACACATTCCACTCTCTCCACATCTCCAGGGGAAGGTTTTGATAAAAAAATGCAGTGTTCACAGACAAGCTAATGACCAAGTTTAAATCAAAAGATAAGCATGCAACTAAGACTAAACTTTTAGGGGGGAAATTACCAACAAGGAAAAGGGTTTCTAACTCAACAAACAAAGAAAACAGAATTAATAGAACAAATAGAACCTGACTTTAGAATAGGTACTGTTAAATATCTATAAATCCCTCAGGGAGATGTAAGTGCTACTACATTCATAAGACAGTAACAAATATAGAGACCTTAGAAAATACAAATGTGATGTTGGGAAACAAAAGACTTCAGTAGATGAGATGAATAACAAAACCCCAAATCAAGTGGGGAGCAAGTTAGTGAGCTAGCAGATCAGGTCAATTTTTTTCCCCTCAAATTGCAGCTCAAAGGAAATTAAGAAAAAGAAAATAGGAGCTGGATCTTACCTTTTTTAATTTCTTCTGGCTTTTAGGGATGTGGAGTGGAGAAGAGGTGGGTTTGGTCCATCTTTGTGTTTGTCCTTGACCTCATTTAAAAACCTGTCCTAGTGGACATAGAGATTTTCCTTGAGATCGAAAGAAAATCACAGAATTATCCATTAATGTGAACAATGGGAACAAGATTTCTTCTATTTCATTATGACTACGTAAGTTCCAAAAATAACATATCAATTTAACGAAAAATGTTGACTTCCTTCTGTATGCCAGGCACTGTGATAGGTTTTGAAGATACAAGGATGGATAAGACAGTCCTGGTCTTTTAGGAACTCTGGGTGGAATCCAACGGCTTGAGAAAACAGTATGAAATTTCTATCACTCAATATCCTGTTACTAAATAACCAATATTTGCACAGAAATTTACAACTTAAAAAGTGCTTTTTTAAAAAACAAAGGGCATTTTGGTTAATTCTCATTACAGTCTAAGATATAGGTATTATTTTTAATTTAAAAATCATTATACCACTTACCATGAGAAAACAGATGGAGTAATTTTTTTGCCAAAATGCCAATGTGCAAATTGTTATAGTTTATGTGTAGATTGTTAAATAACACAAGAAAGGCGATAGAAGTGGCATGATGTAGAGACACAACTCAAATTCCAGGTTCCAAATCCTGAAATCTTCCCACCATCGTACTGTTTGTGTCTGTGTTAGCTCAGAAAGTCACTTAACTCCTCTGGTCTTTGAATCTAAACACGGAGAAGGGGCGCGATGAACAGAGTAATAGTTTCTAATGTTTGTTCAAATCTAACATATAAGCCTACCTTGAACTGTACCTCCATTTATAGAGTAAACATTTTGATAATTCACTACAGGCACTTAATTGTATCCTTTAAATTGGGATGAGGTCCAGCTATTGTTCTGTGGTAGAGTGTATGCGTCTGTTTCATGGCTATACTTTATTGCAATGATATGTGTGCCAGAGTTATTTGCTTTTCCTACCCCGAATGGGATATTACTCAAATCACAAAGTATAAAATATGGAGAGATAATTTTTTTATGAGACCATCTTTTCTCTAACAGAGGGGCCCCAAGAAGTCAGATTTCAGTTGGGTCTGATACTGTCGCACAATCAAAGGCCTATGTTAGTTTGATAGCTGATGCTTCTCAGAACGATGTGTCATGTAACTGGCAGTCCCTGCGGAGTTACGGTGCAGCTTATGGCCATTAGGTAAGGTCATCTGAACTATTTTACATGTAATTGTCTTAATTTTAGGGTACAGTTTTAGTATCTATTACTTTCATGCCCATGTCAAACTTTTTTTTTTTTTTTTTGCACACATAGCCCAAGAGATTGTTCAAGTTTTAATATCAGTGACAATCATATCTTGACTTTTGGTATGGGAGAAAGATATTTCTGAACTAGACAGTTGTAGGTGTCACAAATAAATGTTCTAAAAAAACACAGTCCTGGCACAGGAAATCATAGAGGCTGGATTAGAACTTTGGTTCTGGACCTGGCTTGCCCCTAAGTCAGCACGGTGCCTCAGTTTCTCCTTATTACAGCAGGAAAAAGAATACTGGCTTTATCTATTTTATACATGTCTGTGGCGAGGATAGAATCGGTTAATGTATATAAAGTAATATAAAAAGGTAAAACATTTTAAGTTCTTTTGTCTTTAAGGGAGAGGAAGGGGCACATTTCCTCCCTTTTCATTCTGCCTTTTCCTGTTCTTCTCTTCCTTTTCCTTTTCTTTTCTGAGTTGCCTGATGCACGGCCAAAGGTTTAATGAATATCTGCTTTGTGCCTGACACAGTTTCAGGAGCATTACAGAAACTTATTTAAGACCCCAAATAATCCACAGACAATGATATTACCTTTTGTTTTTTAAGGAAGAAGCGAGCTGGAAGAAGTCAGGTCACACCAGTCTCCAGCTGGGTCGATCTGATTCCGAAGTCTGTGGTCTTACCTGTGATCGATTCATTGATTTTTTTTTTTTTTTTTTTTTTACTTAAATAAGGCGTCAGGGAATTGTGAGCAGAAGTTTTTCAGTTTCATTTTAAATTTATTTTTATTATGGTGACATTGGTTAACAAAATCCAGTAAGTTTCAGGTGCAGTTTTTGAGTTTTGATAGAGAATTTTTCTGAAGTGAAATCAATGATTTTAAGACTGTCTGACCAAAAAAAATTGATCTGGTAGACAAAACTGCTTCGTGAAAGTATGTCTGGAGACCCAAGAGATACAAATGATAAGAATCTGCTATTAAATTTTGGTAGAGTTGGGACATTTTTTAATTTGAGCTTTCATTCAAAGAAATGCGACTGTGACCAATTGTCCCTAATTTGAAGGGAATTCACAAGAAGACAAGTTCACTTAACTCTTTATTTTACAAGGGAATATATGACACACCATTGATTCAATTATAGTTCTTAGTTTACTAGCTTCAGCTAATTCAAATAAAAAGAGGATATATTGGATGGTTATGAAGTAGATCACAGAGTAACAAGCCATCAGGAGACCAGGGCAGTAAGAACTATTTGGGCACTTGGGAACAAATAGCCTCTGACCATCTTTCCGTAAGGGTATTGATCTGATCAAGATGAAAAATCCCCGGAGATAGAGTCTAATTAGGCCAGCATGGGTCATGTCCCTATATCTTGGCTCTGAGAAGAATTTTCTCACTGAAGTTATCTGTGATGGGCCCTGTGGATGCATTTGCCTTGGAAATATGAAAACCCCTCTGTGCACAGTGGGCATATTTACTCTTTTGTTCTCCACGAGGAAATCAGAAAGGAGGAATATTGCAAGCAGGCTTCTCCTCTCCCACACAAAAAGGTCTGTTACAATGTATGCTTAAAAAACATTTATTTTTAAAAAAGTTTAGACTCACAAGAAGTTACAAAGACAATACAGAGAGTTCCTGGTAACCCTACCTGGCTTCCTCCAATGACGACATCTCATATAACTATAGAACATTATTAAAATAAAGAAATCGACATTGGTAAAATACTATTAACTGAAATACAGACCTGGCTTTGCCAGTTGTTTACTTGTTTTCTACAATATCCATTTGTACGTTCACCTGTGCGTGTGTGCCGTGTGTGTGCGTGCCACGGGTGGTGGCTGCCGTCAGATGTGACCAAGGCATGATAAAGCAGACAGTGAGTTTTTGGAGTGCCGCCTTTGCAACTGGGACACTCGGTGCCTTGAACTGTGGCTGGGAGTTCTGGGGTAGGTCTCCTCAGGGACAGTGAGCATCTCTCTGGGAGAGGAGGCACCGAAGAAATGAGAAGGTGCTGGGCTGTGCTCTCAGGACTCTGCCCCCTCCCGATGCCCTTCTGTGGGGGCTGAGGATGGAGCACTGACACTAGGGTGTTGTTGGAGCAGGAAGCGATTCACTGTGGTTTTCTGGTACCCAAGACTCTTCACCTTCACACACACACACACACACACACACACACACACACGAAATGTGTGTCATCAGGATGATCCAATACCTTGGTAAAGTAACTATAACAAATACCAAAGAATACAAAATGTGAAACTTTATTCATACTTAGGCTTAAAATTCTAGATCACATTAAGGGAGCTGATGAAGATGTAGAAGGCCACGGGATGTGAGATTATGCTGAATTCTTGACTTGTCAGGGGAAGATACATACGTAAAATTAAAAAAGAATTCAAGAGAAACAAAAGCAGAATCAAATTGGAAGAGTAAAATAAGATGGTAGAAAGGTGTACAAATATATTGCCAATTATAGTAACTACAAATGGATTACATTTGCCAGTTCAGGGCGACTATCAAATGAGATTATAAAAATCCAAACACATCCTTTTCATATGACACACCTAAAGCATAAAGACACACAAAAGCAGAAAATACAAGGATGGAGTAAATTAACAAGTATTAATCAAAGGAAAGCTGGTATACCTCTATTAATATCAGATAAAACTAACTTTTAGACAAAAAATTATTAGTAATAAAGAGAACACATAAAGTTAACATTTCAACTCAGCAAGATGATATAGGAAATTCTTAACATGTATATATTAATAAAGCTGTCTCAAAATGCATGAAGCAAAAATTAAGAGAACTGTAGAGTCAGTCATAAACATTGGAAAGGAAGAAATAAATCCATCATTTTCAAATGATATATACATAGAAATCCTAAAGAATCTTCAGAAGAATTATGAAAAATAATAGGAGAGTTCAATAAGATGGCTGATTATAAAATAATAAACAAAAGACTTCCTAGAGGAAAAAGCATAAAACTTTCTAAGAGATAATAAAGAAGGTATAAATAAAAAGTTCTAT
Organism: Eidolon dupreanum; assembly: GCA_028627145.1. NCBI lineage: Eukaryota > Metazoa > Chordata > Mammalia > Chiroptera > Pteropodidae > Eidolon > Eidolon dupreanum. The sequence continues at coordinate 165,418,977 of CM053502.1, forward strand.
CATATTCATCCATAAGAAGACATTATTTTGAGGATGTCAGTTTTCCTCAAACTGCTATATAGTTTCGATGAAAGTTCAATCTAAATCCCAACATTTTTCATGACATTTGATAACCTGATTATTAAATTTAGTAGAAAAGTAAAGAGTTAAGAGTAATTAGAACACTTGTAAAGAAGAAAAGTAAAGAGAGTGTCTTGTCCTATTAGATGTTAGGACTTATTCTGAACCTATCATAATTAAGGCAGTGTGGTCTTGACATGGAAATGAATAAATCGGCCAGTAGAATAGGTTCGAGAGTCTATATATTGAAGTTCATTCTATAACAGAGGAAGCATACTAGATTATTGGGGTGAGGAGGGATTCTTCTGCAAATGGAACTGGATAAAAATGGATATCTATATGGACAAAGATAAAATTGAAATTTGGATTCCCACTTCATACCACATACAAAATTTAATTCCAGGTGTCTCAAGTGCTTAAACATTAAAAACCAAACTTTAAAACTTTTTTCAGGAAATTTGATGAATACATATTGGACTTTGAATAGGGAACAATATCTTTTTAAAAAAAGGACTGACTATAAAAGATTCTCATCATTATTATTTTTAAAGTCTTTGCTAGTTTGATGAGTATGAATTATATGTATTTTATTAATTTATATTTCTGTTATTGTGAAATCAAATATTCTTCATGACTTTTGGCAATTTTAATTTTTGTTGATTGATGGCTAATTTTCTACTGCAATATTTCTTTCTTATTGATTAGAAAGAACTTTACATTAAAAACTCTACTGTATATGTAGTAAATATTTTCCTTCATTTGTGATTTTACATTTAGTTTTGCCTATGATATTTTTTTGCTGTATAGAATTTCATAGGTTTGAGAGGTCATACATGAGTTGAAGTTTGGTATATGAGAGAGGTGGCATAATAATAGATCAAACCTATCAATATTTTCCTGTATGGACTCTGCTTAGAAAAGCTCTCTCATCTCTCAAGGTTATACTTCTATTACTATAATTGCTTTTTGTTAAAAATTAAGACCAACTCATTTTTTGTTTATGCTTTATGGTATAGCTACAGATTATTATCTCAGAATAATTCATTTTTTTTCAAATATATTATTTCAAAATAATTTGTTGAATTGTTCTTTTCCCCATTGGGCTGAAATGCCATCTTTATCATATACTAAATGATTAAATGTACTTAGTCCTTGTATTGGTTTGTTAGGGCTGCTGTAACAAATACCACAGACCAGGTGGCTTCAACCACAGAGATTTATTTTCTTACAATTCTGGAGGCCAGAAGTCCAAGGTCAAGGTGTCAGCAGGGTTAGTCTTTACTGAGGACTTTCTGCTTGGCTTTTAGATGGCCTCCTTCTCCCTGTGTCTTCACATTGTCATTTCTCTGTACATGTCTGTGTCCAAATTCCCTGTTCTTATAAGGACACCATCATATTGGATTAGGGCTCACATTAATGACCTAATATTAACTTAATTACCTATTTAAAGAGCTTATCTCCAATGCAATCACATTCCGATGTACTGGGTACATATGACTATCGGGGGAACACAATTCAGTCTATAACAGTTGTATTTTAAACTTGTATTTCAGTTGCATTAGTGAACTGTTTTTTATTGTATTGATCTTAGTTTTATAATAATGCTTAACAATAATTTACAGGGTAACTCTCTTCTCCTTTTCAAATAAATCTAGGCTATTCTCATGTGTTTACTCTTCTCCAAGGCCTCAATTTAGAGACTATTTGGGAAATGTGGCTACATTTATAATATTAAGTTTCTGAGTCTATAATATTTTGTATTATTAAGATCCTAGAGACATATGGATATGATTTTTTTTTTTTGCTTTCATGAGTGGGATATTTTACCATCTATGTTATTCTGAACTGTAGATGAGATGATAGGAAAGCTTTTTTTTCCCCTTGAGTGTCTGAGATTTCGAACTGAAGTCAGATTATTCTCTAGGAAGTTTGTAGCAATTTAATTTCCACAGTGTTCCGAGTGCCTATTTCCTACATTATCAACACCATAAATATTTTTTTAAAACTGATAATATATAGTTTTAAAAATTTGTAATTCTTTGATTACCAGTGGGTTGCATTTTTAAAAAAATTATGTTTATTAGTCTTCAGTATTTTGTCTTTTATAAATCTTTCACTAGTTTTCTAATTACATGTTCTAGTTATTTTTATTTGTTTGTTTGTTTGTTTGTTTATTTATTTATATATTTTTTAAGCGAGGCAACCCTTGGTTGACCTCACAGATTGCAAGGACCTTGTCAGTTTACAATCCCTTCTTTTTCTTTTTCTTTTTACACCCACAGCACCTGGTCTTTCTAGGTCTCCCATCCAAGTACAAACCACACCCGACCTTGCTTAGTTTCTGAGATCAGACAGGATCGGGCTTGTTCAGGGTAGCATAGCTATAGACATTTCCCATTTAAAAAATAGATTTTAAGAGCTCTTTATTTGTTAAGAATATTAATCTATTGTCCATTATAATTAGTATTTTGCAGAATCTCTTTTTAAAATATAGTTTTCTAGCTCTAGGGTGCATAATACAAGGTTGTTACTTGCCATATCACTTTTTCACAAGCTTGTGGCATATCTACTATGAACACCCGTAGCAGTTAGAATTTTCCTTCACCATGAATGGCATATTTTCCATCTATTGGAATAATTACCAGTGGTTTTTGACACAGTTGTTCTGTGCTATCTTTCATTAAAAAAAATTTATCTGAAAGCAGAAATGACTCTTCCAGGTAGACTATCAATGCCTAAACAAACTGTGTTAGCTTTGTCCAAAAAAAAAAAAAATTTGTTAATAGATTTTATTTTGGTAAATTTTGAGATTTTGATTAGTCAGATAAATGAATGTGTAGCTTTAAATGTCTTCTGAATCTGATATTAATCTATTCAATTAGAACTTATGTTCTCTAGCTCTCAAAGAAGGTAAGTTGTATTTTTCCTACTCTATTAAATTTACCTTAGGTAATTAAATATTGTAATTGCTGGGGAAAGATGTAAGTGGACCAAGGCCTCACATAACATGGTAAAATTACAAAAGGCATTTGTCTTTTATAAGCTGACTCTAAGACATTGATGTGGGATACACGTCAGCACAATGGTTGGTGTCTTCAAGAACTTGATATATGGTTCAGAGATTTTCAGAGCTCCTAAATTACGATAATGCTCTTTCACATTAGAGACTTTTTAGATTATCAAGGAACTGTAGCCAAACAATTCTTCAACTATATTGGTCTATACCTTATCAATAGGGAACACATTTTATTTGTTTGTTTGTTTTAATTTTTTTTTGTCTGTTCAGGTAGGGTTATCACATGTTTTCTTAAAAACTCATATTTTAGATTTATAGTTATAAATAAGTTTAATGTTGTGTGGGTATTTAAAATTGTTTTGAAAATAAATAGCAAAATATAGATGTATTTCAAAATTTAAGATCAACTGTACCATGGAAAAAAAGGAGCATCACTCAAACTGAACAACAAGATATGAATGTTTTTCAAGACACGAATCTTTAAAAATAAAACTTTACCCATTATATTACATTGAAATGATTTACAATCTGTTATGAAGTTAAATATTTTGGATGGCAATTGTATTCCATAGAAGTACACAATCTGCTTAATCATCTAAGGAAATCTCGTCCTTTTTTGGGGAAATTTATTTTTTAATTTTGACTGTTAGATTATATCACTGTGCTAACACAGTTTACTGGAGTGGATCTACCGTGTGCATTTAAGTTTTCATTCTTTATGCGATGTGCTGGGTGAAATTTTCTACATCACTGATAACCTTTTTGCTAGTTTTTCAATCCCTGGATTTAAACATTATGTATTTTTTTCCCCCAAGTTTATCTCAGATCTGAAAAAGGCCCTAAGAGAAATAGCAGGAGTTTAAAGTAGATAGAATATATGTTATGACAGAGACTAATATATATTTGGATTTAAAGAAATGGCTCCCTGAAATTAAGGTTGGACTATGTAAAATTTCTGGGTTTGCATGTAAAAAATGGTTGAATATCAATATTTTCATATCATTCAGTCTCAAATCTTACTTTTGTGAGGTTAACGGCAAAACAATTTATAATGACTAGAAAATTGTTTATTCTTTTTCCTCCTTATCTTACCTTTTATGGTTTAAAATATTTTTTCAATATTAGAGTAATATGGGCATATTCCCAGAAAAAATTGGAAAATTTTGTAGGCCAGTTTTCTTCATAAATTTTTTTTTGCAGATTTATTTTTATGCTATGTTCAGTCTCCCCAATCAGAATTTGACCATTCAAGACAGGTACCTTATTGTATGCTTCTTAGTAATTCTGCATATCACTTAACCACAAATGCAGCTCACACTGCAGTGTCCTGAGTGCAGGAGCCACTCAGTAAATATTCGTTGATGGTCCTGATTACGATGTGATGAAATTTGCTAAAGATAACTTAAACTTTTGTCAATAAAATTGGGTTTCCGGTTAGTTTGATTGTTTTAGTTTCTCTCACGTAGATGAAATGACCCACAAAAGTACTTACTGCTTCCAAAATCTTTTTTCCCTTCTGCATTTCTGAACTCTGAATTTAGAAGTATTTTATAATCCTCACACACAATTAGTGCTGTTGTTGGCTGCTTTGATTAAAATTGCATTTATTAATACTGGTTATTTAATAAAAATAGTTGATTCCTGGTATGCACACAGCACTGTTATACGAACTGTTGTTCTTTGCAATGAGTTAGTAACATTGCTTTCTTTGCCCTCCACGAAAAAGTCAGACGCCAATGTTAAATATATATTTATAAATAATATGTATTTTTAATACCATTATTTAAAAATAATAGTAGATATATTAGGCACCTACCATGTGGTGAGTACACTGTTCTAAGTGCATTAAAGTTATTAACTCATTTAGTCCTCATACAAGGAATATTATTCTTACTTTATAGATAGGAAATCCCAGGCTGAGAGAATTTATTTGTATAATGAAGATTACAGAGCTAGTAAGACAGCCAAGTCTGGCTCTAAATCCAGGTTAAATACTATGGTACACCTGAGCATAGATAAGCTAGGAAAGCTTTTCATGAAGAGAGCCAGCCTAGGACTTCCTAAAGGGAAGCCCAAGGAGCATGAATGAAGAAATGTTAAGGCGAACATTGACCAGGAGAGGGGTGACTGGAATCCAAGACTCATTCAGTTCCAGTGGCAAATCTTTCCTATATAAACTCAGCCAGCAACTCCCTACTTTTCTGGTTCCATTGTTTACCTTGCAAACTTCCATTCATAAAATGGTTTCCCATTTGGTTTGTCCAATGATGTAACTGTCTCAGCCCTTTTCACCATTGAATTTCTCGAGGCTAGGGAATAAATTGGCATTTGACTTTATCTATAGGATGCTATGAGCCCACCTCTTGAGGAAGGCTTCACTCCCTGGGCAACATCTGGGGATTAGACCCTTGATGGAACTAATTCATTAAGGCAAATGTCTTACTTGCTAACACTTCAGCGTTACCAATAATTTTCTATTCAAAGCAACAGTCGAAAGGTTTAGAGGGTGACTCTCAACTCAGTTAAAAAAAAAATAGAAAAAGAATATATATGATGTACACATCAACTCATAATGTCTACTCCTAAAATTCATAGCAGACTATGGATGACCATTAAAGCCCAGTTAAGACAGCAACAGATGTAGAAACAAAGGAACTATTAAGTGTAATTTATCTTTAAAGTAACACAATGCTACTCTCAGTTGTTTGTGGGAAAGACGTTTGTTTCTTCATTTAATATAGTAAACAGAATAACAATTGCTAGCACTTATCTATATGCAATATGTCCATCTTACAGTGGACGTGTCTATATTGTCATCAGTTTAGCACTTTAGAATTCAATAGTTCCAAAGAAATTCGAATGAACATCAGTTCTAAGCACTCACCTGGTAAGTGACATAAACAATGTATCCATCCTATCGTAACACATAAAATTCCCAATAAACTCTGCACAGCTCCGGCAACTTCAGTGAATATAACATAGCTTAGGCATGGTGAAATAGGATAATCCATGTTTCTTAAATTTTCAGCTTTGTTATCCAGTGACTTTATTTCTCATATTCTTTATGATTCTGTGTCAAGTTCAATACAATTGTTCGTCAGTACAGTTCTGTGGCTAACCTTTGGGATGGACAGATTTATGTCCTAACTCCACTTCTGCCACGGTTAGAATGTGGCCCTGATCAAACTGTTTGTCCTTTCAAGTCTCAGTTTCCTCATCTTCAAAACCTCATTTATGGGGTTGTTATGAGAATTAAATGAAAAAATACGTAAAATTCATCAAACCATAATTTTGAGCAAGAAGCAACAAGTCTCAGAAGAATATACCCAATAGGAATCCAGTCATGAAAACTCGAAAACAGGTAGAAGCAAACAATACTTTGTTTAGAAGTACATACGTCTGTGAAGAAAAAATCATAAAGAAAAAGAAGGGAAAGATAGAAGCAAAATTCTGGGTAGGAGTTACCTGGCCAGGGAGAAGAAAGAGCATTAAAATGGGGAACAAAAAATAGGCATCGTGTAATTTGGAAATGTTCTTTAATTGAGTAGACGGTATTTTGGATGTCCTTTTTCCTATCATAATGGAAAAAATATGTATATGTTATATAGACCCTTTTGTATGTATATTTAACTCATGATAAATATTTATTGGTGACTGAGAGGGATATAACACACACACAGGCATGCACACACATGCCCATTGGTAAGTCCCAATACTCTGTCTCATTTCTGAATGATAACTCTAGTGGTTTGTAGGACAGTGTTTTTTTTTTTTAGCATTTTATTTGCCTGCCACCTATCAAAGAACTTAAAGTTTCACCATTTCTGTAGCTGTCAGCATATAGTTTATAAGCAATGACACAGCTTTCGTTCTGGCAAATAAGAATCATGGTTAAATCATAACGAGAACTGATTATTTAATTTCATCTTCATACCAACCTTTGGGATGAGCACCATTTCAAAGAAGGAGGAAACAGAGGCTAAATAACTTGCCCCTGGTCAACAGTTGGGAAGTGAAAGAACAGGTTTTAAACTCAGGTCTGTCCGGGTTTCCAGCTGAGCTGGAGCTCTGTGCCTGCTGCCTAATTTCCTCCTCATCCTTCACTTATGCATCAGAAAATCCATGCATGGGTCATGACATGAAGAGCAGAGAAGACCACAGATGAGTGGCAGCAGTCGAAGGAGAGGGACCATGAGAAAGGGCTAGGAGATTCTGCATCCTCTTCCATGAAGGAGCCCTCCATCCCAGGGTACCAGAAGTCGAGAGAAACGAGTAACCACTCCATCACTTTTCAGTGTCTGTTCAAAATTAGTTGCAAAGAACACTTTTCAAAGTCTTTAGTACACATTTGGGAAATGAAGCATTTTGTTTATAAGAAAAAAATGTGGAGCGTTCCCATGTTTCTATGAAAAACTCTTGTTAAACTTTTGTGCAGCTAGTAAATTTAGTCATTGTTTATTCTATGGAATGAAAAGCATGCCTAAAGTGCGACTCAGGGGACCTGGTTTTAGGAATCCTTCAGCTCCAGATGCACTGTCACACTGCCTAAGTCTCTTAAACTACCCAAGTGTCAGGATTGGCATCTATTAAACAGAGGGTGTGGGCTAGTCCTCCAGTAAAGTGTGATTTGGCTGCATGCTCTTGTGTACATTTCTCACCTATTTGAGCCTCAGTTTCTTTTTGGTGATTATTCAATTACTTATAACAAAAGAAGAGTGTTTTATATAGTACCTGAGATACATGGTATTGAAATTATGTCTCCACTATGATAAGGAGTTGGCTTAGAAATGAATTAGTTAATTAATTAATAAAAGGCCTGTAGATCTTCACGCAGGTTGGGTACTTCACAATCCCATTTGTATTTTTCGACTTCTAAAGATCTGTTCTGCTGTGACTAAGCGAGATTTCTGGACAATAGTCTGTGTCAGCACTTTGCTTAATACATTTAGTAAGAATGTGACTAGTGTGGACTCAAACTTAGTTCCCCCAAAAAGGTCTGTCTGTGCCTTTGGTTTCATTTTTTCCCTCCACATTAATTGCTCATAATAATTAAAGCAATAGGGCAGTTTTTTGGGGGTTATTAATCGCTGACATGAGAATTAGCTGTGCTCTTCTTTGTTCAATTCCATTCATTTTCCACTTGAGCTTTCACCGTCTCCCCAGAATGATGTGAGGTGTTAACTGTGGCCCACGGAAGTACAGTCTCATATTCAAGTTGATGATAATCTTGTTGGAGCAAAAGGCTTACATGTGGAACAATTAGGGAAAGACACAAGAACAATACATAATGGAAGTTTTGATTGTATGTGCTTTATGGCTATGATCTAAAACAAAGCACCAATTGTTCCAGACAGTGGAGAAATGTGACTATGAAAGAATAAGCAACCTAAAAGTGAAATGAATGAACTCAAAAGCGAACTTGGAGCATGTAGGTTTCCATGGAAGCTTTATTGTTTGATGTAGGCTTCTCCTTGTGGTGGGCGCTTTGGCTTTCTCTGCCTCAGGCACTGTTCTCCAAAGACGTCCTTTCTAGGGAGGATCTTGGATGCGTTTTAGCAGCTTCCCCACCGCCCTCTGGTTTCCTCTGTTGCCACCACAGTTACATCACACTCCTGATAAGTGAGTAAAGGTAGCCATAATTTGAAGCAAAAATAAAAGAAAGATTGAAATGGTGACTTAGAAGCCAGGAAATATAGATCCCATGGAGAAACCATATTTAGATTGTAAGATATGCTGAAAACTCACATTATCGCCAGATAGAAGGGAACACTGCTCTTACAGATTACTGGGGGAAGGTCAGCCTTCTGCAAGAGCAAATAAACAAGGTCATCATTACCATATTTTCAATTAATTTAGAGAACTTAGGCAACACTGATATTGATATATTTTCTAAATAATCTGCTATTAAATCCAGTAGCATGTCAAAGAACTATTATTAAAGAAATAACTATTAAAAACGTATCAGGTTATAAGGATGAAACTTTAGATAATGGGAGAAGATGATTTTTCTTTAGGCAGAAAAACACCAGGCACAGATTTATCCTTGATGGCGTGACCTGCCAAAATCCCTGCTCTCCTTCCCATCTGATAAAGGTCAACGATTGAATACCCAAAAACAAGTTTATACACACAGCACCTGCCTGACAAAAAGAAGAAAATTGTTTTCCTCGACCCGAACTGCATCTTTTTCTCGAAGTTCGAAAAAACAATAAGCTAAGCTTTCCTATCCTGTGTGTAAAGTTTTATTTTCTCTTTTTCATACTGGAGACCAATCCATGTTGTTGCTGAAGAATCAGTTAAGATAAATGTGATATGTCCTTCTTCTTCTTTTTTTTTTTTTTTGCCTCTGACCTTCTTTAAAACACCTCTAACAAAACTGTCCCACTTCTAAATTGAGAAGGGAATAGGAAAGGAAGACTGAATTGTTTTAAAAATGGTCTTAGGGAAAAAAAAAAGGAGATAATACTCATAATAATCTTATTATTGTGATGAATTTGAGTTTACAAAGTAATGTGTTTTTTTTTTTTTTCAAATTACTGCTTTCAACTGTAAAATAGGTAGAAAGCATGCCAAATCTAACGTCCCCAAATTTGTAGTCCTCCAAATATTCTTTTGGTGGCATTACTATTAAGAACAGAAATAGCAGCGATAAAGATCGGGTAAGTTTTGTGAACACCCCAAATCCCGTTTGTGGGGGGGAGGTAGTTTAGGATGATTAGAAGCAGTGTTCTTCCCTGCTCACAGCTGCGTCCAACACAGTCGCCTCTATGCTCTCATTTTCCTGGCCGGGAGCCCCCTCCATTAAACGATAAAATGAGGTGGGGTGGGTCAAAGAAATAGCAGGGTAACAGGGAGTTGGACTTGAACCCAACCATCATCCAGTCTGCTGTTTTTTTTTTAAGTGGTTTGGTTTTTAGAAGTGTCTGTCATGATATATAAATCATCGTTAATTCCACCATTAATCTGGCTTTACAGAGATTTTGTTTTAAAGAGACAATGCAGTTAGAGAATCGTGAGCTCTGAACTTGGAAGCACAGGACTCCAGAGCTGGGTGACAAAATCTGAGCAAACTAAGCCCCTGTGGTTGGGGCGTCAGGTTTGACGGCTGTTTGTATGATCAACTCTCTTTTTTGCTTGGTGGTTTGCTCATGGCTACCCTCTCCCCTTCCTACTTCCCTTTCAGGCCACCCTGATCTTTGATTTTGGTGAATACTGAACTAGTGCTACCTTCATTTTGTTGATGCCCTAACTGAAATGATAGGGCTGGGAAGAGGGTGACAGCCAGCTGGTCCCAGTGAGAGAGGTGGCTAGCCCACTGTCATCCCAGTAGACCAGCACTATTCTTTCCACCATTCCATGCAGGCTTCTTACTCTTCTTTCTAAAAACATATCTTCCCTCCCTTTTCCCATGCCAAGACTTAAAAGGTTTCAGATACTTCATAAATAAATAATTTCTAAATCAGCTCCGACTACTAACATAATATGTTTTATCACATTTTCCAAAAGCAGACTGGCATATTAAGAAATGATTTCATTCTTATTCATATTCTCTTTTAAGGATATAAAGACATTATCTCAAATTATTACTCCAAAGAGACAGAGACAAGGATTTTGTACCTTTCTAGTTCTCAAATCATTTTAGTTATTTTATTTCAATTCCCCTAAATCTCTTGGACAGTTATTTCCTTCTATATTTTCTTATATCACTTAAAAATTACACTTTACTTTGTCTGGGTCTAAAGAATTGCATTGAAAAACTAAGAGATCACTGAAAAAAAAAAAAAAAAAGAATTCCATTAGCGCAGATGTAGTGATCAGAAGAAATTGGCTAATTTCAGTGTCTTTCTTTGGGCTCTTCATAGAAAATTGTTGAAATGTGTCTGCCATAAGTAACCGGCATTCTGAAATTGATTTAAAACTGTAGTGGGGAAGAAAAACTACATTGAAAAAAATTAAATCTTAGATTTGGAGATATTAAAAAAAAAAGTCCCATGTGCAAAGCATCCTGAATATTGGCCGTCTTGTTCAGCCATTAGAAGTGAGGAAAACTAGTTACACGGCTGGTGTGGAGGGAGAGACAGACACATGCTTCCTTTGGCCACGATCATACTCTAAAGAGTATTTTCTGGTTAATAATCTCGACTCTCTGGGTTCGCACTCTCCTGTGGAGCCATCATCAGGTTCCCAGTGGACGAGTCTGATGAGCACATGCAGCTCCTGGGGCTCTTGCCTCCGCCACGCGACCTCCACTGACCTTGTCAGGCTGACTGTGGTCTTCTCCTTGATTGAGCTCTATGACCTCTGAGTTTCTTGAGCGTGTTGGAGCTCCTGGCCTTCACGCACTGTGAAGCAGGTCTTCCTTCACTTGGCTGATTCCTCCCCACCTCGTGGAGGTCTCCACCTGCCCCGAGGAAATGCATCGTTGGCAGTGAGTGTTTGTGGAATGATCCAGTGCACACATTGGAGGAAGAAGGCTCTGTCATTACTCTCAATGCACCTCACCTCAGGGAAGTTTCTTTAACGCTTTATGTCTGGGTAGTTAAGCGCTCATGAAAATGGATGGAGGCTGTAGGTGAGCTGGGTGGAGAGACTAGAAGAGACAGGAAAGAAGAAAGGGAGGAAGGGAAGAGGGGGAAAATGGAAGAATAGCTGGATTATCTTAGGAATTCAGAGTTAGAAGAGAATTATAGAGTAGAAAACAGATCTAGAGTCAAAAACAGTGAGAAAATCAAAATTTTATAGAATCAATGTCTGACTTAGATCTCACTAGTTAGCTGGAACTTTCCTCCTTCCTTTTTGTGGATTCATTTCTACTCATCATTTACTCACAACCTCCTTTACTTCAGGTGGGAGCCTTTGTTCCCATAGATATCAATAATTTGCATATTAGACCATGTACTGACATTTTATTAGAATTACTTTTTGTTAACTTCCTTTTCTACTGTACAGTCAGCTTCATGAAGTCTTTCCTTCCTTCCTTCCTTCCTTCCTTCCTTCCTTCCTTCCTTCCTTCCTTCCTTCCTTCCTTCCTTTCTTTCTTTCTTTCTTTCTTTCTTTCTTTCTTTCTTTCTTTCTTTCTTTCTTTCTTTCTTTCTTTCTTTCTTTCTTTCTTTCTTATCATGGAGGCCCCCTCACCTAGCACAGCGATGGCTGCCCACCATCAATAATTAAATATTTGTTGAAAACCTCGTGCTTTGGGCAAGTTACTTCAGGTTTTCGAATGTCAGGGTCCTGTGCTGTGAGGGGGTTAGTCAAGTTGGGACATGAGGCCCCCAGCCTAGTACTAGTCTTTTGTAATTTTGTGCTTACATGGCTTCCTGCCTGATGCCAGAAACAGTTTCACCTAAGAAGACAGGAATGTTGTCTGTAAAGACCCCAGCGATGTTGTAAGTCAAACTCTGCCTGCCTAGGAGAGTGTTTATTGGAGGACCTTGGCTGAGGCCTAGGCGGGATGTTAGGGAGAGAGCAACCAGACATTTCTGTAGAAAGACAGAGTTGCCCATACGTCTATTATGGACATGAAAATATGATAAATTGATGACCTATGGTAAGTTCACTATAACTTTCAGAGACAAGCTTGATCCTTCAGAGTGATAAAGAAGAATGATCCAGAAAGGAGAGAATAATAATTGTCTCTATGTATATATTGTATGTATATATTCATTTGGTCAGCAAATATTATTAAACGTGTTCTTGGCAAAAGTGCTAAGAGATAAAAAGATAAATCAGACCTTAAGGATCAGGAAATCTGATTGGGGAAGAAAGGCGTAGACCTAATGAAAATACAAAGAAGATGTTAATTAGGATAAGACAGGCAGTCCACTTCCTGTCAGTCTTCCCTCAGTAGTATTTCCTGCTGCATCGTTAGAGAAGTGGTATTTGAACTTGGCCTTTAAGTATGGCAAGGTTTGGGCATTTGGAGATGAGAGGTGGCATCTCAGGTGGAGAGAGGAGCCAGGAGACCTAGTGCTGATGGGAATAGGGAGAGCTCAGTTCGGCTACAGCAGGCTACATGAAGCTGACCCATGGCTGATTTGTTTGGGAAGGCAGGTTGTGGCCATGGCAAAGGCATTGGACTTTGTTCTATAGGAACCACAGCAGATATCTGGAGGAGTTTTGCCTACAGCTGGGCTTCAGAGAGATTCACAGCAGTGCTGGGGAAGCTGTTTGGAAGCTGAGAAGCCTGGGCGGAGCAAGACTAGAGTGGAAGCTATTGCACTGAGGTTGAGGTGGGCGTGCTGACTTCCAGAAGTCGGGACGTATCAGAGGGAGACAGGAGAGGCGGAGGGAGTCCCACCACAGAGAAGGTATTCAACAGATCAAATCTACAGAGAAGTAGAGGAAGATAGAGGAAGAAAGGACAAGGATACCCTTGAGAAAATTGCTTGAAGAACCCGAGGGGCCCAAAGTCTGATTCCAAAGAGAGAAGGAGCACTTGGCCCCAAGTCCAGACTAAGAATGAAGCCTCTGGCACTAGAATGTTCGAGCTGGAATCTTGGAGTTGCATTTGCAAGCTTCATGACCTCGAGCAAGTTAATTAACTGCTTTTGCCTCCATTTCTTTATCTGTAAAATAGAGATAATGATACTAACCACCTGATGGGGTCGTTGTGAGGATGAAATGAGTTAATAAACATGAAGTTCTCAGGACAGAGCCTGGCATAGAATAAGCAGTATATGTGTTTGCTATCATTAGGATGCATTTTAAGTTTAGTGAAAACAGATATAAATGAGATTGTTTGGAGTGAGAAGTAGAATCCAGGGAACTTTATTTCTTTTTAATGAACAGGAAATCTTTAAGCATGTTTAAAGTTGAGGGGAAGAACACACAGGAGAGGGAAGGAATGAAAGATATAGAAGAGGGTTTGTTGGAGGTAAATTTAGACCCAGGCCAGAGGGTATGGGAATAAACACTTAGGGGAAACTTAATCTCGGAGGGAGGAATAATAACATCACTTAGCAGTTGGAATAAAATCTAGGCTCTGTACCTGGGTCTTCGAAGCCCCCTAAGAACTGGTTCCTATCTGCTTCTCTAGTTATAACTCCTCCCATTCTTTCATTTTCTCGCCCTACCAAGGTTGATCTCACCTGGGCCTTCGCTCCGGCGTTTCCATCTTCCCATAGTGCCCTTCCTTCAAATCCTTACGTGGCTGGCTCCTTTGCATCTTCTGCTCCCACTTTAAATTCTGAAGGCCTCCCCAACCACCCAATCTAAGGCAGCCATCCAGCGCCTATCCCATTATCCTCTTTTCCATCTCTACATTACATTTACCACTGCTTGATATTTTCTTGTTTATTTACTGATCGGCTCATTGGAAGCCTTTCTTCGCTAGCATACAAGCTTCGCTGGGGCAGGGACCTCTCCTGTTTGCTCATCAGTTTCCTTCGCTCGTGACACACGGTAGGTGCTCAATGCAATGTTTACTGAATGAATGAATGAATGTGTCTTTCTCTAACATGTGAGAAAAATGGGAGGCAAGTCTGGATGAAGAAGATATGTTTTGAAGTGGAGAGGGAGTAGTGGAGGAAATTAAGCCCTATTAACCTTTAGTTTTTATTTATTTATTTATTTTTCTGTAAATCGTGAAGTAAAATATGTGGAAGCTGAGGGGGGTGGGATTGGGGCTCCGGGCTGAGAATAGACCTCAGAGGACTGTCTTAAGGAATAAAGAGGAAGTGGAGTAGTGAAAGGAGAGGGAGCTGAGGTGTAGCTATGCCCCAGGGAATGGGGAAGAAAGTTCTTGGAGAGGAGGCCCAGGAATTCCGCAAGGTGTGTAAGCAGGAGCTAGAAGTTCTTGCTCTTGGTGGTAGCTGTTCTCTTTTTTGCTTTTTGTTCTCTTTTATCTCTTTTGTAGTTTTCTTAGCCACCTGGAAATAACAGTGGTTAACACTTTTGAACATCTACCATGTGCTTGGCATGGTGGTCGGTCTCTGTGTATATTTACTGCTCATTTTATCAACACGGTAATCCTTGAAGTGGGTGTCACTAATAGTCCCATTTTATAGTTGAGAAAATGGAGGCTTAGTGGGTGACATAACTAGTCAGTAGGAGTGCCGGCATTCAATTCCAGGCCTGACTCCAGCACTTTACTGTCTTAACTACTCTGCTTCACCAGCTATCTGTGCTGTACAAAACCGGTCGGACCAGGTTTTCCAGGCTGCTTCTCACTGGTTCCTGGCTTCAAGTCTCTCCGTAGCTTTGTACCCACAAAGTAAAGGTGTGAATGGAGAAGGAGTGTTTGCTGGCTCCAGTCCTGCCAGACCCCAACTCTACGCCTCTGGCCTGGGAGTAGGGGGAAACTGACCAGGGCGTTTAAGGAATAAGATTTTCTCATAATGAGTGTTTCCTTTATGTCAAACAGGACTCAGCTGTGATCCCATTAGATTATCTAAGACAATTCTCTAAAACCTTTCTTGGTCTCTATGGTAACTGATCTACTCAGCTTTCCCACAATTTCTTGAGTCAATTTTAGTGAATTATGCTTTTTCCAAAAAAAATTGCCAGTAGGTTTTTTTATATTGTTTGCATGTATAATTCTCTTAAAAACTACTTTTTTCCTCATTCTTAGTTTTGGAGACTTTAAATTTTTTCCCCCTTTTTTCTGGAAGGTTTACAAAAAGTTTATCTATTTTATTAGTTGTTTCAAAAAAACAGCTTTCACATTTACTTATTCTTTCTATTTTTTATTGTTTTTCTGTAGTTTCGGGTTCTACTTTTTCTTAATATTTTTGGATTTATTTTGCTCATTTCTGATTTATTAAAATGACTATTAAATATACATTTAATATATAATTATATCATACACCACTATATATTATATATAATTATACATATTTTATATAATAGCATATATTATATAATTATAATTATAAAACTATATTGATATTATTATATTATGATATAATTATAATTACACTGATAAAATTATATGAAATATAATTACACAGATATAATCATAACTATATAATTATATAGATATGATTATACAGATATCTCTATATATGTATAGATATAATTATATAGATACATAGACATCATAATTATATAATGTATGCAATTATGTATATATGATATACATAAAAACTTCAATAAGTCCGTTTCTTTCATGATCCATAAATTTTAGTCTGCAGCATTTTTCTGATTGCCTTTGAGATAGTTTGAATATCACCTTTGATGTCTTCAGTTTTAAAGGTTAGTTAAGTGTATATATCCTAATTTTCAAGTAAAGATTTCTATCTTTCTATTTAGATTTTATTTGATTATTATTCGATTATTTGTCCTGTAAACATATTCTTTTTTTTTGAAAAAATTTTGAACATATTCTTTGCACCCAAGTTCATAATCAAATTTTGTAAATGGTTGGTGGGTAAGTTAAAAAAAAACTCTCTGGTCGAAAGATGTCAGCATCCCTGTATCATTATCGAATGTAGATCATTGAATGTAGTATTGATTTACTTCTAAAAGAGATGCATTGACATCTTCCCCTATAATTGCCATCTCATCAGTCAAGTTCTTGTACTTCTAGATAGTTTTTGCTTTTATATATTTAGCTTCCATGCTGTTTGAGACCTCTGGTTTATTGACTGTTATACATCCTTTTAAAAGTATACCTTTTATTTTATGTAGTATCTCTATCTTCTTTGGTCAGTTTTTCTATGAGTAATTAAAATGCCATGATATTAATGCTACTCTTTCTCAAAGTAGGTTAGGCAACTTTGCTCCCATCATACAGTACTGGGCCTTTGGGTTTACCATTCGAAGACTGTAATTACCTCAGTCTCGAGTCTATCAAGATAATCTATAAAAAAACTCCAGGTTGCTTTTTGCCATTTAAAAAAACTATCCCCAATGTGCTTCATTTGGATGTTAATTATAACCAACTAATTTTTCTCCGTTATAAAAGATAATGCATTATTTTTTATTGGGCTTAAGTCACAGTTCTTTCTACCTAAGAACATCAGACTCACCAGTCCCACTATACGCCTTCTAGACATTGGTGCAAGTACACGGACAAGAGAATATTAGTAAGACTCATTAGCTTTCCACTGGGAAGTACTATGCTTTGTAAAGAAGGGAACGTGTTTTTAGATCTCTATCTCTTGAGGTGCTTTGGCGATTTATAAAAAACATTTTTTTTCCATTCTTTGGCCCATTTTTGACCACTAATATGGAGTGTGAAGGTAGGAATCACTATCACTAAGCCATGAGAGGAGAGAAGATGGCACCTCTGTTATTGAGTGGCTATGCACGTGACGAGCGAATGCTGTAAATTTCAGGCTATATAAAATACCAAATATTTATAGAGCATTAAAGGAATGTATGATTTAAAAAGTGCTGCTAATTACATGTGCATTCACTGATCTATTCAACAAATACTTGTTGAAGGTCTACTGTGTACCTGATTCCAGCCAGGTGCTGGTGACCCGGAGGCAAACATTAGACATCTTTTTATGTTCCTGCTATATCTTTAGGTACAAATGGCTAGGTGGTTAACTCAGTGGCTTCAGATGCTGGAATTTAAAAGTTTCTGGAATTTAAAGTCTTTTCTCCTTCTCCTCCTTCTTCCCACCCCATTCATTTCTATTATAGGAAATTTGAAATAGAAGAAAAGAAAAAAAAAATCAAGGTTACATAAATAGACACTTTTTGGAATAACTCTACATTTATACAGTGTGTCCTAGCGATTAAAAAAAACAAACAAACATCGTTTTAAGCTGGACTTTTCATAATGTTCACCACGCTACTCCTGTTCTGTAGTTGCCTTAAAAAAATAAAATGCTTCCCCTAAAATAGCTCATTTATCTACCAGCATAACTCGGCCATTAAAGATTAAGAACTGTTTGGAACCCGTACGTTAAGTCAGTCTACGGAGAAACAAAATTAGTAAAATTCGATTTATTGCCAGAAATCGGTGAAGCTGAGCTGGCTTTTAAGGTCCCGTTTGTCAGATTGCCGAGCGCAGGTGCCGTGGGTTCGGCGGGGCAGCGAGGAGCCAGCTGAGGTCCGCAGAAGGCAAGGTCGTCTCGGCCCCAGGAATCCCAGGGCACAGGCGAAGGTGGCCATGAGTTAGGAAGTGGAGTCAAGGCTTTGAATCTGTACGTGAGAGGAGAGGAGGAAAGCAAGACCACAATGGTCAGAAAGCAGCGGAAGCAGGGATGGAAGGAGGACTATGTAAGTCAGGAGCTGGGTGGCGGAAGCCAAGGGACCAGGAGAAACAGGAAGGTGGGCGTGGGTGGACAGACGGGAGGCGCCAGAGAAGCCAGCCGGCCTTGCCAACATTTCTTCGGGTGACTTCCCACCACAGTGTCCAGGTCCCTGCTTGGCCTTGCTTGGTCTTCCAAGGGCAGTGGCTCTTAACAGACTGAGATACAGAAGGCACCAGCCACGCAGCTCTCTTCAGCTGAGATCATAATTAAAGTTCTTGTTTTATTAACCAATATCGAAATGAGCTGAGAAGATTTGGGACAGTTTGGTAGTGATCAGGGTGTGGTGGTGTAGTTTTGCCTGGGATTTTCCTTCTGTTGACTCTGAAGAACTGAAGCCCTCAGCATCCTTCTGCCCGGCTTCTGGAAGATTTTTCACCACCTTCTGAGAAGTACAGTTCAGCACCCCAGTTTACTTAATGGTCTACTCCCCTTGAAACATTATTCTCTCCCTGTGTGGTCTCGTCATAATTGTCTTCAGATGGTGCTAATTAACAGGGCCAACACAAGGGCACCAGTTCCCCTTCCAACCTCGCAGCTCTCACTGGCTGCATTTAGCCCCCCAGGTGAGAAGGCATTTGGAGGTCCCTTATCTGTACCCTCTCCCCACCTCCACTTAACCCCTCACCAGAGACAGCACTATCCAATGAAGAATATCACCATGTCTTAGCAGATGGCTGCTTATCTCAAGATACACATATTCACAAAATCCTAGCAGAAGCTACGCCTTTTGGACAATCCCTTAGAACTAAGTGCAACAGAGTTTGACCCATGGAAGGCAGTTTGGAAATAAATGGAGGCAGAGTATGGAGAAAAAAAGACAAAGGGAGAATCCGCGAAAGAGTTCTTAGAAAAAAAGGAAAATTTGAGTTAGGCTGCCGAACGTAAAACTAGAGCCTCTGATTTTCTTGAGGAAATGGATGAAAATTGTTTGGTTTGTGATGACAGCAACAATTAGAGAGAGATCTGTGCCTACTCTTAGCTATGCCGCAGGCAGCTTAACTGCCAGTTTGTTGATCAGAGTAATTAGTTTAACCTCTTCTTGCCTTTATTTCCCATTCTGTAAAATGGTGATTAAAGTGTTTGCTTACAGGGTTTTGAAAACTTTTTAAAGGTGAGTCAGAACAGAGAATATTCCTGACAGTCCAATGGTTCTCTGAGTGAAGGGTGACGATAAATGAGTTCAAACACACAGAGCATTTTATTAATGAAGATCAGAGTGTCCGGTTTTTCTTTCTAAACATACACCCCGGAGTGCTGACACTGTTTGCATTGTTTTGTTGCATTGTTTGTAAATCCTCTGAGTAATTACCCAGTATTTGGTCTCTATTGTTTGAAATACTTTTTTAAAAGCTGAATATAGGACCTCAGTCCCTGCCTGTCTTGTTCTTTTCCACTTGGCGAAGGTTGTCTGATTTTATTTTTCTTTTGGCCTGTGTTTCTTAGTGGCTTGAAATGAGCATGGCTTTTTTTGTTTACTTCTTTACCCACATTGTCAATAATAGAATCGCTCTGGGAACTGGATGCACAGTGTAATTTCTGCAGCAGAGTTTGCAAAGGGAGGAGGGCTTGGTATAAATTTGGAATATTGTATTGTTTTAGCTTTATTTTCTTAGATGTTGAAACTGATTCTTGAGAGTTATTCTTTTTCATTAATGAAAATTCACACATTCTCTGAAGCTGTACGATTAAACACAGCAATATTTTAAAAAATTAATGAAAAAAGATGAAAGTAAATGTTAATAAAAAAACAGGAAGTAAAGCTATAGAAATGGTAATATGGGGAACTGGCCTCTGTCATGGGCTGATTTGATTATATGTCTGTGAGGTACATGAATGGGGTTGAATGGGACAGATTTATATAAATGGTGAAGAAAAATGAATCCAACCCAGGGGTTCTCAGCTTATTGCACATTCATTAAAAAAAATGATGCTCGCGTCTCTTTTCACAATCAGAACACATGAGGGTGTGATTTAGGCATAGATATTTGAAAAAGCCTCCTTAGTTGATAGCCATGATAGAGAACTACTGATAACTAACAGAAAAACACTTCTTGGAAGTGGCTGTGGGCAAAGGGTCTTAGTCTAGAACCAGACACTGGGCTGGTCCCAACACACATTTGTGGATTTTATCTAGCTTTCAATAGGCCTCTGCTTTTTGGCACTGCTCCCATGCTATCTGGCTTTTTCTGACTTTCAAAAACATACAAACAAGCTTTTCTTCAGTTGTACTAGAACATTTAGGATACTATGAAAATTCTGAATAAAACGGCATGCCTTTATTTAAATTGTACTGAAAATGTATATTTTTTTTCAAAGGTCATGATCCGCCTGTGGAAAGATTATTGTTTAAATGTGGCTGGCATGTCTATTTTGTATCTCAAAAGCAATGCCTTCAGCCTTGGAACCAGCTATCTTTTCCCGAGCAATTCAGAGGATGCCACATGTCCCAAATGCTTCCTTCCTTCAACATGGCCTAAAAGTCCCCTATGGAAAAAAAAAAGAAAATTCACATTATCTCGAAAAGGTAATTTACACACGTAGAGAGACCTGCTAGTTTCGTTTAAATCTTTTAGACTCTTACAGACAAAGAAAAGTGCTCAGAGAGAACCGGACTCGGAGAAGTAAATGTGTTCTGGACACAGAGGGAGGTAAGAGCCAGGAGCACAGAAGGTGAACCCAGGTGAAGCCAGAGAGTAGGGAGATAATAAGAGCCTGGAAAGAGGGAGGCAGGGACCTTGGGACGCTGAATGGAAGGGAAGCGATGCCAGCATCCCTTGTCACCAACCTGGAGTCACAGTCTTCAAAGTATTAAATACCATCTGTATACTGATGGTCCCCAAATTTACATTTGCATATAAGCCCTTTTGAAGAAGGACCTGTTACGAGGGCCCCGTATTGTGAGCCTCACGGCGCCCCTGGCCTCGCCTCTTATTTCCCTACAGCTTGTAACTGCACACAAATTTAATTTCTTTAATATAGTTTGTTTTTTCCCTTCCAATTTAAGCTGGTTTTGCCCTAATAATAGCACTGTGACTCACTTACCTTTTTCTCTGGCCCTTATCCTCTGTTCCCTGTTCCTTTAATTGTTAAGCCTTAAGACATAAGATTAATTGAGCTACAGGTCTATAATTATGAAGACAAATAGATTTTGGATTTAAAGATAGCATCTTGGTTTTAGCTATGTTTCAGCCCCATGAGGCAGAACTACAATCCCCACCAGCCAAAGAACAAGGTCACAGGATCAGATTAGATGATTCCATGGCTGATTCCAGAACTGGACACAATGATCACTTACCTCATCTCCATTTAATTGTCCAATCAGTAGCATCCATAACACCAGCTCCTTTGGTTTTCATGATGACTGATTCTTTTCCCTATATAATCTGTGCCTCTGAGATACTCAGGGATCCAGGCCTTTGAGTGGTAGCTTGCCTGTGTCCCAGGTACTTGTAACTCTCTAATAAAATGCTTATTCTAAATAGCCCAACTCCTGTGTTGGTCTATTGGCTGAATGGTGCAGGCGGCACAAGCTACCTGACTCATTTGTCCTCTGGTTTCAATTTCTCTTGACATCCTGTCTGATCATCCTACTTAGAAGTTTAACCCTTGCCCTTTTAATCCTTGTCCTTGTCCCCTATTTCACCTTCACCTTAGCACTGTCATTATTTGACTTTCTGTTTTTATAGGTTATTGCTTGCCCCCTCCCCTCTCTTGACTAGAATATTAACTTTGTGAGGTCAGGGATTTTTGTCTCTTTTGTTTACTCCTATGTGCCCAACACCTAGAGTAATACCTGGCACATTGTAGGTACTCAATGTATCATTGTTGGATGATAAAAAGGACCTGGTGTTCAAGATAATCTCTAAAATCCTGTCCAAGTGACAGGGTTAGCCTTGCTCCTCATTGACTAGCTCTTGGCCTTATGTCCTAGTCTCCCAGAGGTTGAACTTCCCATGTCAGGGAGAACCGAAGGCTCCATGTCTATTGTGCAACTTCTTCACCTGTCCTGCACACCTGGAGCTCTGCCCACTCCCTGGGACAGTGTCTCAGTCAGCCAATTAGTATCTTTGAACTCTTTCCTCGCAGCACTCACGTTCCATCTGCCCCTCCTCTCTGGACCCGTCTCTTGGCTGAGACCTCACACGGGCTCACATTCTTATGTTTCCCTTAAGCAACCACCCCTGGCCCCGGCCAGCTGCTCATCTGCTGGAAGTTTGGCGCGTTGGTTAACTCCAGTCCTGCCCGAGCATCTCTTTGAACAATTCTTCGTTATACTCCAGGCCGGCTCTGCCCAGCAGACCCCATAAATAACAATTCTTTCTAAGGCTGCTCCGGAGTACTTGGAGGTGGAGGAAATGCTTCGGGATGATCGGAATGCTGTTGTTTGGAAATGAGTGATGAGACCGTGTGGCCAATCCTCCCATGGCGCTGGTGGACTCTGATGGGAGAGGGGGCATTGAGAGACGGGGGAGGCTCCCGTGCCCACCATTTCTCTTCTGGCTTCTCCTCACTCTGAGCCCAGAGTCCAGGGCTCTGACTGTTTATCTTGTGATACAGAAGCTTCTGGAAGCAAGACTGAGAGTGGAAACTGGAGGTGGTTCCTGGACTATTTCACAACACTTTTCTCCAGGAAAAAAAAAAAAAAAAAGCCTTGTTCTCTTCATCCCTAGTGTTATGTAACCTAACATTTTCCTTGCTGGTTGAAATAAATATCCTTTCTTTGCCTAAATAAATAGGACACAGACTCCCCAGGACAGGCTGCTGCTTCTGCTCAAGTGCCTCCAAGGGATACGGCTGCTTGTGTGGGTTTTGTGGTGGCTCGGGTCCTTCTGGGAGTGTGGCTTCTGCCTCAACACCCTGTAAATGTCCCAACACGTAGCCAGTGGACCTACATGTGGCACGGGCATTGACCCTGGAAGACAGGGTCCCTTAGAGCTGGAAGTCGAATGTCGCTCCTTCCACATGTCTCTTAAGTGCGGAAACACCACAAAAGACACTGAAAAACGGAAAGGCTAAAAAATCCGGAGTGACAACCGCGGACCGGCATAGCATCTGTCTGCTCTGCCCTCAGAGGATAACTGTTTGCCTGATAACTTATATTCGACCCTTTATTTCCTAGTATAGTTTTTTTGATTTTCACGCGGAGCATTTGATAACTCTGCGTAGCCTGCCATTTCATTTGTCCACCCCATTGTCTTCACTCTCCTTCCTTTGTTTTCCTGTTTGAGAAAAATTAGTAGCACCCTTGAATTGTCCAGCAGAGGCCAACCCTATTCCATGCTCTCAGATTGACGTTTCCATCTTTTATTTCCCCAAAGATTAAGCTTTAGTGGTGTAGAGGGAAGGATGGAATTGGATCTCGCTGGGGCGAGGTCCGCCTGTTACTTATTCTGAACTCCAGAGTCTGCTTCACATCCCACTTGGTAATTGTTGAATAGAACTAAACTTTTGAAAATCAAGATCTTTTTTGGAGTTTTACGAGTAAAATGTTTAAAAATGAGAAATGACTCTTCCAATTTATTATAGAAGGAAGGTGCAAGTTGCAAAAGTTTCCTAATTTAGTAAAAGGTACTAATTTTGAAAAAGAAAAGTAATCACATAGGCAATGTTAAAAATTGTTAAAATGTTAAAAATACAAAAGAAATGCAATAGTATATGTGCTGGCATATTAAATGTTACCTTTATAATGATAATGCCATCCCTTTAGTATTCTAATCTTGGTTAGTCTTCTTAAAGATTTAGGTAAAATTTCTAGAGACTGTTCTCAGAAAAATGTACCTGTATTTATGTACCCAAAGGGTTGGATATGATTTCAGGGGATTCTAAATCCTCTGGAACCATCCATGTGGATCTCTGCTTTGGAATAAGCAAGCCAGTAAAGGCTTGAAAGATTTTATGAAAGAGAAATATAGATATACAGTAGTCAACCAAAATTTAATTGTGAAAAAAATGATGGTAAGCACATTCATTTGCCCAAGTGATGGTACAAAATTATAATCATATGACTATCCATTTTAAGCACATTTTACACTTATGGGAACTTAGTGACCCAAATGCTTGTCTTTTACTCACTATTATCTTCTTATTTTATTTACTGTGTAATTTAAATATGCTATGGCCTGTCTCTGATGTAATTATCTAGTTATGTTTTATTTTTTCGCTTCTTGCCTCTGTTTCAAGGACCTTGAAGGTGCTTGGGATTGGGGAAAAATAGTTTCCAGTATAGATTTTGCCATTGTAGAAGAAGCTTTCCCAGCCCAGGCAGGGATGTACATGAGGGCTGAGGCTACTCCGTGCCCCTTAGATGGTCACGCTCTCCTGTTTCTGTTGCCTGGAGGGCAACATGAAGGTAGGTCTCCTGGGCCATTAGAGATGATAGAGGGATGTGGGTTGGAGATTGACAGGACTTTCTATCTCTTTTATTCAAGTTGAGATTCATTTGAATGAAAAACATGTCTGTGTCCAGGCATTGTGTGAATTACTGCCATGGATCTAGATGGAATAAAACACATTCTCAGGTAACTTGCAATCAATAGGTGGTAGGGGGCGTGGGAGAAACACCTGTGACTCAGCACCGGTCTGAACTTGCCATTTACCTCGGAGTATTATCAAGTGTTTGGTAAAAGCGTGTTTCAGCTCCGATGCATCAGTTATCAGATTGTCATACAATTCACCTGTTGGAGTGCCTATCTTGTTTCCTAGACACAATATCCTCAAGGTCACATCTAGTCATTTTTGCCTGGCACAGAGGAGATGCTTTACAAGTACTTGTTGCTGGAGGGAAGAGGTACAAGCAATGTGCTGTGGGGATTGAGAGGTGGGTGACAAAAGGACAATGAAGGCCATTGGCAAAGGCTTTCATGGAGGAGGTGTTCTTTATGATGAACCTTGAAGAAGTGGCAGGATCTTAACTGACTGAGCTGGGGAAGAGGCTGAGATCTAAATGTGGGATGCTGGGAACAGGGAAAGAGGCAGCTTGCTCAGAACTTGAGGCTGGAGAGATGGGCTGGGATCGCATTATCTGGGAGATGGTGAGTGGTTTGTACTTAATTTACTTTTGTAGTGACATGATGACAGTGATTAGTCAGGAACGTAACCTGGTGAAGGTATGTTTGATGGAATAGAAATAGAAGCTAGAGACAATCAGATGGATCAGGACATTATGACCACAGCCCAGCTGAGAGCCGAGGGAGGCTTATGGAGAAGGAAGCAGGAGGGATGGAGGCTAGAGACAGACTCTGAAGTTCTTGTAATCTTTATTTCCCTAGAATATACCAACCCAGGAAAAAAAATACGATGAAAATAACAATAACAAAATAATATTTTCTCACCCTGCTCTCCATCAACTGTTTTTCAACGTGCAGCCCTTTCAAATGTTTCCTTCCAGTGGTTCCAGGTGAACAAGCAGATGCTGCAGAACTTGCCACAGGTGCTGAGCATCACTGCAGGGGCCGCTGAAGCCACCAGTGTCAGCCAAGGCTGCTGCTGCTGATGTCAGTCAGAGATGCCACCATGAGCAGGCTAAGGTGGCCACATCATCAAGTGGGGAATACTTCTTACTCTTAATTATTATCTGGTTTAGGAATCAGGGCTTCCCTTTGTTTTTAATGTCTTACAGAGATTTTTTTCCCTCTGCCTTTTATAGCAAACTCTCCTCCTGTCATGATTCAAGTGTTTGTTTGTACAAGATGGGCAGGTGACTGACTTAGGATAAATTCTGCAGTGCATTTAAAAACCCTTTTGCTCTGGAATTGGCTCCTTGGCCTTGGATGAGATTTGTAAAGTGCTCTTTTCCCCTTGGAATTACACCTTAGTCACCCATGAGAATAAACTACTAGAAGGGTCACCCCTCTTTGAATTCTAGTTGAGCCCTTGCCTCCCATTCATGAGAAGTGTGTGCATTTGTGTATCTGGCCATTGAGACTGATGGGGTAGGAGTGGCAGTGAGCGACTAGGGTTTGGGGTGGGCAGAGGGGCAGGGTTGTGGGGGAGTAAGAAGGGTTAGAGAGCTATTTTCCTTGCTCGGCAGAGTGAATAGCTTTTCTATTTTAAATCACTATATTCTTCAGGTGTTATTTCCTTTGTCACCTCTATAAATATGAAAGCCCATTCATTTTCCTAACAATTTTTTTTTCATTAATTATTTCCTCTCATGGGGTGTTCATGACTTGATAGATATCTTTTTCCTCTGTAAAGAAGAAGCATGCCATTTACGAAGGCAGATTTTAAAGGCCTTTCTGTAGATGAAGTTAAGGTTTAATTGAATTTATTAATCTTTTTGCAAAAGTATTTTCTGCCTGTCCTTGTTATGTGAAAGAAGATAGTCCTTTTTCTTTTTCCAGTTCCTACTTTTCTTTTTCTTGGAAAAGAGACTAATTTTTTTTCCTTGTAAGCTTCAACTAGAGAGCTTCTATACTGACTAAATGACAGTAGGCTCATCAGATATTGATCATATTAAGACTATTTTAAAATACCCTGGACTTGTACACTGAAAATAGGACTGCCAGATTTTGTGCTTTTTTTCTATGGAAGCTAGCACCTGAGTCTGGGATGGGTGTTTTAGTTATACTCTTTGGATGGCAAGGAACAGAGACTCTCTCAAATACTTGGTAATAAGTAAGGGTTATGGTAGAATTTGTGTGATGTCCACAACCCTGCCAGCCTACAACACAGCTGTACCAGACCCTGACATATGCTCATGGGCCCCATATTTGTTCATTTTGACTCACTGGGTCTCTCTGTCCCTGAGTAACTTCACTTGCTAAGGAAGGGCCTTTACTTTCTATGGCCTCCACTCTACCTCAAGACTTCCTTCCTGCCCCTGTGTCCCACTAGCTCAGTCTAGGTTTCCAAATGCATACCTCTGAGAGCCTGAATGTGATTGGTCAGGTTCATCTTTTCACCTTAGGTCACTTCTTGGTCACTCTTGGTCAAATATTCATCTTTTGGCCCAATTAGCTATGATCTGAGGTGAGGGCTGAGAGTGACAGGGATGTGACTTGGTTGTCTAGGTAACAGGAACCTAGGGCAGGGCAATTTCCTTAAGAAAGATGAGTGAACGAACTGACTGATAACCTCCAGGCAAGCAGAGTTTCAATTTTGATTGTTAGTCTTGTGGAAAACCAGAAGCTTGGAGCTGCTTCTGTAGTGTGATGGAATCGGATAGTGTTTAGAGCAGTATTCAATTTCCATTTCCCACCTTTGCTGATAAGACAAATGAATAGATTGTGCCATTAACTATGTAATTGAGTCGGGAACTCTGCCATCATCCAGGGCATCAGACAAATACACACACTCCAAATCAAAAACTTGATTTTTATTTTAACCTGAATCACTGAGATCATTGTAGGATTTTGCCTGAATGACTCAGACAGATTGCAACAATTTCTGCTTTTCTTTGCTTGTGGAGACCAGGCTGTTAGTGGTCACTTCTGGAATGAGAAGACGTATTAAAGAAAGGTTGGAACCTGGAATGGTTTCTAGAATAGTATTGCCCTGCTTTACTTAAACTGGTCTTCTTATTTGTTTTTCATTATCCAGTTTAATAATGGTAAATGCAAATTAATTAGGAACTTTTTCCTCAAAGGAGATTTTGTTTTCTGTAAGACAGCATAGAACATTTTAAAAAGTGTTAGCCCAAGCAAAGCAGACACTTTAATTTTTAGTGATTTCATTAGAATGACAAAGACGTTTTCATATCAATTTGTAGAATCTATTCTTACCCATTCACTGTTACCCTCTCCACTTTCTTTTGCCATGAAGACATATATAAAACACATACATTCCCATAGTATGTTCTTGTGTGATGGTTTTGGTTTTGCAGTGCAGCATTAAAATCTTGGGTCCTTGAGTTGAACACCTGAGTCCAGCTGACTCCAACTACGAGATGCTGGTATAGGTAGTTAATCTTGATATCTCATGGTTTCCTCATTTGTAAAATGGGTTTACGACAGTGCTTACCTCATTGGGTTGTTGTGAAGCTTCTTAGAATAATATCTGACTTCTAGTATGTGCCTAGAAGACGTTTGCTATTATTTTTACTCATTCTCACTTGAGGAAGTACCTATTGGAATGTAAATGAAGGTCACTAATAGTCTTTTAAGAATAATTATTCTAATTTATATTTTATATAAATTTTATATTGCATGGTTATATTTTCTAATAAAAAAATCTATAGCCTTTCGTCCAGAATCTACTGAATGTCCTATTTTGAGAACTGTTGCTCTGAGTAATTTTCTTCTCTGTATTGATGTGTACAACTGATTTTAACAGGTAGCTAAATGCTTTTTAAAAAGCATAGTTCATCCATTCTGTCCCCCCAAGTAATTGAAGGATTTAGTTAATTTAGCAAAAATACTTTGCTTCTAAAACATTTAAATTATTTAATTTACCTTTACCAGTAACCATAAGAAAAATAACAAAAATCTAATAAACCCTCATAATGTGTTAGTATATGTGATTATTCTTTTAGTAAGTGAATCTTGTTGAAATTTCATGTTTCTTAAATTAAAATATCAAATACTTTACATATTAGCTAAAATGTGTTCTCTGTATTCTGTGAAAATTAATCTCAGACAAATTTGCATATCAAATTATCTTATGGGTAATTCAAAAGTATAGAGAAGACTGAAGACAGTTAAGATCTTTTATTTCAAAATGTTTTAAAGCATTGATTATGAAATTTTTGATTTTTTTCTTTCCTAAGCCTATTTTGAGGTTCACCTCTTGTCCCCCTACGGACGTAGACCTGCACTTGAATATTGTAGGATCCCAGGAAACTCCCCCTTCCACCTTTTCCTCTGCCATTCTCACCTCCAGAAAACCAGCCTTTCTTGAGATTTGTAGAGAAAAAACATCTAACACATTAAAAAAAAATCCTTTACAACACATACTGCATAAAACCACAGCAGACTTTATGAGGTATTAAAATTTCAGTATTATTTTTAAAAATTTCAGTGTTACTTTTTAGCCCCTTTTCTACTTCTGAATGTTTATCTCTAGGTAAACAAACCAAAACAAAACGCCACAAACTCTTAAATGGCTGTAGGAGATGCCAGACAGTTTATGAAAAGATCATATCACAGAAGGAAGGGCTTAAGAGTCAGAGGGGAGCTAAGCCATTGCAGGTTACTGAAGTCAAGAACCTAATTAATCAGTGACAAGAAACTCAGAATGGGTTGTTGAGTCAATGGCTGAAGGAGAAAGTTATGAAAAGCTCACAGAAGACATGTCCTCACTATTGCTCTTAGCTGTGACTAATTTTGGGTTAACAAAATTTATGTGCTGAATGAATGCTTTATTTATTTTTTCCTACTCTACCGGCCTGTCTAGACTTCAAGCTTTATTAGTAGTACAGAGAAAATCAGATGGATTACAGAAAAGAATTTCAGGCAGATTAAACAGATTACTTATCCCTTCTTAAACATGTGCTTCGATGGAAGTGTGAAGAACATTAGAATAGGGCCTGGTGTGGAGAAAGGAAGGCCACCCCCTCCTCTATTTTGTACAGGAGATTTTCCACTCCTAGTCAAATGGTGGTGCTAGTTCTTTAGTTTTGAGTTACTGCATTTCCTAATTTCATGGTCATAACAGCCTCCTGTCTAGTACTGCCTCAGAGCCGATTTTACCAAAACTGAAAATGCAGGCTCCATGCTCAGAAGCTCCTTAACGGGCTCGAAAGGTTAATGTTCCTTTCTCTTGCCCATTCTATAGCGTAAGAAGACAGTCTTTGAATGACATTCTTCTCTTCAAGTAGGTACTCCTGTTTTTTCTCTTTTCAATTTATTTATTTTCTTCTTTTGCTCTATGTGCTACTATCTACAAACATGAGGTAACTTTACAGCTTCCCTCTCATGTTAAAAGATGTTCCTTTTTTTCTTAATGCTCTAGGGATATTTTGCAGACTTGCTGGCAAGTATTACTATGACATTAAAATGTTGAATCTAAACTTGGTACAGTGGAAATTCACTTTTGGGATAATATTCAGCTGATTGAGAGGGCAACACAACCACCCTTACTTAACTCAGCCCTGACAGGCTGTCTGCCCACCCCAGATAATGTGTATTTATTGGATCTAGCTCTAGCTATGAGGAACTGTATTGTTGAAATGTGCTGGAATTTTATAAGTTATTAATTGGACTGAGGGAGGGCTAGCCTGAACACACTACCTGTTTTCTTAATCTTTGGTGTTGTAATTTATGTGAGTTTGAACTAAGCGATCTGAATAAGCCATTATTTGTTTCCTGAAAGCAGTCAAGTTTTCTGAAAAGCTACGCAATCTAGTAAGAGAAAAGTGAGACACGCTGTCTTTCAATTGCCCTGTGATTTTAGACACATTGTTTTGAGTCCTGTCTCCTCAGTTTGCTCTTCTGTGAAAAAAACTTTGGGTCACTTTTTGCAAGCAGGATGGTGTGTACAGCAATGCCTCCCCCACATAGAGCAGTGTGCTCATTGAGTAATGATGTGGCAGTCACTAAGGACAGGGCAGGATACTTTCATTTTGGTTAGAGGAATGCCACACGCTCCAGGAAATGTGAGTTAAGTTGAAAGTTTCATGCTTTGTTAAGAGGATAATCATTCTGTGTTTCATCAGACATGTTCGTTTAAAGCCAAAGTGATTTCTCTTTTTTAAATTAATAGAAGAGTTGGGCTTTATCAGAACTTGAGGTCACGGCACTGATTCCTGTTCAAAGGTGCTAGATTTCTGTTGGTGTTATGGGCCAGGTCTGATTGGCTTGCAGAGCAATTCTGAGCACGAGGTTGCTGAAAATATCATCCGGTTTTGAATGTGTGTATGTATATATGCCTATATTCATATAAATATATATGTGGATATATATTCGTATAAATATACATATATATGTATACGTACATACACATATTATATGTACATGGCATATATTAATGTTGAGTGTGAACTTATGAATATGAAGTAGAAGTATTTAAATTTTATCTTAAAATCTAGAGAGCCAAAAGAAATGAAATTGGATAGGAACTTCTGAGACCTCAGGTTCAGAGGCAATTTCTACTCTATAAAATTTCTTCCTATTTCTCAAATGCAAATGTTTGTTTGCTCTTACAAAGACTGCCTGCTAGGCCCTGGCATGCATGGGTATAATACTCTAGAAATTAGACAAAGTACTGTAGCGGTTGTTAGCTTTTCAAAGAAATTATGAACAAAAATAATGGAAATATCAGAGATGTGATATGTAGAAAAAATGCAAAAATTTGAATACAAATATAAGGGTCATATTTCCCAGTAGAATGTTTTCTAGACCTTTGGAGATATTTTTTTATTTTTATTTTTTATTGCTTGTGACAATCAGGGAAAGGGATAAAACTCATGTGTCTTAAAACTTGCAGCCAGACAAAGTTGAACAATTATCTTTTGTTTCAACTAACTCTGTATCTTTCATTTGGCTTAAGATTTAGAGCTTAGGTATCCTTCCTCCCAATACGCACTAAACCTCTATAATAGAAATAGTCACACTGGGTGCCTGCTAAATACTTTTATATTATTATCTGTGGGTTCCCTGCATATTTGTCTGTATTCATTTAGCCCAGTTGGTCAGAACAACTTCTGGGTTTCAGTGGTTGGGCTTCAGTTTGCTTTGAACAGAGAACACCTTTGCTTCACGGTTGCTGACTGGCTACGAAGAAAACGGGCAAGAATGACAGTGACCCAGCTCTGAGAAGACTGTGCACATTGTTTGTATAGTGTTCGTGGCACATAGTTCATCCATGTCGGTTGAGATGTGGTCCTGCCCATCATCTTTATCAGGGCTTGCAATATCTATTCACCCTTAAAAGTATTTTACTAGAAAGCTTACACTTCTACTCAGCTCTTCCATAGCAGTACTTTCTTCATGAGGACTCAGACATTGGGTAGTTTAATTCTAATCCACAGGAGATGGCTGAGGCCAAACCATAGCTCCCACCACTTCCTAGCTGGGCGATTTTACCTCTGGCCTCAAATTCTTTATCTGCAAAATAGAGATATTGTGAATAGCTGCTGGATATAATTGTATGGAAAAAATAAGATTAAACCATTCATTAAACTACTTTCAATCTTCAAGTGTTAGAAACTCAATATGACAAAGTCATTTTTAATCCAAGCCTAGCACAGTGCCTGATAATAAATGTTGGTTGAGTAAACAACCAGAACTTATGGTTAGCACCGTAGCTGTTAGCGGTTTGTGTCCATCTGATTATAACAGGGATCTTAACCTGAATAAAAAAAGGCAATAAATCCACCCAGCTGAACATGCCACCTGTTGACATGCTGCTGCTTTTGTAATGAGCGTAAAGTGTTAGCAGAAAAAGCATAGACATCCCCAACTTCCTTCCCTCCATTATTCATTTCCTTTGTGACTCCAAGGATAGTGACATTCCTTTGCGATGAGAAGAGTAGCAAAGAGAATGGCAGATTCTTGCTGTGACAAGGATATCAAAAACATGTTAAAATGTTTCACATTTGTTTTGACATTAAAAGAAGCATTTTGCTTGGTTGTTGGGCAAGCTATGAATTTATGCAGATGTGGAGTTGTATGCTGACTTTTAATTCAACTCGAAGCTAGAGACTTGGGGTAGTCCCTTCCTCACTGTCTCGGCAATAAATATTTAGTGTCCATGAGGTGGTAATAGTAGCAATTATATTAGCACCTAATGTTTAGGGAGTTCTTTGTGCGGTGCTTTTTATAGGTATTATCACATTGAATCCTTATAATAATCTCAAGTGGTAAACAACATAATGATTCCAATTTACAAATGAGGAAACTAAGGCTTTGCAAAGTTAGAGCACATAAGTGACAGTCCTAAGACTTGAAGATAAGCTTAGCTATATTCAAAGCTCATGCCTTCAGCTATTACGTGATAGAATATTAATTTCTAAAGTTTTGATCAATATGATTCTTGCCTTGGAGAAGTAAGCTGAGCATCTAGGGCTGATAAGAGAATATATACACCCTTTTTAAGCCTCAGTATCTTTATCTATAAAAGGGGAATAATGATATCTGACTTACAGAAGTTTCATAGCTATTGATGAGGCTTAAACCAAATAATGTATGTAAAAGAGCTTTGTAAAAGTTCAGTTTTATAAAATACAAGTTTTTATGTGGAAGGTATAAATGACTAGTTAGTTACATGTAAAATCTTGTCACCAAGTGACCGAGAGTAGCCCTGGTATAGTGCTATGAAATGGGTATGAGAGGTGGGTCGATTTATGTCCCCACGGACTGAGAGCATGTGCCATGGAGGAAGTGTGGGTAAAGAGTCCGGGCAAGGGGCAGAGCTTGAATGTGAGTATGGCAGGCAGGATGGATGGTAGGCAAACTCACAGAGCCTGCCTGTCACCTCCCTGAGTAATCCTCTCCCTGGGTCTCCCTGCAGTCTTCGGGACGTTCTCTGACTTCTTGGAGAAGACAAGTTGACTAGGAGCTTCCCCAGCCTTTCTGTTATGAAAAACCACAAAGATTCTTATTGGTTGCACATCCGGAGCTTCATTTTCCTACTCCTAGTCTTCAGGTGTTTAATCTGGCTTCACTCTCCTGTTTATACTTGTCACCAACTCTCAGTTCTTTGGGGTTTCCTGCTAAGAATGGATACAAATGAGGCATAGTCTTCCAGCTTTCCCTTCCTGTAACCTGAAGACAATGCCCAGGTTTTTTGTGGGCTCTGCCAGTCACAAAGGGGAAGAGACAGGCCACAATAGAAAAACAATCCTGGGGATGTCGAAGGTGTAAGACTTGCTTAGTCTATGTACTCTTGGTTCCTGTCCTAGTTTCCTGCCTGGAGTAGTAGATTGCCACTGGATTATGGGCACCTGCTCCATCCCATCTAACCATTCTCTTATCCAATGGCCAGTGGCTGAGCTCACTAAACACACTTCTTCCCCTAGTTTGGTTCAGAAGGTGCCCTCAGAGCCCTTTGCCAATGGATGATCTGCATTTCTGAGACCCTTCCTCCCTCTACCGTTGCTAGAAATGGCCTCATTGGAGTATTTCCTTTCTTAATTTCGATAAAGGCACTAAGAAATCCACAAGCAATTTTGAGTTTGTCTCACAGAAAACATTCGTCTTTCGTACTCTCACTTTTACTTACTGTAGTCAATCATTCATTAGGATTAATTTTCTTAAAACCAATTACAGAAAGATATTTAGTAAAGATGATCACATAATAGATAATTCATTTTAACATATTTCACTTTAAAACTATGTGATAAATAGATATATATCTATATATATATCTATATATATAGATATATATATAGATATATATATTTTTTTTACATAGAATTTTGAAAATCTTACTGCATTTTTACTAACTGATGTTTAGAGATTAGGGTTACTCAGAATCCAATATAGTTCAACTTGACACATATTTTAAATTCTTTTCCTGATTTTATTTAAGGAATGAGTAATATTTACAAGGGCCCTGCTGTGGTTTATAAGTCTGTCCCAGAGTTTCTGCTCCCAGACAGACTGAAAGTGCAGACAGAGATGGGTGTTTGCAGACGTGTACTCCAGTGCCTTGGGAGGTGCGGGGTACACCGGAGGTCTGGACATAATCATAGTGGCGGATAGAGCCTGACAGGCTCCTTGATCCCGAGATACTCACTATCAGTTATGGTCACTATGGGCTGTGTGATTGTTGCATAATGACTATAATATGTACCGCAGACCATAGTCTCACATAATATACAGTAGAATAGAATATGAAGAGTGCTTTGGGAGCGATGAGCACCATGGTGTGGAAGTGCAAAGAGGGGAGACGGTTTCTGTTTGAGGGGGTGTGGGGGAGGGGTTGCGGGTAGAGGGACGTTAGCAGAGATGGAGGAGATGGTTTGGGATGGTTACAGGTAGGAAGTGACATTTGTCTATGACCTTAAAGATGGGTAATGTTTACACAGGAACACATAAGGAAAGGGAAGACCATAAGCAAAGGCATGGTGAAAAAGGTTTGGGGGAATGGCTAGCCAGTCTGACGGGAGCACAGGTGAGATAATTCAGGAACGGAGAGTTAAATGTCATATTTTTTGGACTTGCTAGTGTAGGCATTAAATATTTTTTTAAGTGGGGTTGGAATGAAATAAAAGCTTATCCTTAGGAAAATACTGTGTAGATTGAAGTTTTCATTTGAAGAGTGAGTACATCAATTTGGAGGTGATTGGAATAGTTCAAGAGAGTTAAAATACAACTTAATAAATCATTTAGGACTTGCTTTTTGAAATCACGATCATTTTATGGTTGTAAAGAAGACTTTGTTCCAAAAATGATTAATGGAGAAAGAAATAGGTTAAAAGATATTACTCTGTCACTGATGTGCTAAGTAAACTTAACAAATATCTTGTATACTTGATGCTCTGTTTTCCCATCTGTAAAGTGGGCATTATAACTAGCAAACTTTCATCAAAGAGTCTGCTAGTGATACAATGGAGACTAAGTGATATGAAAAGTAAAACACTTCATATATGTGTAAAATGTTATTTACTTGGAATGTTTTTCTAGTAAAATTATTTGATTTGGACAAGACATAAAGTCAGAAGAAAATTTCCTACAGCTATGAGATCAGATTAAAATTATTATAATTTGTTTATATTTATTAATAGGTGCTTTATATTGGATACTGAACAAATCTTTAAAAATTCTTTTATTGTAGTAAGAACACTTAACATTAGTTCTATCCTCTTAACAAATTCTAAGTGTATAATATATTATCGTTGACCATATGTACAATATTGGACAGTAGATCTCTAAAGCTTATTCATCTTAGCACCAACTTCATGAGTATTGATTAAAGACTCCCATTTCCCCTCCTCCCCAGGCCCTGGTAACCACCATGCTAGTCTTTGATTTTATGAATTTGACTATTTTAGATATCTCATTTAAGTAGAACCATACAGAACTTGTGTTTCTATGACTGGCTTATTTCACTTAACATAATGTCCTCCAGGTCCATCCATGTTGTCACATATTGCAGAATTTACTTCTTTTTAAGGCTGAATCCTATTTCATTGTGTGTATATACCACACTTTACTTATCCACTCATCCGTTGATAGACATTTAGGTTGTTTCTACATTAAACGATTTTGAATAGTGCTGCAATGAACATGGGAGTGCTAATATCTCTTCCAGGTCTGGATTTTGGTTCTTTTGGATGTATGCTCAGAGGTGGGACTGCTGGATCATCTGGTAGTTCTATTTGAAATTCTTTGAAGAACCTTTACCCTCCCTTGCATAATAGTGGCACCATTTTACATTCCCATAAGAGGGTGCACGGGTTCCAGTTTCCGCACGTCCTTCCCAACACTTGTTGTCTTTTGTGTTTTTGATAATAACCATCCAGACAAATGTGAGTGATATCTCGCTGTGGTCTTGATTAATCATAATGAGCATTTATTCATATATCTGTTGGTCTTTTGTATGTCTTCTTTGGAGAAATGTCTATTCAAGTCCTTCGGCTCTTTTTTAATCAGGTTATTAGTTTTTCTGTTATTGCATTATATGAATTCCTTATGTATTTTGGAGACTAACCCCTTATCAGATATATGGTTTGTAAATATTTTCTCCCATTCTGTAGGTTGTCTTTTCACTCTGTTGTTTCCTTTGCTGTGCAGACTCTTTTTAGTTTGATGTAGTCCCGCTTGCTTATTTTGTTTTTTGTTGCTTGTGCTTTTGCTGTAATATCCATGAAATCATTGCCAAGCCCATGATGTCATGAGACTTTTCTTCTATGTTTTCTTCTAGGAGTTTTACAGTTTCAGGCCCTACATTGAATTCTCTAATCCATTTTTAGTTTATTTTGTGTGCTTTGTAAGATAGTGTCTAATGTCATCTTTTTTTTTTTACATGTGGATATCCAATTTTCTTAACATTATTTGTTGAAGAGACCATGCTTTACCCACTGAATTTTCTTGACACCCTTGTTGATTAGTTGACTATATATGTGTGGATTTATTTAGGACTCTATGTCCAATTGGTTTGCACATCTGTTTTTATGTAGTATCATACTGTTTTGATTACTGTAGTTTCATAATATATTTGAAATCAGGAAGTTTTATGCCTCTGGCTTTGTTCAAATTGTTGAAGCTCCATTTCCCTCACTCACGAATGAAGGCATTGGACTAGGGAGCACTATGATCCTTGAGGCCATACCAGTGTATGATTCTACAGATCTTGCTTTCAGCAATCTCCATTTAGAACAGTGAGTTGAGATACTGATATAAATACAATAAATACAAGTAATAAAAGAGACAGACATGTCATCATTTCATTGATTTTGTGACTCTAATTGGAAAAAAGACTGATATCTCTTGCAGCTGTCTAAAATGCTTTGTACTTATGGGAATGGGGGTACTGAATTCAGCGATTTGAGGATAGAGGGAAGAAGTTACATTGTGCTTTCTCTTTTCCTCTTTTTCTTCTCCTCTAAGGGGAAATAAAAGGCAAAGATACCAATTAAAAAAAAAGGCAAAGACTTATTGGGGTTGGCGCTTGGGAGTAAAGTCCAACACACTAAGTAATTTAATTTCAGTTACAATAAATCTCAAGTGATGATACTACAGTCCTGAGAATGTTTCATGATGGACAATGCCTGGCCTTTGCATTTTAATAGAGAAGTACAGGGAGAGGGTTGTCATAATATTCAGCATGAAGAACATTGCTCATGTTAGTTTGTTGGTCTATTCTTCTAGATCGTTTAGGCTTCACAAATCGAAAACTTCAAATCTAGTTTGTGAAGAAAAAGATTCACAGGAGAATGTTTTCTAGGAAAGGAAAAAGCAGAGAGCAAAGGTCTCTTGCTTACCATGGCATACAAATTGCATAAGCGATATTAATGTAGCTGAGTAATAATATTTCAGAACAGTTCACAAATTATTCATGTTCAGACTATGTAGGCCCCTTGCTTCACTTGCTTCTCACCAGCTGGATTCTATCCATTTTACTCCTCCCTCATCACTTGGAATACAAGCGAAATTTAAATATGCCAATTTTCTGCTTGTTAGCAGCCATGGTGATATATTCAGTAGGGAAAGGGGTTTATACTGTTAAATAGAAGGAGGTTTTTGGATTGTCTGAGGCTTTAATTTGTTGATGGGATTCCTAGAATCCACTACCACTGATATTTGAGAATTGAGTACATTAGACAAGTTCGTAGGTTTACAAAAGCATAGTTAACAAGGGCTGCGCTTGATTTTCTTATCCAGCTCTTTAGTTCTAAATTTATTGCCAATTTTATTTATCAGACTTATTCTCAGAGGAGTGGTATTTGCTATGGCCACAAGGAAACATCTGTGAGCTTAAACCTTAGAGGCAGATAGCCAGTTAGAACATTTGGCATATGAAGCTAAATTGCAGAAGAAAAAAATTAATCAAGGCAACCCTTAAAATTATCAGGAAGGCAACTAAAAAATGTCTTATCAGAGACAAACTGAAGTACTGAGTTCATGTTAATGAAGAAATGTCAGAATCCACAATGAATCAACTAGGAGTGTCATAAGGAAGGTTTGGATGCTGATGTCAATCTCTACTGCTAGGATTTATGGTAGGTTATATAATAGAATCCTGAGTTCTAAAAGATCAAAGAAAAATGTTGGCTCTTTCTTCATCCATTCTTTTAGGTCAGGCTTACCCAGCAAGAAGCCAAGTGGAGAGTTGAGAAATTATCTGAAGTGGGTAGTAGAGACAGCCAAAACCAGATAATACACAACCAGAAAGTCACTATGGAGGGAAAATGTGGACTGAAAATAGAAGAGGGGAAAATGTCAAACAATTTGGTCAGTGTCCAGTCTAAATTCACTGGATAACAGCCAATTCCTTACTTTGTGTAATTATTTAGAATGAGCCTAAAAGACTGGGGTTGGAACAAAAAAAGAAGATGAGTTCACTACCAAGGTTGTTGTATGTTTGTACAAAATTTCTCTGTATCTGGATCACTATCTGTGACGTGTCGAATTCTGAGTATTTCCGGGAATCGGATTTTGCTATTTTAAATTGCTGAGTTGAGATGATTGAGGAAGCCCATATCATCTGTGGACTCACAGGGAGAACAATTTTCTTTCATAGATTAATTGAATGTCATAGTTAATTAGCCTTTTTAACCCCACAGCATACACTTACAAATTTTCCATCGAAAACTCTGATTCTTTCTTACCTTTATCGTTTTGTCGTGTGGCAATTTCCATCTCACCTTGATTTTAGTAGAATATAATTGATGAAGTATACGAGCCCACAAGAATAGGATTAGCATTACTTTTAGTTAAAAAAGCAATCAAAGTCTCAAATCAATGTGGTATTTTTTTCTTCTATTTGATATGGAAACCATAAACTACTTTCTTGGAGCAGATTCTTCCTAGACCTAAAATACAGTTATGAGTCCATGGGCCCTATAAATCTGCTATGTGTATCTGCTGGTCCTGAAAACTCCTTAATTCTACTTGTTGTTTTTTTAACTGAAAATTAAAAATTAATTGTAATTAAGAAAAAACAGTCATGGTAGTGTTTCAGATGGAAAAAACAAAGTTAAGTTAAACAAGTATTTTTTCACTCTATAA
The DNA here is from genome assembly GCA_028627145.1 of Eidolon dupreanum. NCBI lineage: Eukaryota > Metazoa > Chordata > Mammalia > Chiroptera > Pteropodidae > Eidolon > Eidolon dupreanum. The sequence goes on from CM053502.1 coordinate 165,458,810, forward strand.
TGTCTTGTATATTTGAAGCCTTAGATAGCATTTTACAAACAAACAAACAAACAAACAAACAAACAAATAACCCAGGACCTTTTTTAATATCTCAGGTTGATGTTTGAAATCCATAGTGAAAATTGCCTGTGAAATATTCTTGAAGCACTCCAGGGGAGTCTATTGGAAATGTATTATAATCAAGTAAAAATTTAAGAAGAATTTTACATGCAAGTAAGTATTAAGAAAGTTGTTTTACAAGTAATAGGATAAAGGTGTGTGCTAAATGGCATTTGCTAAATTCCTTACTTGCTCTGTGAACTGACTGCTTTTCCCAATGTATAGCAATGTCTGAATCTCTGAGGTAAACCCGTACCACACAGCCTCAGCAGGTGCAACTCTGCTGCTGAACACGTGTTTGGAGATATCGGGAACCAGGGCTTTTTTCTCTAATGGCAAAGCCGATTTTCAGAAACGGAAGTCATCCTATGGACCTGAGTCGATATAGTGGATGCTAGCCTCTGCGTTCTGCATAAGTGCTTGCTACTGGCGTCAGTGGTAATTAGCAGATGCCATACTTAGTTGTGTAAAATAATATAATCATGGAACTTGAGCTGAACAGACAAGTGAAACATTGATTTTTCAGTGCCTATTGCTCAGCAAGACTGCTTTTATCCTTATCCACCTTGTTTCATGTAAGTGAGGGATCAAATCAGCTTTAATTAAGAAAGTTGTTAGAAACTACCGATACCATCCTTTCGCTCCCCCTTAAAAACAAAATGAAGAGGAAAACTAGAAAGTCTTAAGCACAAAACTTCTTCACATTGCCTGGGACTGTTGTACCAAATCTTAGCCTAGCTCTTTTTGAGAAAGGATGTAGATATTAATCTGAATTTTGAATCACCGCTGAGGTATGTGTGAACATACCAGTTTCCTCTTTCTCTTGACTGCTCCTTCCACAAATACTTAAGACCTAATTTGGCCATTTGGTTTGGAGAATAATTTTTCATTTAATTTCTGTGATTATCAAGCCTGTATTGCCAGGCACTTTGCAATATGCCTAGTATCTGATGAACACTCCATATGTGCTTCTCGAGTTGAAGTGAAGGATATAATCTGTGAGCTATGACCATGTAAAAAAATCCCCTCCAGAAACTGTGTGTAGTTAGAATTTCTTTACATGTTATCAGGGAGGTTAGTGAATTTACCTACAATACTTAATAGCATATTCTACATACAAAAAACCTAAACTATTTTTTTCTCATTTATCCTTTTAAAAAATTCTATTTATTTAAATTAGTCCCAAGTATACAGTACATTGGTTAGCCATCTATATAGTTCATAAAACAGTCCCCCCAATTGCACCTTCCCTCCCCTGGTCCTCCATCTAGCCATCATCTTAATGCTGACTGCATTCCCTCTGCCATGCTCCCCATCCCTGTGACCAACTATCATCTACTAATTTGTACTTCTTTAACCAAACTATTTTTTTAAAAGCTCTTTTACCTCATGCTTTCCTCTCTCAGTGCTTTACTATAGCTGCTAGCAAGTGAAAATATTTTGTGATTTGAATTTCTAAACCACCTTCTTTTCTTGCTAATATATGGTGCTGACAAGAAGCAAAATTTGAGTGTGCATTTAATTTAAACCTAAAATAGGAGAACATCTTCATATATAGTCAGTTACCTACCTAAAAATAGAGACTCAATTCTTACATTTTCAATCATTGAGAAACATTTCTTTTGAATTTAATTATTCAAAGTGACAAGTGCAAGTTTAACAAGGAGAAAAAAGCCTATTAGGTGGACAAGTAGCCATTTTATTTGTATTTGTGATCACCAAGTAGTCACATCATTTTTATTTAAAATTTAAAAGAGAAAATAACTTACTTACCTCAAGTCCATTTCTTATTTCCTCCACAGAACACTTCTAAACTAGTTAGCAAACCTCTTGAAAAGCCACACATATATTACAAATAAAGTACAAGTTGTCATCATTGCCTAGAAGCCAACTTGAGAGGCTGTGTATTTATTTAGCAGTTCGTAAATCCAGTACCAGGTATGTGATATAAATGATTAAAAGCTCCTCTGATTTGTAAATACCATGCTACCCTTCAAAATGTTCAAAAGCACAGGACATCTGAGTCAACCAAGTAACACCATAAGGTTTGTATTTATGCGACCTGCCCAAAGTGCAAGGGATGGGGGCTGTGGTGTGGGACACACATGGTCTGTCTGCCTGTCAGCCAGAGATGCAGTGGCCTAAGCGTGGTGTCACTAAGGACCAGACTGGCATATACTACTCAGTGTGGTAACTTGCTCATTGCAGAGCTGGCCTGTTTAGTGAAGCATTTCAGGAAAATTTCAACTGGCCCTTTCTATGCACCCTGCTGTATAGGAAATGGAGGTTTCTAGGCAAAGACTTTACTTAATGACTAACCAAAGTGTTAAAGAATGTCACTAGTGCCAGGCTTTGCCACTGTCCTCAAAAGTGCAGTGGGGTTGGTCCAGGGAGTCTATTCAGGGTGAAGCTGCGCCACTGGTCTTGGGGACTCAGAACCCGCAGTCCCTACCTGGGCACAGCTGGTGGCAGGCTGTTTAGGGGTACCCGCAGGAGCTTCTAAGGTGCAGGAATTTTAAACAGCTGTCACTCTAATCCTTGTATTCAGAGTTTGAGTGGCTGTGGGTGAGCCCTCATGTAAATCATAGAACTGTGAACAGGGTGAACCAATGTAGCTTCTTCCTTCCAAGGAGATGGTGCCTGTAGCTATTTGCCAGCTCAATGCAGACAGCTAACTAGTTTGGAGAGCCAGGAGAAAGGCAATAGAAAAAGAGGAAGGAAGGAAAATGTTTTTTATTGAATGAATGAGTCCTCTACCCAACTGAGGCTGAAGAAAGTAAAATAAATAGAAATCACTAGCTTTTCAATATGCTACCCCCTTTCTTGCTTTTTGTGTTTCTATGCACTTGTCAGTCTTTGAGTGGTCTTATATCTGAAGCTGATTATTCCAAAAGGATGTGCAATTGCTGGGACTTTGAAAGAGGTCTAAAACAAAGCCATAGGGATTCTAGATGCCATTGAACTCATTGTGCATCTATCTGAATAACTACGTCACTTAGGTATAATGCTGGTCATATTCCCCAATTTTTATTGCCTTTTTATTTACTAATAACCTATAGCATCAGTATTATTCTACTCACAAAGGTATTTGACTCTATTAATACTGTACGTTGGTCTTACATAAAAAGAATCTAAGGACTAAAGAATAAAATACATAAAATAAATAAAATACATGTTAGCAGGTTACTGTAATGCCTATATGTTCTCCAACTTTCTTTTCTTCCTTCATCTTTCCTTCCTCCTTCCCTTCCCTTCCCTTCCCTTTCTTTCCTTCCTCTTTCTCCCTGCCCTTTTCTTTCCAATCCAACTCTCAAATTATAAAAATCAATTATTTAAAGTTCTGTTTCTTTTCTGATCTACCTTGCTTGTCCCTGGAGTCAGTTCTGTCAAGTAATACAATGACAGTAACGTGATCTCTACACTTATTGACCACATTTTCTGCTGGCCATGGTACTTTGCACCCGACAGAGAATAGCTTATATAGGCACAACAACAACAACTCCAAGCGTGGCTATCATTATACCCACTTTCTAGAGAAGCAAATCAAGGCCTAGGGAAATCAAATAATTTGCTAAAGACTATTCAGTTCATAAATGGGATAAGAAGATTTCAACTTAGAAGAGTTATCCAAGATTTTAACTACTATAAACATGGGTTTGCAGGTTATGTTTGCAGGCAAAGGGCTTAAATACTGAAGGAAATACAGAAATAATATAAAAAGGAAACATCTTCTTCTCTGAGAAGCTTATAATCCATGGAAAGTGGAGCTCAAATAGCCGCTTTGAAATATTTGTTTCCCCACTTCATGGAACAAATTGTTATGAATTCCTTTTTACTGTCTAGAACTCATTCACTCAAGAAATGAACTCTGAGTCTAAGATTTTATAGTGTGTGGACAGTGCCTTTTCTATTTTTCATCATTATATGAGTACATTTTCCTACTTGTAAATGACACCTAATAGAGTTGACTAATCCTATCTGGATCAGTTTTGCTTAGCAAATAGGCAGCAGGCCAGGATTGACTGACCAGTATCTTCATTTATCAAGTTCAATTCCCATCCTGACTTCTCTCCCACTAGTGAAAACGTGTCACCAGATTTGATCCCAAGATAGAGATGTGAAGGGGTCCTTTAACCAGTAAACCATAGTCATACTATCAGGTTTGCTTTGCTAATTATGTTTGACATAGATTAATGACAAACATTATTTAGGGGTCCCTGGCACATATAAGCTAAAGATGACAAGGGATGACTCAGAGGTATAAAGACTGGCAGAAAGAAAGATGATCCACAAAATTGGTAAATCACACATGGAAAACCAAGAACTGAATACAATATAACAATGCGTTCATTTTCACTAATAAATAAGCTCCCATTATGTTCTCTTCACTCTCTATTTGGGTCAAATTACTTCTTTGGTGTATTTCCATTCTTGCTAGTACTTATTTGCTGTGATTTCTCCCAGTTTTGACTCTATCTTGTGGCTTTAATCTTGTCTCTAAGTAAATTGCAACCCAGTAAATATATTCCAGTATTGTTTATTATAATTTTTGCCTTTGTGCCAGGGACCAAGAGAAGGGACTTCTTTTATTAATTTATCTATCTGGATATGTGCCAACAGCAGCCCTAATATACACTTGGATTATAGTTGGTTAAGTCCAAAAGATTCGGTTTCGTTCAATCAATTTATTTTGTCCTGTCTACATAACAGTGCCACATTGCTAATTATAGTAGTTTTCTATTCATATTGTTGACCTGACACATAGTAGCAAATAAGATGAACCAGAATTTCATATCTAGTCTGAAGGTATATCTATCAATAACAATATATTCTCATAAGAAGTAAAAATTTTAGTCATCTGCAAGTTTGGGTTCCATGACGTCAGAAGGAGCTAGACACCAGAAGCTACAAACAGCCGAGGACACTCACGCACATGTCTGTGTCTAATGTTTCTTCCTATTACCACATTCAGCCATTGTTTTGGCACCTATTTAAATAATCATATGTTATTGACCAACAAAGTATAAATAATATTTTGTTACTAGTTGAGTATTGGAAAAATTTTCAAAATAGTTTTATGATCTTTGCTCAGTTCAAGCATGCTGAACACATTTCTTCTAATTGTTTTGGCAACAAGGGAGTTTGGCTAGAGTATTTTCAAAAAATCCACCCATGTTTCTGTTGATCTTTCTTCAGTCCCACTGGGCCATGGGAACAAGACATAGTGGGAATCTAGGTTGCATCAACGAGGAAGCAAATGTCCTTCCAAGGGTTGGGTGGAGAGGGAGGTGGGAGGAAGAAATATGCCTCTGAGGGTTGATATTGATCTTGTTGGCCTGTTGGGTCATCTCAGAGAAGATTTTCTGGAATAGAAACAAAGCTTATTGGTTATCCTCACAGTGCCGTGAGACTTCATCAGCTTTACTGCAGGCTCATTTGCCTTCCACACCAGTGCCTTCGCCTTGCATTTCAACTGACGTCCTTTCTACCCAGGAGGAGAACCAAGAGAGAGGATGGAGGAAGTGTTTCTGATTTTGAGGACTCAGACCAAAACTATAAAAATCTGCTCTGACTGGAGATCTGAATAAATACATTTGAATGTTGTTCAGTAGAGGTAATATAAAAAACCCAGCTCTGCTGGTTTTCATAGGAAGGCTTTCTATGTAGCCTCTCTGAGAGCTGTCTGGATTCATCCTCACGACTCAAGGACTTATAGGGTTCCAGGGTTTGTATGATACTGGGGGGACAGTTTGTGAATCTAGGGGGTTCTGAGCTTCAATTTTTATCTGGATGATGTAGACAGAGGTTGATATGGCTGAGTACCTTGGCACTGCTTTCTAAAGCTGAAGGAGCTTCAAAGGAAGGTTATGCTTCATAACATTGAATTGTCTACAAGTGGCCATTTTTCACTATTCCATTCCATGCCATGCCATGCCATGCCATTCCATTATTAGTTTCAAGTATACTGTACATTGGTTAGACATTTTTATGGTTTATGAAACAACCCTCCCCCCACCCCCATTGCTCTTTCTCTCCTCTGGCTTTCCACCCAGTCATTACATTGATGCGTGGCCTAGGGAATGCAGTCAGCATTCTTCACTTTTAAATCAATTCTTTACCTTATGCTTTCATTTAAAAATAGTTCTGTTTTACATAGAATGCATGTTCATTTTAACATATTTCGAAGAGAAAAGACTAAGGATGTAAGTAGAAATCACCTACATGTTCACCAGCCATAGATAACCACTAATAATATTTTATTTTAGCCTTTTCCTTAGTATATATGTATGTGTGTGTATATATATAT
>CM053502.1:165465715-165542495 GCA_028627145.1 Eidolon dupreanum
GGTGTTAATTCACTTTGGTTATCTTTTCAATTGACCTATTATTGCATTTTAAAATATATTTTTTTTGATATAATGCCTTAACCAATAAAATTAACTTCAGTGATGAAAAACACTTTTGGCTTCTCGTCAAGGTTTGTAGGGGACATAATTTGGGGCAGAGGGTCTTTTTTACTGGCCCTTAGATCCAGTTTTGCAGACAGTGGCTTCTCTCACCATGACCCAAGATAGTCTAAGCCATGGCACTGAGACTGCAAGAGATGGTTACCTTTGGAAAAGAGAAAAACTATAGGTTTTTGACCTTGTCGATCTAACTTCTCCAGCTGCATCTCCCAGGGCTGCCCGGCCACGCAGCCTGTGCTCCAGTCTCTCTCCTCCCTCCTGTGATCACCACCCTTGTTTCTCTCGTTCCTTTATTCTAGAGTTCTCATCTCCACCTGGATCTGTGAAAAGCCCGGGCAACAATAACGGATACAATCCATTTACGGAGCACGTACTGTAGAGCACACGCTGTTGTAGGTACTTTCCACGTACTGTTTCTTTTATACTTCACGACAACTCAATGAGATGGTTCTATGCAGCATACGCCCATTTTATAGTTGTGGAAACTGAGGTACTAAGGGGCTAAACAACTCATCCAAGATCACACGGTTAGCAAGTAGTGGAACTAAGATTTGGACCTAGGCAGTGCAACTCAAGAATTCCCATTGTCGGCCACCACACTATTCTGTATCTTGAACCCAGACCAAATACACGGCAACGTCATATAGTATAATAATCAGCAACATGTTTATCTCCTCTGCTTAATGGTGTGCTATTTATGATGGAGAATGCATGCCATTTCCAGCACCTGAGGTCACACATAGCAAGTGCCCTATAATTAAGTGTTAATTATTGTCGTCGTCATCATCATCATTGTCATCTACCATGTTAGGCACACTTCAGCTTTAATTCTCACAACGATCTTATGAAGTTCACGTTTTCCTCATTTTATAATTGAAAATTTCTTGCCTTTAGGAAGTGGTAGGATGGGAATTTGAGATCCCTCTATTAGGTTCCAGAATCCTTTCCCTTAACAACTCTATGCTCAATTTATTAAGAAAAAAGGAATTGAGTAGGTGAGAAAAAACCAACGACACGGCAAGTTCTGCTTCCCTATGTGTTAGGATTTCTTCCTCATTCTAGATTCTAGAATGCCCAGATTATGTGTAGCTGACCCCCCGAAGGCCACATTATTCATCCTGGTTTTCATGGAGTCACTGTCTGTCTTCTACTGATGCCTCCACTCTACGTAATTATTTTCTTCCACGTATTCTGTTGATTACATATTATTTGGGCTAATTGCATTATCCTTCCTGTTTTAAAACTGTGAGATGGTTCACAGAGTTTTCAACTTAATATGAACCTCTTGAATCACTTTGTTTTGCTTGTAATGCCTCACCTCAGCTCATACCAGTGCAGAAATGGAAATTTGAATTGGTTGTAGGACTTAGAAGTTACTTTGGATCATAGGGGTACTTTAAGAAAGGTGAACTGGTATTTAAATAATGAAGCATTTCCCTAGGCTGCCTTACATAGCCTGTTGTCCATGTAAGAGGCCTGCCTGATTAGGAAAGGATGAGGGGAGTTATCATCCACAAATGAGATACAGAAAAGGAAGTAGGCTTAATCTAAAGTCAAGTTCCATTTCTTTCATTTGCCAAGACCAGAGTGGCAGCTATGACTCTCAGGGTCACTAAAGGGCATTTTCCCCTGAGTTGTCTTTGGAGACCATGCCAATGGCTTCAAATGCCAAGTTGTGACAACCTCAGCTGCTATAACAAAGTTAATTTATAAGAAATTCAAAAGAATTGCCTCGCTTCCAGCTGACAGACTCCCACCTGCAGCCTGCTGCTCCCCTGGCATCTGACCCAGTTCATGGCTCCTGCCTTGCTTGGGGAGGTGTCCTCACAATCTCGATGAGAAGGTTAAGGGCTTCTTGCTGCACTTTTTGGCAACTTGCTTTTTCAGTATAGAGATAAATCCAAGCTCCAAAAGGCAAAAGAAAGTATAAACTGAAATGAAGTCTAGGTCTTAATGGGCCATTGGATAATTTAAAAAAATTGACTACAATAAAACATTTATAAAGCAGACTGTGAGCAGACAAATGATATCCTTTGGCCATTCAGTAGACAAGAATCTTATCTTTCATGATGGTGTTATTTTGGAGGTAGATGATAACTAAGAGAACTGATTAAACATCTAAAGGTTTTTTTTTTTTTCATAGTTCTGGACGAGGTTTCTTAGCATAATGCGTTGTTGTGATCCTCATGGTCTGTAATTCTTTTTGCCAAGCCTATTTCATCAGTCCCCTGTTGTCCTGCAGATTTTTGATGCTTTGGAATCCTAGCAACTGATTTCTCATTTAAGTAGGATCATCCTGATCACCAGTCTCCCACAGGTTAATAAAAGTTTTGTGCTGCTTCTTATCACCCCCAGAATATCTCTAGAGCATTTTTGTTGAGCCCGCTCTTCTACCAAGTTAATACAAAAATATACTTTGCTTATGAATCTGTGGTCATGTGTTCAAATATAATGGCCTTCTCCTAGGAGATAACATTGCAGAAATCTTGCCTCAACGGGGAGATGGTTTTTATCAGTTTGTTTGTTTGATTTTGCATAAGGACGTGAATAATAGAAAGGCCCTTTAATCTTTTTTAATCTGGATGGCCAACTTAATAGTAGTCCATTCCATTACAAGAATTTTCTGCTTAATTGTTTTCTTCATCCATCGTCCCACAAATCTTATACATTTGCTTTTTTATTCTTAGCAACATATCATAAAGTAAAAGTGGAAATGTATAATAGATCATCAACTTGAGTTTTTGTAAGAGTTTCCCCCTAATTCTAAAAGTAACAACAATAATATTGAATACTTGTTATGTTCCAGGTACTACTCTAAACACTGAGGTTCTATTAACCCCCAGAACTCATACTAACTTTCTGCAGCAGCTAACTACTATTAACCCCACTTTAAAAAGTGAAGCCCAGTAACTGAGGCACAGGGAGGTTGTATAACTTACACAAAGTCTCATTGTAGCAAGTAGTAGTGTAGGCGTTTGAATCCCCGAAGACTGGCTTCTGAGCTCATTCTCCTAACAATGGGACTGTACTTCGTACAGAGAACTACAAGAACATGAGGGAAAGTAAGAGAAAAACCTGCTCATTTCCTACCATTCAAAGATATCTGTGAAAAGGAAACAATTAAAACTTAGCTATATATATATGTAAGAAACCATCATATTGTATACATTTAACTTATGTATACAATATAACACAATGTTATATGTCAGTTACATCTTAGTAAAGCTGGGGGAAAACACTTCGCTACATGTACTTTCTGACTTTCTATGTGCATATAAGCTTAAAAAATTAAAAATGGCAGTTTTTTTGCTCATACTGTTTTGTAGGCCTTCCCCGCCTCCTTTTGCCCCTTCCCATGTCAAAAGTCATTCTTTTTCACCATGATTTTTGGGCTCCATCATATGGAAATACATAATTAAATTTCTTATTAAAAAACATCTATGTTATTTCAATAATGTCATTGCACATTATTTTTAAACACGTTTGGTTATTTACAGGATAAATTTCTAGAATTACTTCTAAATGATTTTGGCTGAAGCAAAGGATATGCCCATTTTAAGCCCCTTTATTTATCTTGCCAATTGTCCTCTAGAAAGGTCATCTCAAGCTACATTAATACTAGCAGTGAACAAGAGTGCCTATTTGTCTGGATACTGGATGCCTCTGGGTTATTATTCTCTCTTTTCTTTTTTATTTAATAGACCAAAAAAAAAAAAAAAAAGAAAAAGATTTTCCTTTCAATGTGCATTTTTTGATGTGCAAGAAGTATAATAATTAGGAAAAAAATTTATTTCTTGAATAAGTATACATGGTTCAAAATGTTAAAGAAACAAAATATTTGAAAAGTGCATGCACCCTCACCTCCTGCTTCCCAGTAACTCTCTCCAAGCGGTGATCACTGTTCCCATTTTCTTGAGTAGCCTTTCTAAAATACTCATGCATATACAAGCAGAGATGCATACAAGCAGACACGTGTGCGTTTGTGAGAGTGTGTGCTTATTTTTTCCCACACAAACAGAAGCACACTACATATATTGTTTTGACATTTGCTTTTTTCACTTAACAAAATATCTTGGAGATTATTCTATATCAATAAACCAAGAACTATCATATTATTTTTAATATTTATGTACTATTGCGTTATTAGGAAATGGTTGCAAATGTTGCTATTTGTTTATTGGCTATGGGCATTTCTTCTTTTGTAACTGCCTGTCAGTGTTTCTTGAGACTTTTTAAATTTTGGTTTTAATTTTTTTCCATTGTCGATGGTCTATAAAACTTTGTTGTGTAATAAGATTACCAGGCCATTTGTATTAAATGATGCAAATTTCATTTCACATTTCATTGTTGGCTTTTTAATTTTGTTTTATGGTGGTGGGTTTTTGACTTATTTTGTTTTGGTTTTGGTTTGGATGTGGATATAAAGAAGCCTTTTTATGTCATCAAATGTGTCAATCATTTTGGTTTGGTTTGTGAATGATTTTTTCTGGATGATCAAAGGCTACTGTTGTCTCTTTTCTTACTTGGATTCTTTTGACATAGAATCTTGAGGTTTGGACTAGAAAGATCTTAGAGTTCATGGAGGAAAAATTTCCTGCCAATGCAGCAGCTCCTATAGCAACCCTGACAGATAAGGTCTTCCTTTGCTTGAATGATTCAGCATCTAGGAGCTCACCACCTAACAAGACCCATTCCATTGGCCAGCTCTGATTTTTATAAAGCCCTTTACTGAATAATGGTTTAACATACTTCCTTGTATCTTCTGTCCAGTTTTGGCTTCTTAATAAATACAAAACAGATCTTTTTTCTCTTTTACATATATTCGATTTTTAAAAAATATTTTATTCTTTTTAAAATTCTTCTTTAACAACTCATATTTTAGAGATATTATTTAAAATTCATAAAACAATGTTGCAAAAGAAAAACTCCAAAATGTATGGAAGTACTCTCATCTTTGACTTTTGTGTATATATTTTTTTCCATTTTAATCATTTTTAAAGGTATGGTGCACTAGTTTTAAGTATATTCACATTGTTGTACAATACATCTCCGGAACTTTTTTAACCTCACAAAATCAAAAATCTATACCTGTTAAACAACAACTCACTCTTTCCTCATCTGCCCAGCCCATGGCATCCGCCATTGCACTTTCTGTTTATATAAATTTGACTACTTTAGATACTTAATGTGAGTGGAATTTTGTCATTTGGTGACTGGCTTATTTCACATAGCATAATGCCTTCAAGGTTCATCTTTGTCGTAACACGGTACAGAATTTCCTTTTTAAAGGCGGCATAATATTCCATTATACATAAATGGTGCATTTTGTTTATCTGTTCACCTGCTGAGGAATTTTGGGTTGCTTCCAGCTTTGGCTCTTGTGAATAGTGCTGCTATGAACATGGATTACAAATATTTCTTTGAGACTCTGTTGTTAATTTTTTTTTTGGCTATATAACCAAGGGTGAGATTACTAGATCATAATGGTAATCCTGTTTTTTGAGGAAATGTTTTTCCATAGTAGTTGCACCATTTCACAAGCCCACCAGGAGTGAATAAGGGTTCCAATTTCTCCACAACCTCACCAAAAATTGATATTTTCTGTTTTATTTTATTTTTTTTGATAGTAGCCATCATAATGGATGTAAGAATCAATTGTTTTAAATATAACACTTTTGGCAGAAATTTTTAAAAGTATTCTTTGTTGTGGTGATCATGGTTTCTTTGAAGGATTTATTTTTTTTTAAAGAAATAGTTTCCAAGCGATATTCCTCCAATTTCATAAATTCCATAAAAGCAACATTATAAATTAGAATGAGTCCACAAGAAATTATACTTGGGAGATTTTTCTCTTATGATTTAGTTCCATTTTATAAATACCTCATTTATAAAATAATTTCTAATGGGCATAAGCTGAAAATCAGTGTCTGTGGTCAAAGTGAGCTGAATTTTGCATTGGAATTGATCAAGATGAAATAACTGATCAACTTTATATTGACTTGGAAGTTAACGGCTAAATGTCCATTAAAAAATGTATTGAGACAATGTTAAAACCTTGTTTCCCTTTATTCCTACTTTTGTTAGCATGGAATATTAATACTGTTGTAGCACTCAGCAGGTATTTCCTAGTGTCTGAAGGTTGGACGTTTGCTAACATTTTTCAAATCATAGAATATGGGCTATTGGTAGAGATTTCTCTACCCTGAGCTCCCTCTAATGTTTCAATCTTTATCTATTCATAAGATGAGACTTCACTGAATAGGATTGCTTTGTCTTGACCACTAAGTGATTGAGTCAAGTCTCTTAATTTTGGTAATTGTTAGATTTAACTTTTAAAATAAGGATAATAATACTAGCCCCTACCTCACAGAGTTGTTCTGAGGGCTAAATGAGCTAAGGCATGAATGAAAAGCATTTAGCAAAGCCCCTGGCATGTAATTGTTACGTAAATGTAGTGGCTGTTGATATTGTTACATTTGTTGTCATATTGTTGAGGCCAATCAGATTTTATTTATTATTCCAGATACTCAAGATAAAGGTATAAAACTGGTGGCTTTCTTTCTAGGGGACTTTTAATAGCACTTTTTTTCTAGGGGAATTTATTAGATATTGTCTGTTTATTTTCTGTGTAGATGTTTTGTCTTTCTCTGTATGAACATGAAGGGATTCCATGTCCAGTTTTGATTGCATATTATCAAAGTGAAAAATAGCTGTTGTCAACAGAGTCAAGATTATAAAAGTCTTCAGAGTGCAGTGTGCAATATACCTTCAAGATGTGTTTTTCTCTCAGGTAGTCTTCTTTACTGTCAAATGACAAGACATCCTTACAGGCTATAACCCCAGATCCTTTGTTCCCATTTCCAAAGTGTGGCTATGCCGTAGATTAGTTTGCTTTATTTCACCTTGTTGTTCATGCTCTGAGTTGATTTTAAACTTCTCTCTTAATTTATAGGTATCATACATCACTGACTTTCTGGCAAAAGTCTTTTCCTTCTTACGTTTCAGTTTCATCTCTTAGCAATTTACTTGCAATCATCTGCTGCATTGTCTTCATTTGCTGTCTCTTCTGTGCATTTCTCCTTTCCCTTAGTCCCTCCCTCCATCCCTTTTGGTCCCTTAGCCATCCACTAATATTTATTGAGAAGCTACAGTGTGAAAACTACTGCACTCCTTAAAATCTGGACCTGGACACTATCTTTGCTTATTCTGTCACTGATTATTTAATAGGTCAATTGAGATTTATAGCTATATTATCACTAGCATTCCCCTGTATATGTTGAAACAAATGTTCTCTAAAAATCTTTCCATTTTCTTCTACTTAGGAACAGCCCATGTATTTGATTTGTGTATCCCAGGCCCTAAATGCACTGCCCTACCTCATAGTTGACAAAATGGGCTCTCACCTCTAAAAGCTGTCACCTTGAACTTCCCTTCTTTCTTGAACTTCTCTCTGATTCTTCAGGAACATGCTTCATATTTCTTTGGAGTGTTCTTAATTATTGTTTGATCTATATTTTCTCTTTCTAAATGTTTGTAAACTAGGCAAAAATATTACCAGCACTTGTTCTGACATGTGCATGTCTATGTCTGTGTTAATAGTTCTTTTAACCTGATGCCCAGTCATTCAGAATTTAGTTCACTCTGAAAATTTCTCTTTAGTCATCTGTTTAGCCTTTCTACCTCTTCACCTTATACCTTAGGCTTTAATTAAAAACAATTGGGGCTGATGTTTTCTTCTTCACGTGGGTGAATGTGTCTGAAAGACCACCAATGCTTAAGCAGCAGCATCTCCTAATTTCTACTTGCTGTGACCACCTGTGATTTTCCTGGTGGTGACTGTCAGCAGATATGGGGCTGCTGCTGTGGCTGTGTCTGCCTCCCGGACAGCCAGGCTACTTATAGGGAGGAAATTGCTTCATTTCTGATTGGGGCACGAGAGGTGTGTCTTTTGCTCATTGCTGTTCCCTAGCAATCCACAACAATATCAATTTTCTGTCCTCTGCGCCCGGTGGTAATCTTTCCAGTATCATAATTGTCATTTCCTCCTCTTTCCTTTCTCTTCCTACTTTTTTTCCTCTTCTTTTTCCTTCTTCTCCTGGCTCCTTTATCAAGGCTTACCTTAAATATTTCTCATTATAAAATTATCATATTTAAAAATAAAATTCATAGAATCCTCCTCTGTAATAGCACTTGCCATTTCGTATTATAGCTCTCTCTTTCTATGCTGCTAACCTGTGAGCTCATACAGAAGTGCGGAGTATTATTAATATTATTTCCCTTAAGCTCAGCAGAGTATTCATGCTGAGCAAATACAACAGAGTGGTTGTGGGCACTAACTTAGGAACGAGCCTGCTGGTGTTCGTATTTGTCCAGCCAGTTCTTAACTGTGTAATCTCGGGCAAATTGTTTAACTTCTCTGTGCCTCAGTTTTTTTCATTTGCAACTTGGAGATATAGTAATGATACTTAGAACAGTTCCTGCCATATACCAAGTGTTACTTAAATATTTGCTATTATGTGTTAAATTAAGTTTAATAGAATCATTATAATCAAGTTCACCATTTATTTAGTGAAAGTGTATTTTGTACATTGATGGTCATTACAGCTAGAATAGGGCTGGAGATACAGTAGGCATTCAATCAATATTTTTGAGTAAATGAATAAATAAATGTGCTAAGTGTTATAAATGCAAAGAAATATAAGTTCTTAGTCCTTTCTCTCAGACCTCACACATTGTTAGGAATACAAAAAGGAGGCAAGTTGATAATTAAATGGTGCATAAACGCACCATTCATCTGTCTATGGACATTTGGGTTGCTTCTACCTCTTGACAACTGTGAAGAGTGTTGTTATAAACTGGGTGTACAAATATCAAGTATATACCCAGAAGTAGGATTGCTGGACCATATGATAGTTCTATTTTAATTTAGTTCTGTTATTTATTCCTATTTAAATTAAAAAAAATTTTTTTTGAGGAACTGCCATATCATTTTCCATAGCCGTTACACCATTTTAACAATCCCTCCAACAGTGCTTAAGGAAAACCATTAATTTTTCAATTGATCTTTCTTAATAAGAACATAAGCTAGGTTTTTGTCTCTAGTGTTACCTGTATACTTCTGGTATTTTTATACCTTTAAAAGGTATGTTCTGGATAGGTTATTAAACTACATTTTCTATCTCTGTACATTAATTAGAATCGCATACACCAAAATGAATATCAAAGAAAACGGCTTTCTATTTCTTTAGGCTGAACTTTTGTAACCAGCTGTGTGGATAATTAAAATGGAGATGATTTATTTCCCTCTGGATTCTCTGAACTCACTGTTAACATCTTTCTAAATTCACCAAATAATCAAGTAATTTTTAGCCAATGACTCCCATGTTCTGGTTTAGGCTTTTCATTGTTTTCTGAAGATTTCTAGCTCTACATTTCACTTTTAGACATATCCTTTTAGGATAACCATGCACAAATAACTACTTGAATTCCACATGCCTGTGTTTTCTTTCTTAAACAGTGAACGTGCTGAAATTAATCAAATTCGTAGACCTTAAAATACAAGCAGATCAATTACTGGTGTTACTGTTGGGCTACTGGCTAGTTCCATAGCACTCCAGGAAAACATTATTTAACTTAGGGGAAAGTATATCAACTCAATGAAAAAGAAACAATGAGTTTGTTACCACCCCCGACTCCAATTTTTTTTGAGATGTAGACACAATATTTGATTAATTTTAATGTTTTTGCCTTTTTAAATTTGTGAGATTTACATCATTTTAAACATATCCCATGAAGAAGACAATTGTTTGAAATTGTTCTTGTAACAACTGTAATAGGTTTCTGTCATTTTCCTAAATGGGTCACGAATGTTTTTGTGTTTTATAACAAATCCTATGTATTCTGACACAAAATCTAAAACTTTTAATACCTCAAGTTTTTTTCTCATCACAATACATAGCAACTTTATTAAAGATCTCTAGCTAACAGATAACATGACTGCGATTACTTTGATAGGGTAATCGAAACTGAAGTGCTATATGCAATATAAATGAATTTGGTTGAGGAAGACTGAGGTGATGAAAGGTGCAAATTAGGGTGACTATATGAATTTGATTTTAAGTTTTGCTTTGAATAAAAATATTAGAGAAAAGACATACTATGTTGCAGCTCTTTAATATATCAAACTGGGATTTAGATAAGGAGTGGGTAGAATAGGTCAAGAGCAAGGATTCCGGAGTCAGAGTGTTTGGTGATAGACCAGTCTCTGCCATTTACTAGCTGTGCGACACTGGGCAAGCTACTTAGAGCCTCTGATCCTTATCTGTAAACTATAGTTAATAACAGGTTGTCATGGCATTTAAGTGAATTAATATTAATATATGTAACTTGCTAGAATAATGTCTTGTATGGAAGAAGTGTTATATAAGATTTTGTTATTGATTTTTTTTTTTAAGCACCAGCCATGAATTCTTAGATTGTTCTACATTCCTGGTATTATTTCAGGCATCAGTGTTGTTATCTGCAAAAAACCAGATTTTTCTTTTTCCTGAATAGTTTTAAAATGTGGACTAACCAAAGCTCTAAAATCTCCTTCCCTTTTAGTCAATTAGTAGTCTATAAATTGAAAGAATGATGGATGGAACATTTTGTACCCCCAAAGCTCTTAGATTGTGAATGCACAGGGAACACCAGGAGATTCAGTGAGTGAATCACAAACATAGTCCGGAGGACTGTAAGAGTCTTTAATGAATGAATCGTTGAAGAGCCAGATGGGCTGTGGGATGCAAGCCCCTAGTAAGGTTTTTCTTTTACTACAGAAATATTTCTGAGAGGTAAATACCCAAACCACTATGCATTATTATAAACTTTCTTAATTTTAAAGTAATTGCTGTTTTTCTTTTCTGTGTTTCATCATGTATATTATCTCATATGCTTGTCACAGCCATCATTTCTATATAAAGAACGAATGAAATACTGTATGTGATAGTACTTTCAAAACTATTTTTTTTTTTACAGCTTTACTGAGATATAATTGACATAACAAAATTCACCCATTTAAAGTATACTGTTCCAGGATTTTTAGTACATTCACAGAGTTATGCAACCATGACTACAATCTAATTTTGGAATAGTCTCAACTTTTTTATGTCTCTATAGAGTCTCATTCTGGATATTTTATATATGTGGAACAGTACTATATCTAGTCTTCTATGTCTGGCTTATTTCACTTAACATAATGTTTTCAAGGGCCATTCAAGTCATAACATGTATTAATATTTCATTGTTTTTATTCCTAAATAACATTCTATTGTACAAATACAGAATATTTTGTTTTTCCATTAATCAGTTGATAGACAACTGGATTTCCACTTTTTGGTTATTGTAAATAGTGCTGCTATGAATGTTTGTATACAAGTTTTTGTATGGACATATATTTTTGGTATATGCCTTGGGTATATACCTAGGAATGCAATTGGTAAGTCATATGGTAACTCTATGTTTAACATTTTGAGGAACTGTGAAATGATTGCACAATTTTATATTCCCATCGACAATGTATGATGGTTTTAATTTTTCAAGGCTTTGCCAACACTCGCTATCTTTTTTTTTCTTTAATTTTAGCCATCACAATTGGTATGAAGTGATACAGCTATACTTTTAGTTGAAAAAAGTAGCATATAGAATAAAAGTAGAATTTTAACAGTACAGAAAGTACCATCCAGGCCCAGACTGCCTCACAGAATTATAATTTTTTATATAGTCCTCCAAAATTGTTTACACACATACTATATATCATTAGATAAATAATTAAAAATGTATCTCGGAGTATATAATTTTGTATTTTTTTTCATTAAGGTATAGTGATATATCTTAGAGCAATTTCTACATAAGGACATGTTGTTCTACCTCATTCTTCGTATTCTCAGCAGATTATTCCTTTGTGAGGACATGTCATAATTCATATCAACAGTTTTTCTATTGAAAGACATTTTGTTTTTTTCCAGTAGTGTTGGATTGCAAGTCATGCTCCCGTGAACATCCTGGTACGATTGTCTTTGAGTACGTTTGCCAGGCAGCCAGGGAAAGGAAACGGAAACCATGACGCTTTATGCTCCCACCACATAGGGGCTGAAAGTGCCTTTTAGCCCATGATCTCTCCAACATAACACTGTGTGTTACGAGACCTTCCCATCTTGTCCAATGTGATAGGTGAAAAATTTTCGTGAAAGCAAATTTGATATAAAAAATAAATCAAGGGTATGTTGTTATGAAGCTTGAAGTTCAATTTTCCAAAAGCATCGAAGTCTAGTTAATACAGTTGAAGCTTTTAAATTTCTGAAATAAATCCAGGCATAGAGATTGTTTCTAAATTTGCCTTGATAATTAGTATAACCTTATGCTAAATGAAAAATTTATTGGTCCTTTTGTTCATCTAACAGTTATTCTGTAGTTACTATATTCCAGGCAGAACTTTAAGTGCTAGAGAAAGGAAGGATAAATAAGAAATCATACAAGTTATATATGGTGAGTAAGGGAGATGCTATAAATTAATAGGCATAATGGACATGAAATAGAGGCATGCACAACAAGCTGTATATATATTTAGGCCACAGCCTAAGTGACTGGGAAAAAGGCCCCTAAATACTTTGGGAGATTGCTTTTGGGAAGAGAGAAAAAAAGCGTGAGACAAGGGGAAAGAGTGGACATGGAGAGTAAGCCATTTCTTTTTAAGCAAGAAACGTGGAGGTTGTATACTTTATTTCTCAAAATCCATTGACAAGCCATTTCTAGTTATAAGGCAATCTGCAAAAATACTTTGGCTGGTGACCATGTGCATTCATATTTCTATGGAGAATAGAGAGCAAGGGTTTAGGCTCCAAACACTGGGAGGAGATAGGGGGCAGCTAGCTGCGCCAATGTAGTTTTTAACACTACATTGGAAAAAGAACAGCTAAACAGTTCTCTGTCAACACGGAGCTAACAGTCTCATTGAGAAACAAGTCACGGAGATCTCAGGTGATTAATGAACAAGATTATTCTGTATAAAATCTTAAGGTGAGGTAATAAATAAAATTCACATGATTATATAATGACTGCTATGGAGTAAGATGTATGTAAAAATGGTAACTGGCATGGATGCTTAAATATAAAAGGAATGAGAGAAGGGGAGAAGAGTATGAATTGGTGTCATCAAGATCCTTAAGATATGTGTGATATTGTGTTGTGTAAACTAACACCTACTTTTGGGGAACATTTTCACGTCTGATTTTTTTAATGTAGAGTCATGGGTTTTATATAGTCAAAACTCTCCATGGAAAACACAGCTGTTTTTTATATCTACATTTAGTCAGAATTAAAATTTTCTTTATGTGCATTTCTGAGTATATTTTTTTTTATGGCAAAAGTTTTTCAGAAAGCAAAAGTTGCCCATGTAAGTGTTCCTGATAATCAATGCTGTTTAATGGTTGTAAGCAGGAGCAGTTTGGAGTTTGATGGAGAGTGGATGGCTAATAGTTCGTAGAGTATATTTGGTGGGACACTGGGCGAGGAGGCGACACGTTCTTTTTTTTTTTTTCTCTCCACTTCCTTACCAAATTTGGGTCAATGTTCCCTAATAACACTGATGAACAAGGAGCCTTCGGTCTTCTAGGTGGGACTACCCTACTTATCGGTGTTTTGTAGCTTTCCTTTAGAGCCAGCTGAAGAATATTTCCCAGGTTTCCAATGAAAAAACTTTAACTGACCAGGTACAACTTTACCCAGCTTTCCAAAGTGGTTTTCCTTTAGAAGGAGAAACAATCCTCTGATTTCCTTTAAGTAGAAGTCTCTTCTTTTGGAATACTAAGCCTAAAACAAGACTCTTTCAGACAGGTTTTTTATTTTGGCATCAAATGTGCCATTTCTGAACATATGGGATTTTTAAAGTCATTGCCCAGCAGTTCAGCTTTGTTCTGAAAATCAGCTCTGATTTTATGACTGTGATTAAAAAGAAATAAACAAACACACAAACAAACACATTCCCTCAACTGGAAAACAAAGGTCAGAATTCAGACCGTTCATCCTGCCTCTATAAACTTTGTGTCAGGAGCCCAAGATTTATTTAAGGAGAAACCTGGAAAACTAATCCATGTGGAGAAAAAAATTGCTTTTATATGAATTGCGGTAAAAACAGACAATCTTGAGGAACTGCAGCCTAAGTAGTGTACATGGTCTCAGGACCAGACTTCGATACTTAAAACAACATTTGATAAACAATTTAGATCTTTAAGGAAACAGGATGATCTGCTAGGTGTCAGCATTAGTGGGTTCAATCTTTGGCTGCCTCCGACTTTTTCACGTGATCCTGGACAAGTCTGCTGGAAAAAGGTAGTATTAACTTTTTTAGTGAAAGGATCTCCACTGGGATTTCCTGTGGGTCGTGGTCAATGGGTTCTCAGCTATGACGTAGTTGGGAGCAGATGCTGATTTGTACAATATGTAAATATATTTGGTCCCTAATCATTCAGCCAGGAAATTCATTCCTTGAGAGATACAGTTTAATTATTTTAAAGTTACTATGGCTGGATGTTTTTCTATTCACTTTTTCTCAAATATTCCTTTCCAATAACCCACCTTACCCTTGTAGCATATGTCTAATGCAGACAATAAGACACAAAAAGTCTTCGACTGTGAATGGAAACAGAAACGCACATAGAATGTTTTCATCAAGACTTGAATGTTTTGTGAAATTATCATTGGACAGTATTGGTAGAATGTTCTGAAGCTGTAAATTTAGGAAAAGTATGAAAAGAGTTAATATTCAAACCAGGAAACTTACCTGGTAAGTTTTACTTAACCATAAAACATGGTCCAATTTAAACAGAGAATTTTTAGTTTTCTCAGGACAAACATCCTACATAAACACAAATGATGATATGAGACATAGATATAAATTAGCTCACAGTATTTTCCCAAACTACAGTCTACCAGCCAGTTGGTATGGCAGAATGGAGAGAATGTGCTAATAGCAATTCATTTTGTACCCTCTCTACATGGTATGGGCTTGAAACAACATATTACAGTAGCAAGATAATGCACTGAAATAATATTTTAACGAGAATGTTTCATATGCTGTAGGAGGTCCACTCTTTCTTACAGTGACCTCATACGAGGCTCTTTAAGATTTCTGTCTCTATGTATTTAAGAAGAGGAGTTGGCCCGGCATTTTGGTAGCAAATTTTGCAGATGTGTGCATTGGTAGAGGAGAGGTGTGTATTTATGCGTGCCCTGTGTATTGATGAGACAGTACCACAGCAACAGCCTTTAGCAGCTACTGTATTTGCTAAAGTAGCCACATCCAATTAGCTATGTGTCATGTACCTGCAAGTTACTAGGAATTCAATGTCTTTTGAAGCTAAATTGTAATGTAGTTTTTTTTCAGTTATAAAAAGCTTGTACTCTGAGAGAATAAAGAAAAATTAGTAATAGCGAAGTGGAAGTACTTTGAAATGTATTGTTAATATAGATTTAGAATATAGAGGGAAATGTGGAGTCAATGACATTTAAAAACCTGCACTATATTAAAATATTGTTTTCTCACAGTTTATTTCCAAAATGTGAACTGCATATTAATACTGCAGTGTTTCTTTAGAAATTTATAGTATTGCCACAGGTTCCCTATGTATGTTTCCATAATTTTTTCACAGAACTTTTTTCACCAGGATAATAAAAACAACAGTTCCGAATTGCAAAGACACAGAAAAACTAGTTCAACTTCTTTTTAAGGTGCCAAGTTCACTGTAATGGGAAAGACTATTAAAATGTTATTTTTCAACCCATAGTACTTCAGTGTTTTCAGCATTTTTTTCCCCTTCAACATTTGATACCCTTTTCCTGAAAATATTTATTTACATTGAGAACATATGTCTGAGTGGTCTGGATACTATAATGTTTCTTCTTTGTGCTTTACTGCTTTTTCTCTTTTAAAGGGTATTATAGGATAAAGATATCTATTGAGTTAAGCATTTTCTGGAGCTACTAGTTTCTAATAAGACTGATAGACTAATAAAATAATTAACTCATTGTAACTGGAGGTATACCTTTCCTTTATTCTCAGTCATAATTTTTTTAAAAGTGCCAATAACATCAAAATAATCAAATCTAATAGAGAACATATAGTAAGTTTGATTGCCTGATCATACTCTGAGATCTATCATAATGAATAAGAGAAATATTAAATTGCAACTTTCTAACCTACTCAATTACTATTTGATGTCTTCAACTGTTGATGTGCTTTATTTTTTATTTTTTTCAACTTCTCAACAATGTTTATTATTATTGTTTTTAACATTTTATTTCCCCCCCTTCCTCCCTCCCCTCTGGTAACCACTAGTCCATTGTCCATGTCCATGAGTCTCTGTTTGTTTGTCCTGTATATTTCTTGCTTTTAGGTTTATATCTCACATATAGGTGATATCATGTGATTTTCAATCTTTTCTGTCTGGCTTATTTCACTTAGTATGGTTATTTCAAGGTCCATCCATGTTGCAAATGGCAGTATTTCATCTCTTCTGGCTGAGTAATATTCTATTGTATATATGTAGCACAGCTTCTTTAGCCAATCATCTATTGTAGGACATTTCAGTTGCTTCTATGTCCTGGCCACTGTGAATAAGACTGCTATGAACATCGGTGTGCAAATATGTTTTCAGATATAAATTTTCAAGTCTTTGGGGTACATACCCAGTAGAGGGATTGCTGGATCAGTTCTTAGTTTTTTGAGGAACCTCCATACTGTTTTCCATAGCAGCTGTACCAATTTGCAGTCCCACCAGCAGTGTATGAGGGTTCCTATTTCTCCACATCCTCTCCTACATTTGTTATTACTTGTTCTGTTGACAATAGCCATTCTAACAGGTGTGAGATGGTATCTCATTGTGGTTTTGATTTGCATTTCTCTAATAGCTAGTGATGTTGAGCATCTTTTCATATATTTGTTGGTCATTTGTATGACTTCTAGGGAGAAGTGTCTGTTCAAGTCCTCTGCCAATTTTTTGATTGGATCATTTTTTTTTTTGTCATTATTGAGTCATATGAGTTGTATATTTTGGATATTAGGCCCTTATCGGAGGCATTGCTTGCAAATATAATTTCCCATTTGAATGGTTGTCTCTTTACCTTGTTGACGATTTCTTTTGCTGAGCAGAAGCTTTTTAGTTTGAAGTAGTCCCATTCATTTATTTTTGCTTTTACTTCTCTTGACTTTGAGGTCAAATTCATAAAATCCTCTTTAAGTCCAAGGTCCTTGAGTTTAGTTCCTATGTTTTCTTCTATGTATTTTATTGTTTCAGGTCTTATTTCAGGTCCTTAATCCATTTTGAGTTAATTTTGGTGTGTGGTGATAGATGACAATCTAGTTTCATTCTTTTGCAGATGGCTTTCCAGTTTTCCGAGCACCATTTATTGAAGAGGCTTTCCTTTCTCCACTGTATGTTTTGGCTTTTTTTGTCAAAAACTATTTGCCCTTATAAATATGAGTTTATTTCTGGACTCTCGATTTTGTTACACTGGTCCGTGTGTCTGTTTTTCTGCCAATACCGTGCCGTTTTGATTACTGTTGCTTTGTAGGATAATTTAAAGTGGGGCAGAGTTGTGTCTCCAGCCTCATTCTTTTTTTCTCAGGCTGGCTTTGGCAATTCGGTTTTTTTTTTTTTTTTGTGCTTCCATACAAATTTAATGATTTTTTTGTTCCATTTCTTTAAAAAATGCTGAAGGGATTTTGATGGGGATTGCATTAAATTTGTATAATGCTTTAGATAATATGGACATTTTAACTATGTCGATTCTTCCAATCTAAGAACATGGAATGTCTTTCCATTTCTTTGTTTCTTCTTCGATTTCTTTTAATAGGGTCTTGTAGTTTTCATTATTTAGATCCCTCATATGTTTCATTAAATTTATTCCCAGGTATTTTATTCTTTTTGTTGCAATTGAAAAAGGAATTATTTTTTTTCACTTCTTTTTCTGACACGTCATTATTAGAGTATAGGAACGTTATGGATTTTTGAACGTTGATTTTGTATACAGAAACTTTACTGTATTTGCTTATTGTTTCTAGTAGTGTTCTTGTAGAGTCTTTAGAGTTTTCTATGTAGAGAATCATGTCATCTGCAAATAGTGACAGTTTGACTTCTTGGTTTCCTATTCGAATGTCTTTTATATCTTTCTCTTGTCTGATTGCACTCACTAGGACCTCCAATGTTATTTTGAATAATAGTGGCAATAGTGGACAGCCTTGCCTTGTTCCTGATCTTAGAAAGTTTTTAGTTATTCACCATTAAGTATAATAATGTTGGTGGAGGGCTTGTCATATATGACCTTTATTATATTAAGGTATTTTCCTTCTATACCGATTTTGTTAGGTGTTTTGATCAAAAATAGGTGCTGTATTTTGTTGAAGGCTTTTTCTGCATCTATTGATATGATCATATGATTCTTATTTTTTAATTTGTTTATGTGGTGTATCACATTAATTGATTTGCATATCTTCAACCATCCCTGTGCCTCTGGGATGAAGCTCACTTGATCATGATATATAATCTTTTTAATATGTTGCTGTATTTGGTTCGCTAGTATCTTATTTAGGATTTTTGCATCTGTGTTCATGAGAGATATTAGTCTATAGTTTTCTTTTTTTGTGTTATCTTTATCAGGTTTTGGTATCAGGGAAATATTGGCCTCATAAAATGAATTCGGAAGTATTGCCTCCTCTTTGATTTTTTGGAAGAGTTTGAGGAGAATAGGTATTAAATCTTCATTGAATGTTTGGTTGAATTCACTGGTGAAGCCATCTGGTCCTGGACTTTTACTTTTTGGTAGGTTTTTGATGATTGTTTCAACTTCCATACTGCTGATCGGTCTATTTAGATTTCCCAGTTCTTGATTCCATCTAGGAAGGTTGTGTTTTTCTAAATACTGGTCAATTTCTTCTAGGTTATTAAATTTGCTGTTATAGACTTTTTCATAGTATTCTTGTATGATCATTTGTATTTCTGTAGTGTCTGTCATAATTTCCCTGATTTTGTTTATTTGTGTTCTTCCTCTTTTTTATTTAGTTAATCTAGCCAAGGTTTTGTCAATTTTGTTAACTTTCTCAAAGAACCAGCTCTTTGTTGCATTTATTTTTTTCTATTTTTTGTTTGTTTTCAATTTCATTTATTTCTGCTCTAATTTTGATTATTTCTTTCCTTCTCCTGACTTTAGACTTCATTTGTTCTTCCTTTTCTAGTTTTTAAAGATGAAGTGTTAGGTTGTTTATTTGGGCTCATTCTTGTTTTTGGAGAATGGCCTGTAATGACATGAACTTTCCTCTTATGACTGCTTTTGCCATGTCCCAAAAGTTTTGATATGTTGTATTATCATTATCATCCATTTCTATGTATTTCTTGATCTCTCTTTTTATTTCATCTCTGACTCAGTTATTCTTCAGTAGTATGTTGTTTAATCTCCATGTATTTGTGGTTCTTTTTGCTTTCTTTTTACAGTTGATCTCTAGTTTCAAAGAATTATGTTCAGAGAATATGATTGGTATGATTTTGACCCTCTTATATTAGTTGAGGCTATCTCTGTGTCTCAGTATGGGTCAATCTTTGAGAATATTCCATGAGCAGTAGAGAAGAATGTATAAGCAGCTGTTTTGGGATGAAAGCCTCTGTAAATGTCAATTATGTCCAGTTGGTCTAATGTATCATTTAAGGATGTTATTTCCTTATTGATTTTCTGTTTGGATGATCTGTTCATATCTGACCACGGGGTATTTAAGTTCCCTACTATGATAGCAGTTTGGTCTATTTCTCCCTTTAGTTCTGTTAGTAATTTCTTTACATATTTCGGGGCTCCCAAAATATTTGGAACATGGATATTATTAAGTGTTACGTCTTCTTGGTGCATGATTCCCTTTATCATTATGAAGTGTCCCTCAGTATCTTTCTTTATATTTTTTATTTTGAAGTCTATTTTGTCTGATATTAGTACTGCTACTCCCACTTTTCTCTGAATGCCATTTGCTTGAAATATCATTTTTCACCCTTTTACTTTGAGTCTATATTTGTCTTTGGAACTGAGATGTGTCTCCTGGAGGCAGCATATAATTGGGTTTTCTTTTTTGATCCAATTTATGACTCTGTGCCTTTTTATTGGTGAGTTCAGTCTATTTATATTTAGGGTGATTATTGAAATATGAGGTCTTCTTATAGCCATTTTATCTTTTGCTTTCTGATAGCTTGGTGTTTCCATTGCTCCCTTGTCCTTGTGCTTCTGTTTTCTTTATTTTGGCTGGCTTTTGTGGATTTTCCCTCTTGTTCCCTTTCTCCTTATTGTTTTATGTTATATACTTCGGTTCTGAATCTTTGGCATGTGGTTACCATTATGAATATGTAAAGGATAGTTTTTTATATATATAGTTTTATATATATATACATACATACGTGTGTGTGTGTGTGTGTGTGTGTATATATATATATATATACATACATATATATATATATATATATATATATATATATATATATATACAGTCGTCCATTTTCTTCTGTGTGTGCATTATCTCCATTCTCCTTTGCAAATTTAGATCTTTGAATCCTCCCCTTTTCAGTTGTTGCTGTCTCATTTTGTCTCTGTGTATGCTGAACGTTCATTACTATCTTGCTATAGCAAATCTCTTCTTATTTTTAGTTTGTATCCCTGTTCCTAGTAAGAGTTGCACTCCTCTGCTTCTATTTGCCTGATAGTCACTTTACTCCTAATTATTATTATTATTTTTTGTCATTTTGTTTTAAGTGAACTGACCTCTTTCAATATTTCCTGTAGTGCAGGCCTTGTAGTGGAAAATTACCTCAATTTTTCTATGTCTGGAAAGGTCTTTATTTCTCCTTCATATCTAAAGGAGAACTTAGCTGGATACATTATTCTTGGCTAGTAGTTCCTTTCATTTAATAGTTTGAATATTTGATTTCATTCTTTTCTGGCTCATAAGTTTATGCTGAGAAGTGTGACGATAATCTAATGGGTTTTCCTTTATAGGTTATTGTCTTCTTTTCCCTGGCTGCCCGGAGAATTCTGTCTTTGTCATTGATTTTTGTTAATTTTAATACAGTGTGTCTTGGTGAAGTCCTTTTTGGGTTGAGATAATTGGGTGTTCTATTGACATCTCAAATTCTAAGCTCCAGTTCATTCCTTAAATTTGGGAAATTCTCATCCAGTATTTGTCTGAAAATGCTCTCTAATCCCTGCTCCTTTTCCTCCCCTTCGAGAATTCCCATTATTTTTATGTTTCCTCTCCTGATGGTATCAGCTAGTTCTTGTATTTCTCTTTAATTATTTTTCATTCTTCAGTTTCTCTCTTCTTCCTTCTGATTTATTTTTAGATTTCTGTCTCCGATATCACTGATCCTTTCCTCCATTTGGTTGACTCTATTTCCCAAGCTTGTTATTTCATTTTTCAACTCTTGCAGTGTGTTCTTTATCTCCAGAAGGTCTATTCAGTTCTTTCTGAGGGTTTCAATCTCCTTGCTAAAGAACTCACTCTGCTCATCTAGTTTTTTTTTCAATTCCTGAAATTGTTGATATGATTTGTTTCAGATCCTATTATTTTCAGAAGTACCATCCTGAATTCTCTGTCATTTAAGTCATGTATTTCTATGTCTATAAGCTTATTTTCTGGAGATTTTTCTCTTTCTTTCTGAGATGCCTTGTCACCTAGGTTGTTCATGGTGTTTAATGGACTATTTCTCTGCCAGGGCATTAATGGAAGTGTGTTCTGCTTTTATTTTCCAGAAAGAAGATTTATTATGTAATGGTCCCTAGCCTGTTGCAATGAAGATGTTTTTCTTTTGATTTCCAGTCGGTGGTGTCTAAGCCTCTTAGATCTTTGCTTTATATAAAGTCTTAATAATGTCTTTTTTTTTTTCCTTTATAGATGTTTAATACCACTTGCTACCCTCAGTCTCAGTTCCTGTCAGTGTTAGTGACAGTTTCGGTAGCGTATGCTCAGATTCCCCTGGGCACTGAAGTGATTGGTCTTAGAAGGCCTGGGGGGAGGGGCCTTCTGGATTGCGGGATGGGGGCTGCGGCTCAGCCTCGGTTTTGTAACCATGGCTGGTAAAAATAAACTGTTGTTTCTGCTGTTCTCACTTTTCCGACGTCCCCGTTTCTCTGCCTTCTGCCTTGATGACTGGGTACTGCTGCTGGTCTCGTGGAGCTCACAGCTCTCCCAGGCAGGGCTGTTCAGGGAACTTGCTGTTCTTTCT
This sequence comes from Eidolon dupreanum, assembly GCA_028627145.1. Classification (NCBI taxonomy): domain Eukaryota; kingdom Metazoa; phylum Chordata; class Mammalia; order Chiroptera; family Pteropodidae; genus Eidolon; species Eidolon dupreanum. The sequence goes on from CM053502.1 coordinate 165,488,122, forward strand.
CTTTTCCTCCTCCTCCTGCAGGGAGCTTCAGTGTCTGCAAGAGGCAGCTTCTTTATTTCTCCCAGTCCACTGCCCAACACCTGGGGTTCTAACCTGTGGTAGCTCTTATGAGCAGATCCCATGCTCAGATATGCTGGTGTGCAGTTGGGTGTTTTTTGTTGAATTTTAGATGTTCAACTTATTGTTGTTTTAAGGCGAGACATGTGGGGACATCTCTCGCTCTGTCACGTTTAATCCAATCTCTGTTGATTTGCTTTAAAGTTAGGATTATGGTATCATGGCAAGAAGATTCCACAAACTGTCACTATTTTGGTTTCTACTGCCAACTGTTGAGAGAGAATTAGGCAATTTCTATATACACAAATCAATTTGGAAAAATTATGCAAATAGGAAGTTATTCACAAAATTGGTTATTTGACTGAATTTTCATGAGTTGATCCCCAACTAGTATCATTAGTTGAGATGCATAGACACTGTCATAGTGTTTATATATTAAACATATGCAATTATTTAGGTAAAAGTTTGGCAAGACTTGATCAACATGGAATTTCTAAACCCTGTAGTTTTTGGTTTAACCTATTTTTGTGTAAAATACTAGAGGCATGTGGTCAAATAAACCCTCCATCCAGCTTCTCTCCTTTTTCCTTCCCTATTTTTGCCCTTGTGTGCCTTTCTTTTGCTGGTTGGTACTTAGAATCCATCATGTTCCGTCAGTGACATTAAGTCTGTTACTGTGGGTGTAAGTAGAATTTATGATGCTCAAGATCAAACTGATAATGTGGGTTTATGTCTTGGCAGAGTGAGGAACTGGAGAGAAGTCAGAGACTACAAGGGGATGAGAAAAGAGAGAGATTTGAGATACATGGAGAAAATTTTCAGACTTTGTAGCAAGGAGAGAAAAAATGGAAAACAAAAATTCAAATCAAGATAGTCAACAAAAATATACATTTTTACATTCTAGGTGTGATTTGCAAAAAGGAACAAAAGTTTATTTTTAATTAAGAAAGAATATCATCTGCAATTTAAGTCTAGAAAGCAAAAATTATCTGTACCTCACATGAAATTAAACCTTCTATCATTAGCTAAAAAGTGTTTCTATTAAATTTGACTGTCATTGGAAAGAAAACGCTCTCTTTCTAAAAGAGTATTTCTAAAACTAAGGACTACTGAAAACGATAATGATTTTTTCCCCTGAAATCTAATTACTTAGCCAAAAACTTGATTGATTTCTTTTGCTCAGGCTAGTGTCCATATTACAGCAACAGACAATCTTCACTGGCTTTACTTGGGATAATTGGTCAACACAATAGAAGTTGTTAGTCCTTTTTCATTTGACCTGTCCACCACATTTGACCCGTCCACCACATTTGACCCAACTGATCACTCCCTTCACCTTGGGACCTCCCTTCACTTCCAGCTACTCTGCTCTCCTGTTTTTCCTTATTCTTCAATATCTGCTCTTTCTCAGTCTTTTTGGCTGGTTGGCTCCTTATTTCTACAACCTCTTTAAGGCGGAGCTTCCAGGATCCTATCCTTGGACTTCTTCTCTCCTTTGTCTCAGTCACACATGGTGTCATGCTTCAAATACCATCTATCACTCTTTCTACCCTTGAACTCTAGACTTGTCCACTCAACTGCCTGCTTGACATCTCTGCCTGGATGTCTGAGAGGTTTCTCAAATTTTGCATATCTTAAAACAAATTTCTAAACTCCCTACTGAGCCCTCTCATCTCACACTATGTCCCATCCTGATTCATGGCACATCCTTCCTTCCTTCCAATTCTCATACCAAATTCCATGGAGTAATTCTTAGCACCTCTCTTCCATACTGCCAACCCAAACACCAGAGTATCTGCTTGGCTTTAGGATAAAAATATATCTGGAATTTAAGCACAGTGTTGTATCAGCATTGTAACTATTTTTATGGCATCTGCTTTTCCTGCTCATAAGTGGTCAGTTCTATCCTTTAAAATGGAAGTCACATAATGTCACTACTCTGTTCAAAACCTCCCAATAACCTCCATTTTTGCTCAGTAAAAAACACATCTGTCCTCCACCCATTCTTACTTCTTTAACTTATTGCTAATTTTTACTCATTCTGCTCCAGGCACACTGGCATCCTCACTGTTCCTTGAAGGAACTGGACATGCTGCTATCCAGGACTTTTATGTTTGCTCTTTGAACTTTGAAGCTCCGAGCATGGCTTCCCTCTTCATTGACTTGTTGTCACTATTCAAATTTCAGCTGGGGCATGGCCTTCTCTGGCCATCTGATTTAAAATTGCAATTCTCTCCATCTTATCCCTTCCTCCCTGCATTTTCTGCACTCCATTTCTTACTTTATTTTCTCTCTGTATCACCTTCTAACCTACTGTGTACTTTCTTTACTTATTTTTAGGTTTCTGCACACTAGACTATAAGTTTTGTGAAGGCAGGATTCTTTGTTTTGTTCATTGCTGTATCCTCAACTTGCAACAGTGTCGGACACATAGTAGACATTCAATTAATTTTTTAAAATTGAATTGAGAATAGTAAATTGTGATTGGTCAAAATAAATGAGATGATCTCACAGCATATCATTCCTTGATTGGATGAGAAATGAAAGGTGCATGGTGGGCAAGGAGTTGCTGAGAGCCATACCTGGCATTAAGGTGGGGTTTACATCAAGATGCTCTAACCTCTCCACTTGTGGGTCCCCGTTATCCCATCCTAAGCCAAATCAAAACTCTCAAGTGCATTTTTTACTAGTATCGAGGCTATTTTAGCATTCCATTAAAAACCATTTAAAATACAAAAACAAGGCTGTATTACTTTAACTCTGACCTTAGAAGACTCTCGGTTTTATAACTGTTTAGAGAAAATGTGGAAAGGCTGAATATGTTTGCTGGCCTCAATCTTTTTATTACTCATCTCTATAAAGAGGCTTTTAGGGACATATTAAAAGTTTCCATCTCTCTTGTCTCTTGCCTTCCTTCTCATCATCCTTCATTGCACCCCGAATGGTTGAAAGCAGGACCCTGAGAGTCTAGAGGAAATGTGTTACTGTCAGAGCGGACAGGAAAGGGGTAGATAGAACCTTGGATCCCATCCTCACAACTGCTACTCAGATTATTGCTAACAGACTGAGCTCATGAGCATTCACTATTACTAAGAACTTATTAAGCTCTTTCTTCCCCCCAGGTAGAAGTTCTCACTTGGATGCTTTACTTGTTTGTGCCTTCTCCCCTATGTTTCTTCATGTCCGACTAGAACTAAGATTAAAACTTTGATTCTGAGAACAGGTGCCACAACCAAGGAGGCAGACTAAGAGATATAGTGGAGCGCGGTGTGTTAAACTGAGAAAGCAGGCAGTTTTTTTAGACAAACTGAAAGCCAGTAATGACATCATCCATTTCCTGTAATAAAGCGATGAATGGTCTGACCTTGAGGAACCTATTAAAGTATGCTTCCAAACACAGAGGCCATTTCTAGGGCTCGATGTAGAGTGGTATTTACCCCTATTCTGAAACAAGGTGGTTTATAAACTGTAAGGTAGCTTATAAAACCTTAGGGATACAAAGCTTTGTAAAACCTCCAAAACTGCTTACAGTTTCCAAGTTCAATGTGCATGCCCTGTGAATTCTTTTGGGTTCGTGTCTTGACTATTTAGCATTCTTTAGAGACACCTGCATGGTAGGAATTTAGCAGGAATTTTCGTGCAATTTTGTTAGTTATAAATTTTTTTTTTAAGTGGAGGTAGCAAAATAGATGCGAAGGAGCACATTATTTATTATTTTATAGATGCCACAGGGGCCCATCTTTTTATCAACAGAACGTAAAATACACTAATCTCATCAGTTCTTTTTTATGCATTTATTTAGTGGTTTTCAACTGATTTGTTCTTCATAAACTGTTCTATAATACTGCAACAGAAGCAACAATAATGATACATTTAGAATCATAAAACGGCAGCATGTTTGCACTACCAGGGACTTTAGAGAACACCCAGTCTAACCTTATTGTACAGATGAGAAAAAGCGAAGGTGAACAGTTAACTCGCCCAAGGTCTTACACCAGTTTGCTGGTAAAGTTGGGTCTGCTAATCTCTCAGCTATTCTCATCATTAAATCACAAAGAGGTTACTTCTCAAAATGAAGAAATAACATGAAGTTCCTTCTCAAATTAGCCTTTCTGTATTTTTTGATCCTATAGGAAAATAAAAATTATTATAAGCTTTGGAGTAACCCAAAAAACAAAAAAACAAACTCATCAAGATCTACTATATGGTTTAGAGAACTCGAAATAAAATCACATTGTTCCTGTGATTTCCATTGCATAAGACAACAAGGTTCTGCTAATTTATCTAAAAACTGTGTTTATAAATTAGATTCCATTTACTGTATTGAAATATCCAAGGAATTTAAGCTATGTTACTATTTCCTTTGCATTCCTGACCCTGCCACACTATGCCATGCATGGAGCTTTGCACTGCAGAATACCACCTGGTGGCTGATACCTAGCCAGTGAAAATCTTGATAAAAATGGCATAACATTGTGATTCTACTTTGTAAATGTTTTTGATAATGTAAATTACGTGACATACCCAAGTAGAAACAGCCTTTGCTCAGGGGTCATTCTTGTCACTAGAATGTTAAGACAAACAAAAACTCCTAGACACAGACAGCAGTTGAGTGGTAACCAGAGGGAAGGGGAGGGGGCGGGAAGTAGGGGTAAAGGAAATTTAACATTGGGTGGTGAACATACAATGTAATATATGTATGATGTATTATTGGATTGTACACTTGAAACCTATATAATTTTATCAAGCAATGTCACCCTAATAAATTTAATAATAATAAAAAGGAGTGTTGGGCCCTTCTGAGAACTGGGAAAAGTTGGTGGGAATCAGAAAGATATAAAGTCAGTAACAGCTTAATCAGATGTGTCTGAATCTTTGCTATATATTAAACTGTGTACAGTTGACTAAGCGCTTTGACTGAAGCATACATGCATCTGTGTGAACAAGCTGTTAGCAGGGATCACCAACCATGTGAAATCTCGGGGAGACTGGCACAACTTTTGATTTGTGATAACTGATGTCCCTATCCCAGGGGACTTGTTTCTTTGAGCCTGCCTTCAGCTCTCAGCTCTTTCTTCCTGAATTAATTCATTTTACCCTCACACCAGTCTATAGGTCCATGTTCCACACTGAGTGGATTCAGAGGCGAAATTTTTTCCCTCTCTTTGATTTCCACAAAAGGCCACCCAAAGAAGACCTTGTAGTTACTGGCAGATTTTACGGAAGAAGAAAGAGTTTATAGCACAACAAACAAAAACCTGGAAATAGAATATTAAGTATCACTCTTCTTAAAAATCTGATGTCCAACTCAGACCTCATATTGGCATTTTCGGTTCTTCTGTCTTCTCTTTATGTCCACCTTGAGAGCAACCCCAACCTCTGTAGTACTGTTTTTGTCATTGTTGTCTCATGCAGAGTATTTCGACTTATCCTTTGTTTTATTCTCTACTTCCTTGTCTTACTTGAGTCTAAAACAAAAGACAAAAACGAAAACAAAAATAACTCCAAAATAATCTAATGTGCTACTGAGTTATTTTCCTAAGGGAAGAAAATGTCCCTCCTGCAAGGCACACATGCACACACTTAATTGCAATTAATACACAGCCCCAATAACTTTCTGGTCCTAGTGTTAATTCTAGTCCTTCCTTAAGGATTGGTGAATGTTTTAGCCCCAGGTGGTCAAGAGAAAATTGCCTGCTGTATTTTAAATCTGGGGCCTCTTCTTTTAATTTTCCATCTTCTACATAGTCAATCAATCTCCTTTTGGATTTTATCCACCACAGAAAAGTTTTTCTTTTTGTATGGGCTACTCTATTAATCATAGAGAAAATTCAATTTATTTGTAATTGTTAAGGATCTGATTGCAATATGTAGCCTTTGTTGTACAGTTCTAGCTATTTCTTTTTATAACTTATGTCCAATTCCATGTAATTACGGGGGTGCAACTCTTTTAAGCACTTTCTGTTTACCCAGCAACATCTGCCTCCGAGCTGCTCTGCAGCAATAGGAATTTTGGCTTCTCTGTCTTTAGAGTGAAAGGAATAAATTTCAGGTTGAATAGTTCTTCAGAAAGCCTTCAGCTATTACTAAAATATTATGTCTGGTTCTGTTCTGTTTTGCCCTAATCACTGTGGTCTCTGTTTTCAGCAACTAGGATTCTGCTATTGAATTTTTTCTTGCCCACTATATGGAGGGTATACCAGTAGGATAGGTCACTACTAAAATGAGTGAGTGGCTAGAAATACACCCAAATCATTTTTATGTTCTGAATATCAAATCAAATCACCAACAAAAAGCCACATGTTCTTTGCCTTTACAGCATTTAATCAGAAATATTAAGGCATATATATTTTGTTGTTGCAGAATATTCTAGTTTCGGGGAGAGTGGGGTCTATTCATGGTAGGAAAACAATGAAATAATTTTTCTGTATATGAGAAGGTGGCCAGAATATTGAGATTGGTTTACATAGAGTGGCCACAACTGAAGTGCAATGTAGTTAGTATTGTATTGATTATATTTCTCTAAAAAATCAAACAAAGGAATTCGATTTGAGGACAGATATTACTAAGGATGGTGAATTAAAATACATCTTTTTTTCTTGCTTTAGAAAAAGGTTTATAATCCAAAGGTGTTTATAAGTCACATGCTTTCCATGAAGAAATATGGGTTGCAAAAATTTTTTTTAATGAAAATTATTTGGATCTCTGTTAATAGAAAAATCTTAAAGTAGCAATGTTGACATTCCAATAGGTATATGAATATATTAATGAATCTATTGTGATAAATATAGAATTCCCAGATAGGTTTCTTATTACTTCTCTAGCCTGCTCCCCTAATGTTCTCTTGCAAGAACCTCCCCTAGAGTCCTTCCAGGCTAGTTGCTGCCTCCTAGAATCTTATTCCTGCCTTTGTATACTCCATGATAGTAAATCTACACATACCTATCCAATAGACCACGTGAGAACTAAATGAAAGCTCTTTAAGGAAATGTAGGCTCTATGAAAAGTGCTAGACAAATTAGTAGACGTGCTTATTATGACAAGATGTTCATAAAATATCAATAGATTCATTAAACTTAATTTATAACCTCTTAAAAGATAAAAAAACCTTTTCATAATTGAGTTTCTGCCAATATATTCCATTGAAAAATGTTTCTGTATAAATTTATTTTGCATATCTATTTTATTACATATCTCATAGGTTTATGGTTAAGGTATAACTTTCTAGAAGTTATGAACACATCATACTCTATTCACATGCTGTTCTATTTCTGAGGTCAGTGGTTGGGCCAATGGTATTTAAACATTTTTTAATATCTGACCCTATAACATTTTTCCTACAGCTAATTATTTAACACATAGGTGGGCAAAAATATAAAGAATAAGTCAGCAATATGTCAGAATTTCTTTAAATTTTCTTTTTTATCCCTATATATATAGCTTATATATTTTTGCTATATATTAAATAATCAAAAAAAGAAAATAACCATTCTTACTATAAAGGAGTACTATAAAGTAGCAAAAGGTATCATACTGGAAATCAAAACCTAGGCACACATGTTAGACCCTTTCACTCATATTCCTAAACCCTTTGCATAGGAAATTAAACTTCAACCACTCCTCTTTTTCAGACAGAATAAGATTCATGGGTTCTGTGGAATATTTCCATTGCATTCCTGGCTGGGGAGATAGATGTTCAAATCTATCATCTTCTGTTTATCTATCCTTCAGCTCTATAACCTGGAGCAATTTCTTTGCCTCAATTTTCTCGTCTGTAAAACAAGATAATAAAAAAACATCCTTTTAGAGTTGTTGCAGTGATTACATGAATTAGTCAATGCAAAATAGTGTGCCCTTAAGAGTGAGCCCTTAATAAATGTTAGCTATTATCAACAATACAAAATAGTACACCTAGAGCAGTAAGCCCTCAATAAATGTTAGCTATTATTATTAGTATTTTATTTCCAGCTCTCCCACCGATGAGTCATGTGACCTTGAACAAAGTATTTAAATCTGAATTTCAGTTATCTCTAAATGAAATAATTGAACTAGATCAGTGGTTTGCAAACTCCAGTGAGTACCAGAATCATCTGGATGGATATTAAAACACTGCTATCTGGGCCTCACTCTTAGAGTTTCTGATTCAATAGCTCTAAAGTGGGATCCGATAATACGCATTTCTAACTAACTGCCAGGTGAAGCTGATGCTGCTGATTGGAAGACCACATTTTGAGAATCTTCAGCTTACTCTGAACAAAGTGGTGGTGATTTCAACTGGCATATAGAAGAAATCATCAAACTTAAATGAAGAAGAAAATCTACTCTTTCATGCATGGGTTTGTCCCCTGAGAAATAAGTATTTCTTCACTAAGAGGTATACCTGTTTTTGGAGCATCCTTTGGGGCACATGTGCTGCGTGTAGCAAAACAGCACAGTGCATGCTGAAATGTTGCTTTGGACTTTGCGGGTTACTTTTATAAATTAGCTTTTTTGATTTATTTGATTATTGCAAGAGTAGTGGGGACATCTCTCTTTGCTTCCAGGGTGTTGCTATCACCTTTAAGGGGCAGTAAATCTCCCTAAATTTGTAAAACGTAGAATTTACAAATTCTATGATGTTGGACATATTCCTTCACTTCTCAATGCTACAGTTTTCTCTGTATAATGGGAAGGATTATGGAATTTACTTCGTAGGGTTTTGAGAATTATACAGGTAAATTTATTTTACATAATTAGCACCCAGAAATGACCATTAATAATCTAGTGTTTTAAAATATATTTTAAATGTAAACACTTTGAATATATTTCACTGTTATTTATGTACGAATATAGGTAAATTTTATTTTAAATAAAATAAAATAGGTAGGTTTAAATATGTAACATAAATATAAATCAACAAACATATATAAACATATATAAATTAATGTTAAAATGTTTAATGTGTATTTGTTTTTTTCTGTATTTCTAAAAGCAACTTATTTCCTTATGTGTTATTTAAAACTTCTAAAATATATTTATGTAATTGCCTTATAACCTCGGTACTTTCTGGAAGAGTAAAACTGTGTCCGATATTCTTTTGCATAATACCCACTGCTCTGAGAACCACTCGTCACTGTTCCATATGTAGAAACTTCTAGGTACACACCTTCCATTAATTCTGCACATTCACTCCACCTTGCTGCATTCTTCAGTGGTATGAACAGACTCCCTTTCTTCTCATGACGGATAGAAATATATATATTGAGCCATTCCAACACTCGAAGGCAAAAATTACTATCCAGTGTGGAAAATATAAGTGAGAGGTTTTTTTTTGTTGTTGTTATTTTTATTGCTGCTGCTGCTGTTGCTTTTTGGTGTGTGTATGTGTTTTTGTTTTGGCCTGTATCTCTACCCCACAGGGGTGGGTGAGGACAGGGATAGTGTTGGTCAGGCATCAGTGACAGGAAGGTGTTACCTTCTGTATTGGAGGGGCTAAGAACAGGGAAAGACGTTCCAAGGCTGAGAAATGCAGAGACATCGAGGCTTGCAGACAGCGTGCTGTTAGTTACCACAGAAGAGGGTGTATTCCCTGGAGGAAGGCCAGTGAAATTTCCCGGAGCTCAGGTGCCTCTCTGAGGCACAGCAACCCTCATTCATTCATGCATTCATTCTCATCACTAACTTGTGATGAGAATACAAAAATGAATGGCATGGGTTCTGACTTCCAGGAGCTCACAGCTGATGAGGGGCTTGGGGAATGGATAGAGCATTAAAATACAGTATTAAGTACGACTTATCTCAGTCTGGAGGAGAGCGTGAAAGATTTGGGAGTCGGGTAGAGGGTGGGAAATGATGACTGAAAGAATACTAAGTCAGGCCAGTTTAAGGGGGCAAAAGGAGAAAGGCAGTCCTGTGGGTAAAGGGAAGAAGTCTGGTATTTTCAAGGAAACACAGGCAGTGGGGTGTTGGAGCACAAACTGTGACAGTCGCCTCTCTCTTACTTTGCTGTCAACAGGTCAGATTTGGCAAGCTGAATGACCAACCATCCTTGTTTCCTGAAAGGTGGGACTTCAACACTAAATTTGAGACAGTCCCAGGTAAACTAGGACGGTTGATACCCTGCCTTTGTGTGGGTATCTGCCATTTGAATTATGGGCCTTTTCCTTCCTTCCTTCCTTCCTTCCTTCCTTCCTTCCTTCCTTCCTTCCTTCCTTCCTTCCTTCCTTCCTTTCTTTCTTTCTTTCTTTCTTTCTTTCTTTCTTTCTTTCTTTCTTTCTTTCTTTCTTTCTTTCTTTCTTCTCTCTCTCTCTCTCTCTCTCTCTCTCTCTCTCTCTCTCTCTCTCTTCTTTTATTTTTTGTCTGAGTAGCAGAAGAATATGTTAAAGTTGAGACATAGAAAAGGAGTAAAGGCGAGGTATGATTTTTGTATCTGGGACTAAGACATCCACAATGCAGGATGTATCCATGCCATGGAGGACTGCTTCTGCAGCTAAGACAAAGGGAGGCACCTCAGAGAGCAGTCTGTGCAGTGCATGGACAGTGGGAGATGGCAGGAGGCAGAGTTCTTGAAGTATGTAGTGTGGAGATATAGTGGTGGAAGCTAATGGAAAAAATGGAGCCAGGGACAAACATATGGGAATTTCTCTAAAAATGGGTGGTTTCTGTCACCAGTTCATTAACCATAATAGAGATGACATGTAGTTGTATTCATCAAGATTAAAATTTTTATCACCTTTGGTTATTTATCAGTCACAGTGATGATCATAGAAAATGAAGTTAGATCATTTCCTCCAAAAATTGTGTTAAATTAACTGATACAGGTATCGGCATTTGCTGCATGCTTTTTATTAAATGTGAGGTCAGATAGGACCTAAAAGCACCTTAAAATATAGCATTTCGTATAATTCTGTAGATATGGAACATATTTACTCCTTTTTTTTTTGGATTTTAAATAAATTAAAACAGTGCTGTACAATGAAAATATAATGTGAGTGACATGTATCACTTAAAATTTTCTGGTAACCACATTAAAAAGTAAAAAAATCCAATGGAATTAATCTTAATGCATTTTATTTAACACAATATACCCCAAATATCATAATTTAAGAGCATTAATATAAAAATTATTAATCAAATGTATTGGATCCTTTTTGCTTTGTACTAAGTTGTGGAAATTCTTTGTGTATTTTTCACTTACAGCATATAATTAATTCAGATGCCAAATTTTCATCAGAAATATTTCATCTTTATGTAGATATCTTAAAATTTATGTTTGAAAAAGTAGATTCATATTCTTACATTGTTACAAACATACTTAGTTTTCCAATGACTAGATCGAACATCAGCTTTACAATTTAAATCGATTAATTAAAATGAAATGAAGTTAAAACAAAAAACCATTCTTCAGTCACACTTGCCATATTTCAAGCGCTTAATAGCCACATATGGCCAGTGACTGCCTTATTGAATAACACAGAAGAAGAATATATTTAGTGTAAGAATTTAAAAGCGGGCACTTTTGATTTCTGTCCTTTGTCATTCATGTTTACAGTTTTTTTATTAGCTGACTATGCAACTTTAAACCCCAGCAGACTCCATCTTTTTTTTTTGTAGGCATTAGATCTATAAGCTCCCTGTAGATGGCAGCACTTTCTTCCTGAAACTGTGACGGGGAGGAGCTGCTGGGACTTGTTACTCAGATTCTGGCATTTTTCACAGAAAAAAATCAATTCTTTGGAAAATTCTTTGGTAGCACAGGTTAGGATTTTTCAGCTCTATTGTAATTCTGCATAGATGGCTATTGATGATGAAAACACTCTCTTAGCCTCTTATCTAGAAAATTGCATGTTGTTGGAGTTAAAGAAGCCCTAAGGGGAGAGGAGATAGAGATGCAAAGGACTTTAATCAAAGTGCTCTCATTTGCTCAGATCCACACTTTGGTAGGATGATTCTGAGTGCCAGGTAATGAAACTTCAAAGTAGCTGGGAGGTAGTTTTTGTTTTATGTACTGTGGCCCTGTCACTCGTTTTCTTTTTCTTTTCTTTCTTTTTTTTTTTTTTTTAAATCTTTCACTCTACTTTGTAATTGAATTTTTTTAAATGCAGCCAGGATTTCACATTATTTTTATATATGACATCCACATTCGGTATTGAAAAAGCTTAACAATAAAATGTGAGCTATCGTCATATATACTTATAGAAATGTCGTGCTTTTAAATTTTGCAATACCTCTCCCTTTACCTCCACATTGCATTTGTGATAAAGGAGCATGAGACAGGGATGTAATATCAACAAGAAGAGTTGGAGAGATTCATGCTGGGCTTCCTAAGGACCAAGTCAGTCTTTGTAGAGCTCATGAGAACCCCTGGTACAAAACCCCAGCAAATTGTGGTATGTTTTCTTGGTTCTCTCTGATTGACATTTTAACATCATAGATTCTCTTTTCTGTAATTATGTTTCCCAATTAGAATATCAAGGCTCTGTTTAAATTCTAATCATGATATTGCATATTTTTAGTTTTATAGCCAGAATATTTGTACTAACTAGTATAATAAGCCTAATTATGATTTTGTCTCAAAATTTTATAGTTTTCTTAAAGTATTCTTTAATTCTTATTTTAAACTGTAACATATTTTGTGAAGTGGTGGAGCAGAGGGGAAAGTTTGGGGAGAAAAAGAGCTAACTTTGTCTAGTGATATGTATATGTCATAAGTTGTCCTAAATTTTTTGCATGTGTTTGCTTACATTACCTCCTTTAATCTGACTAGCAATTTTTTATACATAAGAAAACCTAGACTACCATACCTGGTACTATATCTGGTTCAGAAAACCTACTGAAATATTTTTATTTATTATCTTTTTAAACAGAGACTACATATAAGGACTTATTCTATATCATGACATTTGGGAAATTAAAATATGGTATCATTTATATAATATCTTGCTCCATATATTTTTGGTTCTCTTTCTACTGTTCAGATGATTCTTCCATATGTTTTTTTTTAAACTGGCTTTCATCTTCTTTTAAAAATGTTGCAATTGCAAAAGTTTAGTACTTGGATCTCTGTTTTTTCCTTATTCAATTATCACATCCATTCCCCATGGCTTCAATAATCTTCCCATGCATATTAATTTCCAAATTTGTGACTTCATTTCCACTATTAGTCAGAGTAGGATAATTGGTGAACAAATAACATTATAAATCTCTGTGACTTATTTATCTCTCACACACAAATTCTAATGCAAGCATTCTCCACTTCTTTCTTGGGTTGCTCCACACCATGTTGTGACTAAGTGATCAGCTCCCTTCATCTTAACCTCTTTTATGTCTTGGACCTCTTTAGCAGTCAAGTGACACCTAGAGACCTCCTCTAAGAATAATGTTTCAATTCGTTTGTTTGTTTTGTTTGTTCATTTGTTGCTTTTTGTTTTATATCCTGCATATGAGTGAAATTGCACAGTTTTGTTTTTTTCCATCTGACTTACTTCACTTTGCATGATGCCCTCCAGATCCATCCATGTTGTTACAAATGGCAATATTTTATCTTTTTTATGGCTGAGTAGTATTCCATTGTATATATGTACCACATATTTATCCAAGCATCTGTTGAAGGACACTTAGATTGTTCCATGTCTTGGCTATTGTGAATAATGCTGCAATGGATGTAGGGGTATATATGTCTTTATGAATAAGTATTTTTAATTTAAAAAATTACATAATATTAAAAAAAGAATAATGTTTCTAAATGTGAAAAAGAAAAGAAAAATGTAGTGACAGACCTAATAACAAATTCAAAGTTAATATCAAATTAGTGATAGGTAAATATATTTCAAGATATCTGCATCAAGTATAATGTGATACGAAATATCTGTGATTTCCATTGATGACAAAGCCACACTTTGCTAACACTATTGTAATTGTTGTCCACATTCATAAACGAAGGAAATGTTAAGTCCAAGTTAAAAGTTGTGAAAATGAAGGTAGATTTTTCCCATCCAAATTTATAGGACTCTCTGGTATAGACCTAAGGTTCTAGTGGCTCTATAATTAACAAAGCCTTCTTGGAACCCTTACTAGGTCTTACGCATGCAATTGACTGACAAGTAGAAGCTTTGTAAAGTAATAGGTGACATTTGGGGATGTGGAAGGAAAAAAAGAGGTTCTATGGAAAGTAACCTCACCAGTGATCTGATCATAAATTCTCAACTGGGCAAGTCATAGTAGGTAGTCATGTCCCAAGCATATAACTTTTTAGTAAAAGGTTTATCTTTGCTTTAAGCAAGCCCTGGCTATTGTTTCTGTGTATCTAGGTTATCACACCTTTGAAAAATAAGTAATCACCTTCAAGAAAGCACATAATCTTGTTAACCATCCTGTAATCCAATAGCACCTTGCTTTTTCCCACCTCTATGTTAACTTCCTTACATTCCCTCCTTAATTTCAAGTGAAAAAAAGAAGCTGTGAAACTGTTATTCTCTGGAACATTTGAGAACTTTCTTCCTGGCATTTTTTTTATCAGTTTGGCTCAAATAAAGTCTTATAAAGATTATCCACAGGTTTGGACATTTCTTATGTTGACAGGGGCCAAACCTGGAAGGAGATTATACCACTTACAATTATAATTTATGGGCTAGAACTAGGTGTATGCTCCCTTTGAGAAAGAAGGCTAGGAACTGTGTTCCAGCTCTGTGTCCAGGAAGAAGGCAAGGTATGCAGAGCATGGAGCAATGATTGTTTTCGGCAGGAATTTCAATGGATGCTAAAACTAGTAAGGAAAACTATGAAAAATAGGATATTTTTAGTCTTTAAGTATCCCCACATAAGATACTTATTAATTACGAAGAGAAAATAGTAACTTTATGGAGAGGAAGAAATCTAGCAAACACACCTTACCCAAGTGATCAAAGGTGACGTCACCAGTAATGGGATAAGTTTAAATTGTGCTTTCCAACATGGCGCACAAAGAAGGAACATCATTTCTATGGTGTTCCTGCCAAAAAGTTATCATCTGAATTTAGTCAAAACATCAGAAAAACCGAAATCAAGGAAATTCTACAAAAATAGCTGGCTAGAACTCTTCAAAATTGCCAAGATCACGAACTATTCCAAATTAAAAGAGGCTAAAGAGACATGACAACTTAATACAAGTATGATCATGGCTATTAGTAAGACAATGGCAAACTCTAAATAAAGTCGATAGGTTAGATAACAGTATTGTATCTATGTGAGTTTACTGACTTTGATAAGAGTACTGTGGTCAAGTAAAATAAATGACTTTTTTTTGAAATATATATTAATGTTGGTAATTTACTCTGGAATGTCTCAGGAAAAAAGGATAGAAAATTAGACAGGTAGATAGATAGATAGCATGGTATTAGGTGATAGAATGATAAAGTGGGATAAGTGTTAATATTGGGGAATCTAGGTAAAAGATATATGGGAATATTTTGTACGATTTTTACAACATTTTCTTTAAGTCTAAAATTATTTCAAAATAAAAAAGTTGTTAATCCTGACTCTTATAAAATCAAAGAGGATGGTTCAAACTTTTGTATGCTTTGTGCTTTCCTCTTTGTCAAAGAATCTTCCATAGTGACAAGCTAGGCTGGTCACTGGTATGCTAATTAACATTAAAGTGAAAGTGTAGGCATTTCTGGGCCATGCAGAAGGAACACAGTTCTCCATATTTTGATCTATTTTCTGATAAGAGTAATTTGATGTGCTTTAATATATGAATACTCCCTAATAATTAGCATACCAATCCTGCCAATTCTGGAACATATTATCTTGATATCACCTTATATATTTAGGTAGATTTAAATGTTAAAACTGTCAATGACATTTTCAGGACTTCATGGGGAAATCTGGACTTGGAATTCTTCTTCTGCAAACATGACTCCTTGAACCATAGAAGAAAAGATCTGATCAAATTTATTCATTAACCAAAACTTGTAATACTGAATGACAAAGGAAATATCCACTTTTATGTCTTTCCAAGGAGCAAACATAACAGTCTTCTTACACCCTTTGGAATTGATGTTTTACTGTTAAATTTATTCTGATCCTCGGTATCGCTGGCATTGACTTTGTCTGCATTCACACACACACACACACACACACCCATGAGATCATGGCAATGAGGAAGTTAATGTGGAGTAAAGATTTCTATAATTTTTAATTATCATTTGGTCATATTTAAGTAACCTATTGATAGCATTCCAAAAACCATATTTTGGGAGATAATCCACTTTTAATTGAGGTCCACAGGTGTAGACTAGTTGAAACCAGTTTGACTATCATTTGCTGCAGATGTCAAGTACTGTAGACTGTTAGAAAACACACACACACACACACACACACACACACACACACACACACACACACACCGAGAACCAAAGAACCCTGATATATTTGTCAAGACCCCACAGCAAATAAAATCCACATGAAGCTACCCTGACTTTCTTAAAGTTAGATCTTTATCTGTTTAAAACATATATTAAAATACATATCAGTGAAAAATTTGGGGCTCATCTCTTGAACATAATGCTGAAGACCAGGTTTTAGTGCACCTGTTATTTCTAATGGAATTATAAAGGTGTATGTTTCTACTGATGACAAATTACTGAACTATCTACCTCTACTGGGGTCCCTTTGCTGAGAGCCAATAATGTTTCAAAGCTAAAATATGATTAGCCAATTACTAGCAATGTTAAGAAGGTTTCAGAAAATCGTTTGACTCCTGAATTGTTTAAAATCCTTTCAGGATAGTAGACATCATGTAAATAAAAGAAGTTTAACTATAAACAGCACTAAAGAAAAAACTTTAAACAGATGCAAAATTTCACCATCTTAATTACTATCATTTATTTAAGTATTTATTTTGATGTGGATTCCACTCCAGTCTACTCATACGTATTTATGTTTTATAGCTTTAAATAGAAAACATCTGGTTTGATTTCTGCTTTTGTTGACTTATTACTGTAGTATAAATCCTTTTCAATATTTTTACATAGTGTTAGTAATTGCTAGTGATATATACATAATAGTCTATTATTAAATTTTATGTCATAATTTATTCCACTAGTTCATTATTGATAGAATTTGAAAAAATTCCTTCTGATTTAAGAGATAATAATCACCCATCCCAAAAGCACCTATATACTTTTCCCTTATACTGAACTATTTTTTTCAATGATAAATTCCCAGGAGTAAGAATGCTCCATCAAAGAATATACACAGATAGATAGATTAGGTGGATAGATAGGAAATAGGTAGATAAATAGATAGAAGAGATATGTGTGTATGGGTGTGTGTGTATGTGTGTGTGTATGCTCTTACCATATATTATTTCCAAATGTCTTTACCAGTTTACAGTGATGTATACATACCATTTATATCATTTTAACCATTAGCTTAGCAGATTTGGGTACTAGACCCAATTTTTGCTAAAAGTAATTATGGAAGCCAATAAAGGATTATGAAGAGTCCCAGGATCTGGTCCTGGTTCTAAGAGAGTCCATGATCTTAGTCAAATTGTTTAACCTCCATGAGTTAAGTTTCCTTTTGTAAAATGTGATTAATGGCACACAGCTCATCTAAGTTAACTTTTCTGATTGCTAGCATTTTTATCCCTTTACTTTTTTTTTTCTCTGAAAATATTCTCTCAGTTATGAAACTACAAAATGACTATCTTCCAGTGTGTGGGCGTGAGATTCAAATGTCACTGGTGAGTGGTGTCTGTAAAATGCCCGCGAGTAGCTGGCCGCAGGGGACTGGGGTGCATTGGTAAACAGCTGCACACACTGAATACAACAGTTTAGTTAGCCGTTTTCGCCTTCAAGTGCAGTTTTACCCGCGGTCGGAAACCTGCATCACATTTCACCCTTGGTTTCCTGACAGTAACCACCTTGGGGTCATTCTCCTCTTAGTGTCTCTAGACTGAGCAGAATATCTCATGTCAGAGAGATGCTTGAATTTCTTTTTCATGTTGATCTTAAGGATAATATTAAAAAGATTTCAATACTGTTTTATGTGAACTCTAGTTTAAAACTTAAAAAAATCAAATGTGGTTAATGGTATCCACCTCATGGAGTTTTTTGTGAATATCAAATGAAATGGTTTATAAAACATCTAAAAAGGAACTGGTTGGAAAAAATATTTGTTAAATAAGAAAAAAAATGAATAAATGTTTTTTTTTTCATTATCTATCTTCCCTACTGCTCTCATTGGGATAGTCCGCTCAGGATAAATAAACAATAAGATCAAGTTTATCTTCATTTTTTATTTTTATTTTTTAGGCAAGTGAACCCTTGGTTGACCTCACAGATTGCAAGGACCTTGTCAGCTTACAATCCCTTATTTTTTAAAAATTTTTTATGCTTATAGCACCTGGTCTTCCTAGGTGGTCTCCCATCCAAGTACTAACCAGGCCTGACCCTGCTTAGCTTTCGAGATCAGATGGGATCCAGCTTGTTCAGGGTAGCATAGCCATAGACAGATTAAGATTATCTTTAAACAAGTTCTTCCCTCAGGAATATTAAAGGCTGAGTAGTATTTTGAACATTTCTCCTAAGGTCTGTATCAGCTCTTTTCTCAGCCAAATATCTTTTACAAGGGAATTATCAGCAAGGATGCATGTTTGCAGAAAATTCAAACTGGTTTAGATAATTGGAAAACTTGTCTCACATTACAGAGATTCTAGATGTGGGATGCAATCCACAGTTGGTTGGCTCACTAGTTTAACAAGGTTCTTGAAGTCTCAGGTTCTTTTCTAAATTTTTGCTTTGTCATTTTCTATGTATTCGCTTTACCCTAAGGCTGGGTCAACATGCTGTCAAAAAGTTGCTGCTACCAGCCTCTGGAATATATTTTCTTGCTTACATCAATAAGGGGAGAGAGAAAAAACTCTTCCTAAAAGCATAGATTCAAGTGGTGTCCTCATTCCTGGACTAATAAATTGGTTTGGGTTCATGAGGGTCTCCCGCTGAAGCTGGAAATGGTAGTGGTGATGGTGGGTACATGATTGAAATTAAGATTTCATTCAACTGAAGGAAACGAATTTTGGGTTGGCACCAGCAGTGCCCACTGCAAGGAAAACACAGTTTTTCGACACATTGGTACTGTTTGCCATGTTACATGGAGTTTATCAACTTAAAAAAATTGTCCAGAAAACTTAAAGCTATCTTCGATGCCCACTGTCTTTTAATAGCCTTTGATTTGAGAGCTAGAAATAATTTGTGGTTCACACTATTACCTTGATTTAGAATAATTACTAATCCTTTGGATTTTGCATTACAATGTTACTATAAAATAAAGAGATAATAAGCTGTGCACATATTCTGCAAACATTTATTGAGCTGTTACTATGTGCCAGGCTTGGTGTTAACTGTTAGTGATGTAGTAGGCAACAAGTCAGGGTGTTTGATATTACAAAGCTTATAATCTAGTAGACCCTGTTTTCAGTGGTTTCAGATAGGATTGTATTAACTTCTTCTTGAGTTTATACCTGAGCATCTTGGTAAAACTGACATGCAAACAGCACATTCCATCTCATTAGAGGAAACAAAGACAAGTCTATGTCTTTGGTACTGATGTCATAATTTATTTTTTCTTGAGTGGGAGGTTTTATAAGAGGTGGTTGAACTCTAGTTCATTGAACTCCATCAGAAGGGACAACTCACCATAAATTACCTAGACTTAAAATCTTGGTTTGGGGTGGATTTTCCCCAACATTTAAGTAGATAATTCTAAACAACTTGAGCTAACAGATCAATTCATTTAGGAGCACTTATACTAATAATAGCCCTATTAGTCCATAGGTCTTAACATATACTGTTGCAAAGATATCTTTATTTCTCCTATGGAAATTGAAATGGTTAGTAATGAATGACAGGGAGCACTTCGAATTGATAATTGACAGGCATGGTGATTGATTGAATGGACAGTGAATTTCTAGTTATAAAGTATTGAATGTGGGGCACACAGTGATATAGAGAACACTGAAAGGAATAAAGTTTGGCATAGGCAGAGGGTAGATTATGTGCTCAGTCTGAGACACACCAAGTTTGAGGTTTGTCTTAGTTCAGGATGCTGTAACCAAATACCACAGACTGAGTGGCTTAAACAACAGTCATTAATTTCTCATGATTCTGGAGACTGGGAAATCTAGGATCAAAGTTCTGGCAGATTTGGTTCTCAGTGAGGCCCTCTGCCTGGCTTGCAGATGGCCACCATCATTCTTTGTCTTGACCTCTTCTTTGTGTTCTTCCTCTTCTTATAAGGGCACTGATCCCTTCATGAGGGCACCACTCTTGTGACCTCATCTAACCCTAATTATCTCCCCAAAGCCCCTACCTCCAAATACCATCACACTGAGGAGCAGGACTTCAACATGTAATTTTTTTAAGAAATACAACACTCGGTCCATAACAAGGTTCCTGTCAAATGTCCATGTGAAGATGTCAAATGGGAAATTAGATGTTTATGTCTACATTCTCATCAATCTGTAAGCCCCGGGGAAAATGGGATGTTAAGACTTCTTTGGAAAACAGGAAAGGAAGATCTTAATAAGATATGGTGGCAGGATGGTCTATGAAAATGTTTTAAATGAAAGCACTGAAGATAGATGGGGGAACTCAAGTTATATTAGCCTGAGTGTAATAGAAGAATGCAGGGAAAGGGGAATAATAGGTGAGTTAAGAAGGAAATTCTTTGCTTTAACAACCAGCTGAGATGGTTTGAGAGTCAAAATTATATGATGACACTCTAATAGATCCAGAACAAGTTACTTCAGTATTATGTGCTCTTGATTTTTTATTTTTAAATAAGATAACATTACACAACACTTGTCACAGTTTTCTAAGAGCTGAACTGAGAATGTTAGTGCAATTAGAATGGAAAAACTATTTTGCTTGGAAAAGATTTTATTATAAATGTTTAATAAATTAGGGTAAAATAGTCTAGAAATATTTATTATGCAGCAGTAAAATTATAATCATCACTAACAATGCCAGGCATAATTTTGGCTGTTTTATAGCAATATTCCAGTTATGAAATTTTATTGATATATAACTATAACTAATATATCATTTAACTGTAATATTTAATTTAATATAACTATAATTAAATATAATTGATAAATACAACTGGAAAAGGTTAAAATTAAACTCTCTAGAAGAATCTTAAAACTGATCACTTTTTCTTGAGAAGTGATGCTGGTATGTGATTAGGTGTATATGTACAAAGCAAAGAAGAATTAAGCCAATATAAAGGCTTACACAAAGTATTTTTTGGTATGATTAATTGGTTATATATGTAATTTTGCTCTTATAAATCTGATTAGTTTTTTTCTTTTAAATAAAGATTCTGTCATAATGGGAAGCAAAAGAATGTTGGAGAGATGAAGACTTTTTCTAGAAATTACTGTACCTCAAATTAGTTCTGGAGGCGATTAGTTTGACTATTTCAGTTGTTTGTGAGCAAAAAAGGAAGAAAGTATAAGCATTCAGGAGGAGGGGGAGGGGAAAGATTGAAAGGCAAAAAGAAAAAAAAAAACAGTAGAAATACAAAGGAAACACCTAAGACGCTAAGATACCCCAGATACATACAACGGCAGCATGGATTATACTAGAGTTTTCTATGGAAGTATTGTAAATCACTGAGAAATAATGTGTAACTTATTTGCTTAAAATTTTCAGTTAATGTGCTTCAGCATCATTTTGCAGATAACGATCCTCACTCTCCACCTTATTATGGAGGCAGAGCAGTTTCTCTTTGTCCTGTTCTCCATCTGTGATATACTTTTTATTGCTCAAGAGCTATAGAATTGTATCCATGCCTATTGTTGTCTGCTTGATGGGAATTCACGTAATTGAAAGCGTTTATCCTCTCTTAGTAGAAAAATTGGGCACTTGGAAGAAATGAAATCCCCCACCTTTGTCTGCGGCATAGGAAATACTGTTCACTCAGCTTTGTTCTAAAGTTTCTACTTCTTCCCATATAACCTGTTGAAAATTTAGTCCTGTACAAAAAAGAAAGCTGGAATTTTCTTGTGACAGGCTAGATGTCCATGTTCACATAGTTACACCTTTGGTGGCTCTCTCACAATTGATCAAAAAATAAAATTGTGTTCTCTCAAAAGAAACTTGGAATGTCTTGAAGAGTTTCTAATGTATTGCAGAGTGAAAAAAGCAAGTTATAGTACAAATGTCAAAGAAACCCTATTTTTTGGATAAGCAATTGTATGAGTAA
Organism: Eidolon dupreanum; assembly: GCA_028627145.1. Classification (NCBI taxonomy): domain Eukaryota; kingdom Metazoa; phylum Chordata; class Mammalia; order Chiroptera; family Pteropodidae; genus Eidolon; species Eidolon dupreanum. Next base: position 165,510,406 of record CM053502.1, read on the forward strand.
CATTTAAGTATATATGTTTAGATAGCCACTTAATTATGAGCAATAACTACCTCTGGGGAGTGAGACTAGGAAAAGTGAGCAGAAACTTCCACTTTTTTACATTATACCTTTTACTTTATACTCTTCTGTACATGTTCAAATTTTAAAAAAATGAGCAAGTGTTATTTTTTTGCTAAAACAAAAACAACTGACAAAAAAACTACAGGGAGTAAGAAATTACTTGGAATGGGATAGTTTAGATAATTAATATGTCAATACACTGCTTGACTGTTATTTTCTCTTGATAAATCAAAACTCCCTTGCTTTTCTTAGGAGGTTGCTTTGAAAAGGAAGGGTAAAAATTTATAATGAAACACACAGCTCAACTGTCCTATCTCCAGCCTAAATTCCTCATTTTGCTTTTGTTAATAACAAATGTTCCATGTAGATTTTTAAGGTAAATCAAGGAAAGTGAGTGTTGAGCAGGGCAGTACATACAGCCATAGTGAGTGGAAAACCATACTTTTGAAACAGCCCATTTATCAAATTGGAGCAGGAAGGGAGATTTGGAGCAATAGGAAGTGAGGTACCAGTAGGGGTCTTAACTACTGGGCACTGTGACATGCACCCAAATGTCCCAGAAGAGTGGCCCTTCGAATTTCTGTGCCAATCTGAATCTTTATGAACTTTCTTGATTCTACCATTAAATAATGAAGAAAAAAATAATTGCTATTAACTTTTGTAATAACTTTTGCATTATATAAGGTGCGTTGTATTTTATGTGACCACAGGTATGTACCCTCTCCCTCTCCCCCTCAAAAAAAAGACCCAAACTTGCATCCTTTTTTGGTTTTAATATTTAAGTCAGGGTTTAGCTGCATCTGTGGCAGATTCTCTGATCAGTGAAGCCAAAAAGACAAAAGGACTAAGAGAGATGATTGCTGCATGGTGACCGCCAAAACAGTGAGCAATTCAAAACTGAGTCCTATTGACTGAAATATCCAGATATGCAAACCCATGAACATAAACATTATATTCTTATCAGATGGACAGTCTCAATAACATATGTTAAATGCTAAAGGATCGCTTGACAGGGAGGTTATAAAGATAAAAGCTCTGAGTGGTTGTAAATTGGACAAATTGTAAAGCATTAGTCATACTCTCTCTTTCATCAGCTCACTTAAAATATCATCATCTTCATTTGACTATACCTCAAATTATTGAACATCCTTTTTCTTTGGGTTCTTAACATTTCTCTGTTATAGATTGAATTGTCCCCACAAAAAGATATGTCGAAGTACTAACCCTCAGTACCTAAGAATGTGACCTTATTTAGAGATAGAATCTTTACAAAGATAATGAAGTAAAAATACAGTCATTAAGATGGGCCCTAATCAAACATGACTGATGTCCCTATAAAAAGGGGAAATTGAGACACAGACATGCAGAGAATGCCAAAGTGAGGATGAAGGTTAAGATTCAAGTGATGCTTCTACAAACCTAGGACACCAGAGATTGCCAGCAAACCACTGGAAGAATTAGGAGATAAAACATGGAACAGATTTCTTCTCACAGTTTTCAAAAGGAATCAACTCTGCTAACACCTTAATCTTAGACTTCTAGCCTCCAGAAATGTGGGACCATAACTTTCTGATGTTTAGGCCACCTGGTTTTAGGTACTTTGTTACGGACGTCCTAGCAAACATACTCTCTCATCTGTGATAACGCCAAGGCTCTGGAACAATTGTGACTCATTTTTCTAGAGGAGTGAAAAACCTGTTGGTGAAGAATTTTCTATTTGCTAGAATGTACATTTGAAAGCAGCTGCTCAGAGGCAACTGGAGGCCTTTACTCTGGTCCTAGTTGAAAGGAAGTCTGCAGGTGACATCAGGTAGCCTCCTTGGCAGGCTCCCAATGACTGGGGAAAAAGCTAGGGCTGTTTCCTTGCTTTATGGGTCTTTGCTCAAGTAGGAACTGTGAGATCTTCTCTTTCACTGATTTATGAGGGAGATCTTGCTTGTTGTAGAGTCAAGAACGGAATTTTCAGTGTCTAATTATCTTAAAAAAAAAAACAAAACAAAAAACCTCTCATTTCCTCTGTTGACAAGTGATTGAGCTGTAGGTCCTAGTTGGAAAATTGATCCCTGCGTCAAGTTCAAAGATTGAATTGCTATTTTGAGATTTTTATCAGTAATGATACAGCATCAGATGACTTTTAACTAAATAAACATACCTAATATTTCTGGTAAAAAGAAAACTTTCTAAGACGAGGGTGAGAAACAGATTAGGGCACAGTGCTTCACATGAAGTGGATGTTTAATAGGTATTTGTTAAGTTGGAATAAGTTAGATTAAGTGGCGTTATTATAAAGAACATTGCCATTTGGGAGTGGAGAGGGCTTCTGAAAGAATTTGGTCACTGTTGGTTCACGTGGCAATGACTCTGGATTGCTGCCATTTTACTAGCTGGTAAAATTTACTAGCAATCAGAGATCGAGAAGGTCACTCCCTGGCTTTTGTTGTTCTACTCTTGAAAGCTTCCTTTATTCGCACTGGTGCCACTTTGGGAAGTATAGCCCCTAACAGAAAACAATGAAGTTGGGGTGTGCGGGATCAAATGGTTGTTCTGAGATAATAACTTTGACATTTCATTTGAAGTTAAGTTGTGTTGTTTGAACTTTTCTTCCTCCAAACAAGGAATCATACGCAAAGAGTGAGTAACAGTTTCTAGATTCCTGGGTACCGATTTGCTGATTAGAATGAGTAGAAAAAAAAAATGTGGGACTAAATGAAGTCACTGTTAACCATCAAATAATATAGTTATTCAAATTGTTTTCCTCTTGGCTTGTCACTGACTTCACTGTAGTGTCATTTTATTGACTTATCCCTCATCTTACCTTAAGGGCAATGATGGAATAATAGGGATGGGGTGGACCTTGAGCCAATGTCCAGTCTAATGTATCCTTTTGACTTTAAGAAGGTCAAACTTCAAAATGTTATCTGCATGACTACTTTCCAGGCAGCCAGTTCTGTCACTGGGCAAGGACTGAAGTATCAGGAGAGATAAAAGGAAGGACAAAGGTAAATGTTAAAAAGAGAATGATCTGTCCTATGGAATGGACAGACCCAAAACAACAGAATTGCTCGTTGATGGAGACAAATACCAACAGGTTCACATGGTCCTGGAGGTTACAGCTTAGAGCAGAGGGCAGAGACAAATAAAATCTCCTGCAGGAGGTGGATGTTCCAGGCTTGTTCATGCTAGGTCTCAGATAGCAGCACCAGGCCTGGCAGGCCAAGAGAAGCTGGGCCTGGGATCTGGTTTAATCAGAAGATGTACTGACTTTTTATGATTCGGACAGCAAGAGTTGTGGTCAGAAGGTCAGTAACTATAAGAATGGCTGTGTAAGTTCTTTACATCTCAGAAGGGAGGCCAAGGAAAGAGAATAAAGGATGGATGGGCAATTTTAGTTGCAAGTAGAAAGGTTCAGGACTTTGGAGGCAGTAAAGAACAGGTAATCCAAGGTCAAGAAAAGAGGCTGGGCCAGAACAAATTTGACAGCAAGAATCAAAATCATTAGTTTGGATGCCTGGAGGACATAGAGGAGGAGTGGAGAATAGTTTGGGGAAGTGGGTAGTGCTCTGGCTGAAAGCGGCTGTTACAAACAGTCAGAAACCACGGTAGTGAAATATCAGGGAAGGGAGGCCCAGGAATTCAGTTTAGGGTAGAAGGGATTTCTCAAGGGGTAATACCAATGGTTCTTGCAGCAATTTTATGATGAATAATACAAAGCAGAGGCTATTTGTTCTCTGTCCTTCTGTGAATAGCCTAGAAGGAGGCTGAAGCAAACCATAGAGCTGTGAGTGCTGGTGGCTATTAACTGCAGGAGAGACAGCAACGGGTTTTCACTGACGCAGATGTAGGGGAAAAGGTTCGTTCCAAAGACTGGCCACATACTGGCTTGGTGAGAGAAGGAATTTTTTAGAAATAAGAATCTGAAGAAATAAGAAGTTGGGTTGACAGGACAGACTAGCAGGTAGGTATTCAGGTTTTATGTGAGAGGCTAAAAAGGGCCAAAAAGGCTTTTTTGAAGCTGAGAATGGCATCTGTGAAAGGTTAACCCAGGCTCTTGTGGAAGCCAGCTTGGAGTAGGAGAAACTGGAGAAGGGCATGTCTGCTGCTGAGGCTGGAGTTTCTTTTTCCTTTTACCAGTCTCAAATATGAGCATTGGTTAGGATGGCAGCTGTGGGAACTGGGAAGAAGAGGTGAAACTAGCAATTAAGGATTTCACTGGAGACGCATGCTGAATGTTAAGGGCGTAAAGAGCGAGGGTTGTGGTCAATGTAAGGACAGGCAGGGGAGGACCAGGTGTCAATGTAAGGACAGGCAAGGGAGGACCAAGAATCAAGAGCTAACCAGAGGCCCGAATGGCTGACTCACAGGGAACCTGCGCTGGTGAGTGCTTAAAATGCGCCATCGATCATTCAAAGCCATGACATTCACATCTTGACACTCAACTACCCGAGAGAGAATTTGCCCCTGGCCTAATGTTTAAAAGCAGTTTCCTCAGTCTTCAGAAAATCACCAACAGCAGTTGTTCTTGAATCCTTCTTCTTTTTTTTTTTCGGTTACACGAGTTGTCGCGGTTAAGCCGATTTCTTTGTATTTCATGCAGAGCGCAGAGTGTAGAACAGCAAACACAGCCCGGCGCACCTGTGATACTGCTGAGAGAAGTCCGTCTTTTTTTTTTTTTTTTTTTCCCCCCGAGCTATGGCAGTTCTCATTCCTTCCTTTTTCTCATATGTTCCATTATTTAATCCAGTCATTCTCAGCTAGCAGCACATTAGACTTGTTCAGGGGAATGAGTCTAAAAAAAAAATACCTATGGACAACTCTCCCAAGATTTTGATTTTATGGGTATGGGGTGGGGTCTGGACAGATATATTATTTAAAAGGTCCTCTCATGATCCTAAGGTATAGCCAGCGTTGAAAGCCGCAGGACTTTCAAGTTGTCTCCGTATTTCCGAAAAGCTTGGGCAGAATTCAGATGAAGGTTAGGCTTATGTTTGATGTCACTGATTGTTAATCGCCATCCCACTCAATATGTCCCCCAGGACAGCACTTGACATCCAGATCAAGAGTCAAAACTACTGACCTGTGATCTGCTTCTGACCATTCATCATCCTGAAAGTGTTTTTGCTTCTTTGTCCGTATAACCACAGTGTTGTAGATATTTCCAGCTAGGCAATGTCTCACTTTTTTAACATAATTTTGAATCAAAATGTAATAGTTATTAAATAGAAGTGATTCTCAAACATTCAAATTTTGGTCATTGTTGTAGGATGCAAATACTAATAAAACTGCATTTTTTTTTTTTGCCTTTAAAAACAACATTTTTTTTCCTCAAACATCTTTGGGAGTAGAATTTTATATGTGGAAGAATCCTTGAAGATAATTTTAATAGAGCCCTTTAATTTTATAGATGGAGAAACAGAGTCTAAGAGATGAAATGCTCTATCTAAGGACGCACAGTTAGTTAAGGACAGAGACTAAGACTCTGATGTGCCTATTCCCACTCCAGAATGTTCTTTCTCTTACATCCTGCCTGTGCAATATTTCTAGTCCCTTCTTAATGATTTTATCTATTTTCAACACATGTTTGCTAATTGCTACACACCCAAATTACCAGACAGGTCAGAAGGACTTTAACTTTTTATTTAATAGAGCAGAATAAAATATCTTTCTAATAAATGGTGAGCAATATTTGTTTAAAAAGCACTGTGCAAATGATATATTTTCAGTTTAGGATATATTTTCCAAATTAAGTTGTTAGTGGAAATCAGAAGGCTCTTGAGAATAGCTGTTATAACTGATTTTATTGTTACTCTGCTGTAGAGGTAAGTAATACTGAAAAAATAATAACAAAAATTCTACAAGACAAGGTACATATGGGTAAAGTTCTTTGATAACTGTAAAATGCTGTAAAAATGTATATGAAAAATCATGTAAATCATGGAATTATAAAGAGTTGGGGACTTGGATTATTGGGTTCAAATGCTTTGTTTTAAAAATGAGGACTTCAAAGTTTACTTGATTAAGGGTCAATTGACAACCTGTGTGAATGGGAACTTGAATCTTCATTCTTTATGTCTGAGATAGTAAAAAAATAAAAGAAAGAAATGTATCAGTTTTCTTTTTATTTATGAATATAATTCATTTAGAAATATGAATATAAAAATATTAAATGTTATAAAGAAGCAAGCATATGTATTTTAATAATCTGGTTTCTTCACTTTATATATAATAATGAGTCTATTTTTGAACAAATTATTTTTAAGAATAGTGTTACAATTGAATTTATTTATGAATAATGGTTTATTTAACCATTTCTTCATTAACAGATACTTGTTTTTTTTTAAGTTTACTTCCAAGTTTTTCATAAGTGATACTTCAATGAAAATCTGTTGTCTTAGTGTGTATCTTAGATTAGTTCCTTAAGATAAATAATTTAAAAATTATAAATATACGAGACTCTTGATAAGTACTTCTATAATTCCCTCCAGCAATGCGTACACCAATTTAAAAGCATGTGCAGTCGCCCATTTCACCACTCTCTCTTATTCTGTCTGCCTTCTAGAAATCCAGCTACCCTGATTATTTAAACACAGGAAGTGTATGTGTAAATGGACAATTAAGTCCTGACCAAATGTGGAAAAACATTCAGGGTAAATCGAAATCAATTGAAATATTAATTCCATCCCCATTCCCCACCCCCTCCTTTTCATGTTTCTACCAATCCTCCACATCACCTCATGGAAATTTAAGATTGACACTTGAGATTTCTGAGCTAGTGATTTTGTTTACGTGAGTTTTATTACAGCATGAACTTACTTCCCTGCTCTAGCACCATGACCCTCATAAGTTACCCAGCACCTGCCTACCTGTCACCCTGCATCCCTGAAGGCCACCACAGTGACTTGCACAGCAACTTGCCCTGGGCCAAGGGGACAATGGGCAGCTGATATTCCATCCTAATTTGCTCCCCAGACTAAAATGCCTGTGCATGGGGCTGCATGTGCCTGGAAAAAGGATACTCTGCCAGTTCTCACAAAGATAGTAGCAGCCTCTAAGCCTCCTCTCTCTTTCCTGGAAAAATGCCAGCTATTTTTCTGGCTGGAGAAGGATGGACAATTTGTTTTCAGGAGCCAGGCTCATAAGCGACACTGGTCCGTGCAGAGCAAGATGGCAAGAGGAATCCCTTCTGGGACTGCAGGAGCCTCATAAACCCTGAGTCTAAACAACTAAAACGTGTGCATTACAGAGTGGTCTAACAGGAAATGGAATTAGCAATTCTTTATGAGTCTATTTAGAAAATAATTTCATATTTCACTTTTCATACAAGGTATATGTTTTTATGTTGTTTAAATATACATTTTATTTTAGAATAGTTTTAGACCTGCAGAAAAATTGTGACGATAGTAGGTAGAGCTTTCTGTATATCCCACACCCAGCTTCCTCTGTTAATAAGATCTTTCATTAGTCTGATCTATTTATTACAATTAAGGAACCCTGATACATTATTAGTAACTGAAGTCCATACTTTATAACAATTTTCTTAGTTTTTACCTAATACATTTTTTCTCTTCAAGTATCCAGAATGCCATATTACAGTTTGTTCTTATGTCTTTGCTGTGACAGTTTCTCAGACTCTCTTTGTTTTTGATGACTTTGACAAGTTTGAGGAGTACTGGTTAGGTATTTTGTAGAATGTACCTCAGTTGTGATTTGTCTGATGTTTTTCTAATACTTAGAATGGAATGATGGTTTTTTGGGGAGAAAGATCACAGAGGTGAGATGTCATTCTCATTATGTCTTATCAAGGGTATATACTATCAAGGTCATTTACGACACTTGATTGTGACCTCGACCATATGGTTGAGGTGGTGTTTGTCTAGTTCCTTCACTATAAAGTTACTCCCTAACCTGCTTTCCTTCCTGTATTCTTTGGAAGGAAGTCACTATGTACAGCCCACTCTTAGGGAGTCGGGAGTGATGTTCTCCTTCCTTGAGGGCAGAGTAGGTACATAAATTATTTGAAATTCTGCATAGGAGATTTGTCTATTCGCCTCCATTTGTTTATTCAATCATTTCTTCATATCAATATCGATTCATAGATATTTATTTTATACTTTGGGTTATAATATAATACTACTTCAGTTTGTTACTCGATTTGTTCCTGCCTTGAGAGAAAATATATTTTTAAATATAAAAACACTCTAACAAAGAACTAAGCTAACTTCAGTAAGAGGACACAATGCTTTTCTATTTTCCTTGATGGGTCTTATTTATATCTTCTTCCATCAAACAGAATTCTGCTTGCTTGTAATCTAAAAATTAATGTTTATCTTCTAATGAGCTAAGTTCAGAGAAAAAGTGACAGATATTTACGACTGAGTTAGGCAGTGTGTGACTCAGTGTTAGAAGAATTACTTTTTCATTCCTCTCCAAATTTCCCTCGTGGCCCAAGGCTCCAGGATAAAGATAAAATAGCCTCAACACAGCCACTCTTACTACATGATGTAGTCACTGGGCTCCAGTTGCTAGAGCTTTTCAAGTTCCCTTAACATACTGTCCTTTCACCGAAAAGCTTTTATATACACAATTAACCTGCAAATAACACAGGTTTGAGTTGTGAAGGTCCACTTATATGCAGATTTTTTTCAATTGACAATTTGAAAAAAACTTGCAAATAAACCACGTAGCCTAAAACAGATGACTGACGTAAACATATGGTGTCGATAAATACTATACCGTTCTGTAAATTTATTTTATCTTCCTTATGATTACTTAATAACATTTTCTTTTCTCTAGCTTATTTTAATGTAAGAATAAAGTATTTAATCCATACAACATTTGAAATATGTATTAATCAACTGTTTATGTTATTGGTAAGACTTCTGGCCAACAGTAGGCTGTTAGCAGTTAAGTTTGGGGAAGGAGTCACAAGTTATATACCAATTTTCAACTCTGGTTGAGGGTTGGTTCCCCTAACCACTATGTTGCTCAAGGGTTAATTATACTAGTCTCTCTTTTTAGAAAGTTCCTTCATCTCAAGCTCGTGACTTTCATTTATATCTCCAGTTGTGGTAGCTAGGAAATCTGAAACTTGTATGTCAGACCGGCAGGCAGGAAACTCAGGCAGGAGTTAATGGTGCAGGCTTCAGGCAAAATTTTCTTCTCTAGGAAGCCCCAGTGTTTGCTCTTAGAGCCTTCAACTGATTAGATGAGGCCCACCCATATGATAGAGGATAACTTTTAAAGAAATTTCTTCATTTTATTTTTTATCTGTATCAAATATTCATATGTACAGATAGTTCAATGAAATGTGTTACAAGTACAGCCACACTCCTCCTCTCCTGTGCAGGATAATTAAAATCAACTGTAGATGTTAACTGTACTTACAGAATACCTTCACGGCTACACCCAGATTAGGGTTTGGTTAAATAAGTGGGTACTATAGCCTGACCAAGTTGACGTGTCAAACTGACCACCACAGAGACTGAAAATGTTATATGTGGGAAAATGTCCACCGATAGTTCAGCAAGAGACTGGAATGGGGAAGGGAAGTGGGGGTGCACTTTAGCTGGAGTGATCAGGGGAAGATGACATTTGAGCTGAGGTATGGAAAGAGAAGAAAGAAGGGAAAGTACCAGTTATACCTCAAATTTGCATTTGTACAAATTTCTGGATGATGCTGATTGCTCTGGGTACCAGACTGTGGAAACCACGTGTGGAGGGTGTATCTCTCTTATTACGCAGTTAATCCTGGGAAGGCACCTTAACATCCCAGTGTGATTATTCTCCTCTAAATGCCTACGTTACATGCATCGAGAGGCTGAGATTTTTGTTGAGAAGGTAAAAATCTCAAGAAGGAAGCTTTGAAAGATGCTCGGGCAGAGTAAAGGGCTGCTGCAGATAAAGACTACACTTTCTTGGAAGTGACACTAAACACAAATTCCACCCATTTTTAATGAGTTAATGAGATCACAATTCTCAGTTTTCATTGTGGGAAGCCACTTAACCCATTAGGGCCTCAGTTGCCCATCTATACAAAGAAGATGCCATCATGGATCAGCAATTCTGAAATGTGCTGTCATGGCATGCTTCTATCATGAGATTTGTTGGAGGGTATGACACAAGTACTTTGTTATCAAGTGATATAGGTGTGCTTTGTGAAAAGATTGAGTTATTCTTATGTTAATGTCCTTTTCACTCTCAGATGTCCTCACATGGGAGAAAAATCCTGGTGTCGTAGGCGCTGCAGAGAACCTGGGGTTGAACAAGAGAATGTTCAAGCCTCGGTGAGCCTCATTCTTCATATGAGTGGGCGGTGGGGAAAGAAAGACTGTGACCTGTCAAACTAGATGACCTGTCAGGTCCTCTCCAACCCTAGCATCCTATGGTTAACCTGGCTTGTCCTCACAGCAGGCTCACAATACTCCTGACTTTGACCTAATTTTGACATTAAAGTCACAGTCACAACAAGGCTACTCTAGATCACAGCTGCTAGAGAAGTGGCTGGTAATGGTCTGCTTCCTGAGAGAATTTTTCTGATTCTAGTGGTGTCGGGACCAATTTCAAAAGTCAGCTGTTCTTTGCAAACCCTGCGTGCCTCTCTCATTTACCCTCCAGCCAGAGACTGCCTTTCCTGCCCTTGACCTAGTCCCAGGTGAGCTGCAGGCCGGAGCTGTGCTGGAAAGGGGCCATCCCACGAGTGGAGACCTGATGGAGCCTGCTGTTCTTGTAACTGAATATACCCTTTCTTCGTTTCATCCTTGCTGGACTTGATTTAGAGGGTAGTTAATGAAAGAACATGCCCCTTTTCTCCCAATTTTGTGTTTTTAAATACCAACAACAAACCACCATTTATGTACTCAAATGTGGTGGAAGGAGATATTTGACTTTATACAGAGGTATAAACTAAGCCTCTTAGAGTGCCTTTTGTTGATTTGTTTTAAAAAAGTCTGTAATTTGACATATGAAGAATTATTAAGGCATTTTATTCTGTTAGGCATCAGCTGTGTCCTTGAATAGAAGTAGCAGATATGTTGACTTTCCTGGCTCAGCAAATTTCGCTCCAATTAGTCTCAACTATTACTTACGGGATCCATTTGTTCTCTTTATTAAAGGCAGTGGGGGGAAGGGTACACGAGAGGCTTGAATTCCTTGAAGGAATATAAATATGACCATTACACTGACAAGCAGGTCTCATGGAGTATATAAGGAGAGTATTCACTGTGCCTTTAAAGTTGTTTTATAGGGCCAGTGGTTTATCTGGGTAAAATGTATAAAAAAAATCTCAAGACTTTCTGGTCACTTCCAAGGAATAAAAGGCTGCTAGTCACTAACCGATATAACCAGTCTGATTGAAAATATCCAATGATATGAGTTTTATTTAATGTCACATCTCCTTGCCCTTCCCAGTCCAGACCTCAAACAAGCTCGCTGCCTGTAGTGGGATACAGGAAAGTTGGCCTCTTTTTCCTCTAGTCAAATTTATTATTCTTTATGCACTTTGCCAGCTGAATTTCTGATCCCTAAGGCTTGAAATGGATGGGTCAGGAGGCGAGGAAAGAGGCAGGAAATACTGCGGTAAGCTTGTCATGCTTTCTGGGTCTGGCAGGTGTTAGGAGCTGCTTCTCTCTTTCAGCAGCTCATTCCTGGGCTCTTTTGACACACTCTCTGTACTCTCTGGAGATCTTTCACGGGTGAGTCCCTCCATGCAGGTAAGATCTCACCCTCTGCCTGGTTATGGATAGTCCCTCCTCAGCCTCAGGGATCAACAATGCACTTGCTATTCAGGTTGCCTGTCTCCTGCAGGCAGTCCTCTTGGGCTGGATCCAAATTGAACCTACGCTGGTTCTCTCTTGCGTGTGGCCCACATCAACTTCATCCTTTGCCTCCACGAACTTTGGGAGCATAGTCCAAGCCCAGCACACCCATCTTTTCTTGCTTGCCATCATAAGAGAGGACCAGGTTCTCCTTAAGATTCTCAGGTGAATCAGACACAGGGGGCCACGGTGTCTGCCAGTTCTCAGCAGACATTTGTCAAGTCTTCCGGGAGTTGTGTTGAGGCTGCTTTCCTTGGGCTTGGGGTGGTGTGGGCATGTCCTTGCTCTTCTACCTGAGGTGGAATGGGATGCACAGCAAATGACTTTCTCCCAAGATCCTCTCATTTCTCAACTTCTAGTTCTTTTATACCCTTAATGTATGAGAGAGAAGAGTGAAATCTCCCCTGTGACTTTTTTCCCCCGCAAAGATTACATTGGTGGCCTTAGATTTCACTTTGGAGTGTGACCTAATCTAATACTTAGGGATCTCAGCCCAACACTGGGACTAAATGATTCTATTTTCATATTCTATGTATGTGTGTGTGTGTGTGTGTGTGTGTGTGTATACGCATACATACATATGCACTTTTAAAAAATCTCTTGACCCTCAAATCACTTAACTCAGTTAATAAAATGACTGAAATGACGAAGCCAATCTTTCTACCACCAAGAGTCTCCACTGTGTCATCCTGAGTTGATTCCTGAACGTAATCTCTACCTTCAAGGAGTTTGGCAAATTGGTTTTATAATGGAAATTTCTGGACATGAATAAGAGGCTATATAAAGTTGGATACCATAAGATTTTCCAAGAGTATTAACATAAGCAGCAAATGCTATTAATGATGATGAGAAGTTTGTGGTGATCAAGTAGAACCGTTTCATCTGGTCGTGTGAACGGAGAGAGCACTTCCAAGTCAGCTGGCCCCCTGCTAAGTGTGTGGTACTGCGGGGACCTTGAATTTACTCTGTTCGTACCTTTGACTTTGTGACTCTGTGGTCACTGGGTCACGTGTTCCTGGGGGGGGTCATTAACGGGAGAGGTCCCTGCTGTGGATGGAGCTGGGACTTGAGGATCTCAGAGGAGACTCAGTGTAATTGGCACAAAGAGCCTATCTTGAACTGTTAGAGCAGGGCTAGGACACCGGAGTCATGCGGATTTCAGGTCATCTGCTGATCAGAACACGTCCTCTTGCCCTATACTTCTTGAGGAATGGCTATGGTTCTGTGTGTCTGATAGTAATGAACACCTGGGAAATACTGCATGACTCAAAACGATAGGGAATACGTAGAAAAGCTTTTTATCTACACGAAGCTAGACGAGTTGGAGTAATTTCATTCATTCATTTAATCCACAATTCATTCATTCTTTCTTTTCCAAGATATTTCCTGAGCACTAAATATATGCCAGACAGCGTGTTAGGGGCCCACAATGACCTCAAAAGCTAGTTAAGAAACATAAACACTAAACAACATGTGTAATTCAAAATGACAAGTCCTGTAATAGCAAGTCGCCTACCCACTGTCCATGGAGAATTAAATCTACTTGGTTGAGTTGTTAATTTTGAGCTATGTACTTGTCATATAAGACACATTTTAAAAAATATTAGGGTAATAGAATGTTATCTTAATTTCCTCTTAATGGGATTTCTAAAAATTTGGAATACAGTATATTTAACTCTGTAGAGAATTCTTAATATAAAACTTCCTTTGATGTCTATGCTATGGACCAGGAAACGTATAAATGCATAACAATATTTTTCTTCTAATACAAAAACAACTATTTGGCTTCTTTGTAAAAATGAAAAATTAGGCATAAATATAAAACCTCTTCTTCCCATTAAGAAAGAATATGTTGAAGGTCACAATTACTGTTTTCCTGTTTATTGGAACCCACAATCTCCAAATCCGTTATATTTACTGATATGACATAGATGAAAAAACTAAAAGATATAGTCAAAGAAAATTGGGTGATCTGTGTCTTCAACTTTACTGATAATTTTGTACATAAGGCGATTTCAAATTAGACTGTAGATGCATTTTCCTTTTTAGTCCCAAACATTTTAACTGTGTGTCAAAGTATCTTAATTCTTGATATTTGACAGTCTAGTTCAAAATATTTCTTTAGGTTTTTATGAAAACTGCAGTCCTTTTCCTGACACGACAGTCACAATTTTGTCAATAATCTACCACTTATTTGTAAAGGTTTAAAATCCGATGATGGATATTTACTCGTGCTGTACAACGCCTCAGTGGAGGCAATGGAAGGTGGTTTGCAACGGAGCTGAAAACATTGTAAAACAGTAAAAACTGGCATTTCAACAATTCATTCCAAAAACACACTGGAGTCATAAGTGAGTTTCTGTTTTTCGAATTTCCGTAGCTTGCTCCTGGTGTTAATGTTCTACTCCACACCGAAGGTGCCACTATCCGTGCTTATTTTGTATCCCCAGAGAAACGGTCCTGATTTGTACTGAATTTCAATGATGTTGTGTTAAGCAAACTGTTATTTTGGAATGGAAGGAAGCAAGCCTTCAACAACAGCTCTTTATTTCATCTGAAACCTCCAGGCAGCGTAACTCTGCCCTTTATCACACTTTCTGTTACCTTCAATGTACTATTAGCTTGTGCTTCTGGAAACCGGCAGGAAGAATGTGCGTTTCTTACATCATTACAGTTAATCTTTGCAACAGCCCTTTGAGGTAGGAATTGTTCCAACTTTATAAATCTCGAAGACTTTAATTTGTCCAAAATCTACCCAACCTCTCATTGGTAGAGCTAGTATTCAAACTAAAATGTGAAAAGATGCTTAGCCTCAATCACAGTAAGAGAGTTTGAATTAAAAGTGCATGGAGATACTATTTTGAGAAACATCAACAAGTTCAAAGATCCAGCATATCTGTGAGGATGTGGGAGTTCAAATTGTACAGCTGCTCTGCGGGGCATTTTAACAACCTCTGCTATAAACTTGCACATATTTACTCTTGTGAAAATTGAATTATGTGCAAGGTTACTAATTGTTGCATTATTGATAATTGCAAAAGATTGCAGAAAAGCTTAATTGCCATTAATGGGGAACTGGCAAAATAAATTATGGTTCTTCCACACAGTGGAATACTATGCAGTCAGAACAAATGAGGAAGATATTTGTGTAGCAAAGTAGAAAGATATACAAGATACACTGTTAATAAAAACAAAAAACATGGCACAAAACAGGGTACGTGTTACTATTTTTAAAAAGCATGTGGCAGAGAGAGGGGAGGGAGTCTTATATTCATGGAATATCTTTGGAAAATACTTAAAAACAAGTAATATCTATTGCCCCAAGAGAGGGAAAATTAGTGGGAGTCAGGGAGAGGTGGGAGATGATTTTTTCAATATGGCTTTGGAAATGTCTTTTGAAGTTTAAAACACAAACTGTATTATATACTTAAAAATAAATGAGATAAAAATTTTAAATGGAATAAAATCTGTAAAGCACATGGTAGATGTTCAATTAACAGTCAACAAGATTCACCTTAGGCCTTTGGTGAAGTTTAGAGCTATCCATTAAAAAAAAAAACAACTCTAGAAAAAGGATGTTTGGGGATGATCTGGTTGTTGTCAAACCAATCTGAAAGAAAAGTCTCCAAAACTGATGATTATGCTCATACTGCACTATCTCAGAGGGAACAGAAATAATCCTCCCCACCAATCCAACTTGAACCCTGGATAACCCACCACAGTCGAGGCCTGAGAAGGTTGTGTTGAAGAAGTCTCAGAGATGGGCTGTTGAAAAGAAAGGCCGAGGAAGTTGTAAGAGAGAACAAATTGCCTGCATAGGCGTTTTTTTCTGCTGTGAGTTTTGATTAGCATTCTGAGTCTCCATGGGGTGACCCATATTGATTAGGGCTGACCTGCAAAGACCTCAGAGAAGACAGGCTTGACAGCAGATAAGGAAGAGGTAGAGAGTATTACAGACGAGAAATTGAGAAGGACAGGGTGAAGAAAAGAGAAAAAGGTTACGATGTATGCAGTTTAGCCATTTATTAGCATTTGGCATAAAAGTTTGTGGAATTATTTTTTTCTTTGTACTTATGGTACAAAAATCTAAGGGCAAATGTTACCAAAAGTAACATCTTTATTTGAGAATCAACCAAAAGTTTGCCAATAAATTCTTTTGCTTTCAGTGTTTATAATGTTGTCCTTAATAATTTTTCCAGTTCTCTTATGAAGCTATGGTTTTCAAGAAAGTTAGTACTTTTTGATCATTAAGTGTTTTCCTTGATGAGTATGATAGCAAAATGGAAAGGTACTTTAATGTCCTTCAAATTAAATTTTCTTGGAAGTTGAAATATATAAAATAAACTAAAGCAATTATTTTTTTTAGTTAAATGTAGTTTATTTTCAAGTTTGTACAATTAACAAATAAGCAAAGATTTAAAGTTTTTCTTTAGCTAGAAAGTTCAATTCAAATGCTATGAGAATAAGAGTCAGAACTTAATGAATTCTCTTCCACGGAGTAATGAAGGAAAGGTGGAAAACTCATTTTTCATGTTTTATAAGGCAAGTCAATTCTCTGAATATAAGTTGTTTCAATGTTTTTAACTTGTGTTTCCACACCCTTCTCCTCCTTTCTTTTTTAGTGATTTGTGAGTATAGAAGTGTCTTGTGTTTTCCAAAGGTTTAGGAATTTTTAAGACTCTAAGAATAGCCCCCTGAACTACCAAGATTACATTTTAATTTAATTATGCAGATCATGGCTCACACTAAAAGAAGAAAGAATGCAGTATCCACCTGGAGAGACGAGGGGTGGTGTAGAAGGAATGATGCACCCTATGTGTGGAGAGCCAGATTTTAGTCCAGTTCTGCTAGACTAGACCTTTAGCAAGTATAGAGTTTGGCAAGTCTCCTGTGCCTTTCTGGGCTTCGGTTTCTTTATAAATACAATGAAAAGATTGAACTTGACAACCTGTAAAAGGGCCATCAATTCTAACAGCTCGTTATGAGATAAGAAATCTGAATTGTTCTAGAAAGTAAGAATCTACTTCCAAATTTTCTCTAAGTTCTGGTTCTGAATTCTAGCCAGTATATTCACCCTTTTTGCATTATATTATTGAGGAAGTTACCAATGCAAATGTGATATCTAGGATGGGTTTAAGCATTCATTATTCAAATTGTATTTATTGGAGGCCAACTATGCATCAGGCATTGTACTAAGCGATGGACTTGTGACTTGGAAAAAGATAGTCCCTGTATGCCCTTTTTCAATTTATAGGTCAGTGAGAGGATACAGAGAAATACACAGGAAATTCCAACAGTGTGATGAGAGCTAAAACAGGATTTTTAGGAAGCTATAGGCGAACGTTCATAGGAGAGGCACCCAACAGGAAATCAAGGAACTCTTCCTGGTGGCTGTGATGTCGCAAGAAAGACTTGAAGGGTGGATAGGAGTTAGACTGAAAAGGATGAGTGAATCAGGTAGAGTGAATCACATATGTAAATATTTAGACTCAAGATTTCAGAGTGTTTGAAGAACTTCAAAGTAATTCAATATGTCAGGAGTACTGTACCTGTGGGAGAGTGGGTGACAATAATAATTTGAGTTCTTTGCTCCTTAGATTACTCTTTCTGCAATTGGGGAATAAATGTTGGAAGAAAAAGGCTAGAGGAACCTCTTGGGAGAGCAGACGGTGGCCTGAAAATAATAATGATGATGAGAAAAGGGTATAGACTATAAAATGAGATAAAGAAAACAAATAAAAAAAAAAGATTTGTGATAGATCAAATATAGGGAGTAAGAAGGAGGGTCAAGGCTAAAGACTGGAATTTTTTGGCTTTCACAATTACAGGAATGACATTGCCATTTTCTGAGGTAGGAAACAGAGAAAGGAGTAGGTCTGGGGAAAAGCTAAGGTAATTTTGAACAAGTTGGGCTTCAAATTGCTAAGACATAGTAGGTGCTCAATAAATATTTGTTGACTGAATGAACATTGAAGTACAAATGTCTAATGGATTTCTAGCCAGCAAAGAGATCTTGGTTGGAGACTTTTATTTTCAAGTCTCAGTTTGCAGATGAAATTTAGACCCCTGGGAATGGTTGAGATTATTTCGAAGAAGATGTTTAGAGGAGACAAGAAGGCCTAGGAGCTGAACCCAGAGGAATAGCAACACCTGAGGCAAACCGAGGCAGAGAGGCTTTCAGAAGAGGCTGAGTGAGAGGAGCCATAAAATAGGATGGAACACTAAACCTCTAGCAGTGAGGTCTTCGAGGGAAAAGGTATTTGGTTTGTTTATTTTTGGGTGCCTGTTACAGACTGAATTGTTTCTCCCCCAAATTTATTTGTTGACGCCATGACCTCTAATGTGACTATATCTGAAGATAGGATCTTTAGAAGGTAATTAAGGTTAAATGAGGTCATAAGGGTGAGGCCTAATCTATAAGAAAAGAGAGCTCTCTGCACCATGTGAGGACACAGGGAGAAGGCAGCCATCCGAAAGCCAGAAAGTGAGTCTTCAATTGAACTTGACCATGCTGGCACCCTGATCTTGGACTTTCAGCCTCCAGACGTCTGAGAAAATAAATTTCTGTCATTTAAGCCACCCAGTCTATGGTATTTTGTTGTGGCAGCCTGAGCTAACTAAGATGGCCCAAACACTTAGAAATAGTCCTGGTAAACAATAGGTAATCAATATTTTTTGAGTGAATTGAATAAAGGAGTCATTCCTTGGCGTACTCATAAATATATCACTTCCTTGAGACGGTAATTGTAATTGTAATGATTATAACTGAGGAGGTTGGGAGAAGGGAGGAGCATTGGCTAGCATGGGGGGGGGTGTCCCAGGTGCTCAGGGGGAGTGGGAGGGAACCAGTTATCCAGATGAGTGTGGTAAGGAAATAAGAAGAAAGGCCTGAAAAAACTCAAAATGTACAAGTCTCTGTCTCTCTCTTTCTTTACCATTTGACCACGGTTGGTTCTGAAATTAGGCAAGGTTCTTGTTTGATTACTAGGGGTGTGTGTGTGTGTGTGTGTGTGTGTGTGTGTGTGTGTGTGTGAAGGCCCTCCTGAACATTAGACAGGCCTATTTCAATCAAAGTGGGTTTAGACACAATCTGTATGTTGCTCTCCGCAGAGAAATAATACCCGAAGCTGGCAATGAGATTCCTCAAGTAAACAATAGATAAAGGGAGGAAGAGGGACACAATGTAATAATAATTTGAATAATTGGAATTCTTTTATCGCTCCCAGCATTTATAGTGAAAATTCTTTCTGAATTGTCTTCTGCCACGTACAGTCTAGGTAAGTTATATAAAAAGATTCTAAAATATTTTTCAAAATGTTTTCCAAGAAAATGTAAGATGAAAGTTACTAAATCCTATGAAGCTAGTAAATTAAATCCAAATCACTTTTTGTTTCACAATGAAGAGTAGCCATCTGCTTGACAACCAAAAATTCAAACTATCTCCACCACGTCCTAGAGAGGAAGCCAGGAAATGGTATGGAGGTCCCAGGTTTTGTAAAAATAGGGATCATGGGTTTGATTCTTGGCTTATAAAGCATTAAAAAAAAATTTTTTTTTTTGGAGTAATAGTGAGAAGAAAAGGCTGTTAAAAAATTTAGTTTTACTTGTTTCTCATTAACTTGTATCTTTGTAAGCTTATGCAAATTTGATATATAAAACCTACTATAATTAAAAAGGCCTGTGAATGGAGTGTCCGTATAATTCTACGGCCTTATGGGAGCCGAGCACAGGGAGAAGGGTCTGCCTGATAGAAGGGTAACTTTGTACCTTGATGCCCAGCAGAGCTGTGAGCCCAGCACCTGGCTGGCTATGCCATTGGTTGGAGATGTGGTCTGTGTGCTCCAGTGTAAGACGTCATGGTCTCTACTCTGGGCCAGGAGGCAAAATACACCCAAGGTGATAGAAATGAGAACAGTGTTTGCCATAGGGGTGAGGGGTTGACTAGAATGGACATGAAGGGAACTTTTTTCAAGTGATGGGAATACTCTATGATTTCACTGAGACGGTTGTTACATGGGCATATCCATCTAGCCAAACTCATCAAACTGTGTATATAAAATATGCACGTTTCATTTCATATGAATTTTACCTCATAAAACAAAAATTAAAAGTCAGTTGAGAAAAGTCTACAAGCTAATCAAAAGTCCTTAAAACAAATAGGCTGAACTATTTTTAAAATGAGCAGAAACTTTAAAGGAAATTCTTCATGTTTCTTACACTTTAGAGGAAAATGAATGGTGTCAAACAAATGTGTAAGGACAAGTTCCCCAAAGAGAGCATTTATAATAAAAATAAGGATCAGTTCGGACATAGCTAGACCTTTACGTCTCAGAGTGAAGGAACCATTTCTAGTAGTGTAAGCTATTTTGGAAACAGTTCCACTTTTATTTTCTTTCATGTTTCTGTTGGAGAAATAATGTTTTCGTAAATGTAAAAAGCTTTTAATGGAGCTACAGAAGAAACTTTGTTTGGTCATAGCATTATCTGATTATGAACTAAAAATTCAGAGCTCTCTTGTGAGTCATGCTGCCAAGAAGTGCAGGCTTAATCCTTGAGAGTGTGTGAATCTGAATTTTAACTTCATGGCCTCAGTCACTACGAGGATGCAAAGATAATCTTTTAGCATAAACAACTTTGGAAATGGTAGAATATTACCAAGTTAGCTTTTGGAGATGGTTATCCAGAGAGAGGTAATGTTATTTTATCCTTATAAGTAGCTGGATTAATAAATTACCAGCTCTTAGTTGACCTAATATGACCAGGCACAGTGTTAGAATCCCCAAATAATTCTATGCACACTCTTAAGGAGCTCCGAGCAGGATGAGGGGATGATAAATAATAACTCAAATTCAGGGAAGAATGTGATAAATGCATGAGAAATTCCACTGGCGTTCAGAGGAGAGGAAATTCCTTTTGAATAAGGGAGGCATTATAGATGTGGGTGGCATTTGGACTGGACCTTAAAAAATGGTATGCTTTCCCCTGACACGCCAGCAAAGTGAGGGCCATGGGCAGAGAGAATGTCACCAGGAAAGCTTTGAGTGCTTGGCGTCTCAAATTTTCACTTAGTTGAAGCATAAGCTACGCATGGAGAAGATACACTGGACAGGATGTAGCTGTGAAAGAGGAGGGCTTGAGCTCTTGGGGAAGTATAATCTGGGTGAAGGGTCATGAGAAGATGGATCCCAAAGGAGTAAAACCTAAGGAAATAAAAGGCAGCAGGATCTAGAAAGAAACAGGGGAAGGCACGAGGCAGAGGTCCCTAGGAGGCTCTACAACAGGGAAGGCAATGAGACCCTGAGGAAAGGCGATGGGAGAGGATGGGGGAAGGGAGAGATGGCAAAGCCCGACTGCTCAAAGTGGGGAAAGAGAGGGAAAGACGGCCCTCCAAGAAGACGGCCCTCCAAGAACGCTCAGACACTTAAATCTGGGCGATGGGAGGGACCGTGATCCTGTTCACAGGCCGGGTTTGTTGAGGGGATACCACGTTTGGGGGTGGGAGTGGAGAACGATGAATCATATTTTGAATAAGCCAGTGATGTCCAGTGGGTCTGACGGATACAGTCAGCGGTGGAGCTAGAAGGTAGGCTTGACCTTTCTTCACCTGCGATTACCATCAAGGGACGCAGGGAGTGGGCGTGTCCAGCATGGCAGTGTAGAGTTGGGAGAGGAGAGAGCTGGGAGCTGGACTCTGAAATTGACGCCGGAAGCATGAGAAGAAAATTGGCCAGGTACAGTATCCTTTCCCACCCACCATCACCAAGCCTGGGGGACAAATCTAACGAAGAAGAGGAAGGAGACTGATGGAGAGAAAATGTTCAAGAAATCTGCATTTTTTGGATTATTTTGGATTATTAGTCTCAAAATACTCAAAAGTCTATAAAGAGATATCCAGGCTTCTTATCCTTTTAATGTTCAAGGAGAATATTTGGAGATTCTTTCTTTCTTCCTTCTTTTTCTTCTCTCTTTCCTCCCCCTTTCTTTTCCTTTCTTTCCCCTCCTTCTTCCTTCCCCTTCCCTCCTCTTCCCTTTCTTTCCCTCTCCTCCCTTCCTTGCACATTATTATTTTGGACTGGTCTAGTGCATGGGTGGCTGTTACTGACCTAAAGGAGAAGTTAGGATTCCCACTGTCACCTACAAAGAGTGATTGTCTTTTTTCTGTCCCAATATTTGTCATTATTGCTGATCGCAGAGGGAGATCTTCTGTGCTCTACTATTGCAATAAATATTTTGGGTCTTTTGTAGCATAAAATATATGTTTGCAGTATGACATCATTAACATTTTTGTAACTTTTTAAATTTAACTTTTTACTTTTCTTCGTACTGGTCTCAAGAGCCACTCATAAATCTCTCAGTAACTGCATAGGGTCCTGGGGCCAGAGACCGGCCACTCCTGGCATTGTGATTAGTCATTTAATACCCAAGGCAATGACTAATGTCTGGCAACAAAGCTTCTGCCTGGAGCCATGTGTCCTGGGACCCTGGGTGAGGGCACACGGGAACGCCTTGTTGTTGGGTGTCAGTACCAAAGTCAAGAGAAAAATTGAGGACCAGGTAGATGCATGTGGGCACCAACGGAAAACAAGGGGCCCCCTCCCCATGATCAATGGCAGTACAATCACAAAGCCTAAAATCAATTTAAGACAAAGGTAGCCACTTTTGTCTTATCTTCATACCCCAGCTTTTAATAATATATATATATATATTTTTTCATATGTTTACAGTAAACAGTCAACTGAGCTATTTGTGGAAAGGTTTGTGGGTTTGGTTAACGAGGTGGAGGAGTATTACATTTCAGCTGGAAACACATCCCTAGAATGCCAAAACATTTATTCCAAAGTCTGGTTTCCTGGTGCAATCGGAGGCATGGCAATAGTGCGTCTGTTCAGAGACGAGGGGCTGGGGCCAGCAAGGCATTTGGTCCAAGTGTATCCCAAAAGACTTTTATTGTTAAATTATATTCTTCAGGAAAAACCGCCTATGTCACATTTTTAAAACTTGATATCCATACACTTTTGATTGGCATTCTGTTTTAGCCATAAGCCTATGATTTAAAGCAAGCCTGTTTTCTCTCTTGCTTTGGATGGCAGCAGAAAGCATGGGTCACTTTCTGGGTTCCAAGGATAAGGAGCAAAGGGGGCTGGAGTTTTGCTTTCCCCCAAGAATGCTGATTCTGGCTGTGCTACTCTGTTCTCCAAGAGCAGACAGCAAGCTTCTCCTTACTCCCCACTGCCATTCATCCAGCCCTGTGCAGCAGCCCAGCTGCCGTGTCTGCTGGGAGGGGCTGCCAAGTGCCCTGCCTACTGGCTGCTTCCCGAATCCCTGCCATTCCACACACAAACACATCCACACATGCTCAGCCTCGCTCACACACGGAGCCACACGCACATGCAAGCACATCCCTCCCTTCATTCTCACTGTTTCAGCTCTTGACTTCCACGAGCCCATGGAACCTTTCTGGAAAGATGCTCTTGATCCAGCAGGGTAGGATTGTTTTGATTTCTCTCTTTGTAGCTTTAGCATTTTGAGAAAGCAACTTACCTTTCTGGCCGGTGTCTGTATCCTAGAAAGGAGATGAAGATTTGCTGTTTTCCATGGGTTTTTGTGTGTATCTCCTTCTGCTTTCGGGACTTGTAGCATTCTTTGTGTAATTTATATGTAATTTAGCAGGTTCAGATTTTTAAGAGCTCTATGAAGTGCTTTTGCATGTATTTAAGAAAGACGTTTGAAAATTGAAAGTGTGATTTACGGAAACGAAATCATCTGCAAAAAAAATTGCTTTGGAAAGTAATGGTTGCTGGCCATAAAGAGAAATATCCGTGATTCACCTAATGTGGTTTTAACCCTTTCTTTGCTTACGATCTATAGTTATTGATGATAAGTTCAGTTTTGGCTTCATATAAAATCAGCTACATCTGCATGTTGTCCCAGAATGGTCTGTCTCATAACAATTAGGTAAAATGTTCACTTATTAGTATAAAAATATCCAAAAATGTTACCATTAGTAACAGCAACGTTGGCATTTATTTATGTATGCCACAAACATTTTGTTAGGTGCTCTGTTGGGTGTTTGGGATAGTAATTAAAGCAAAGTATTAATGGTTGTATCAGATTGTCATATCGGAGTCTATTAGGCTGGGCAAAGGAAGTTTATTAAAAAGTATAAACTATCCAAGATTATGGGTACGCAACATACAATATATTTACCATATCTTTGGTACATATACATATATACACACACACATTATATATATGGTGTGTGTGCTTAGCTTTTAATTCAGTTCAAAACTTTTTCCTGTTTTTCATCTGGATATTTGATTCTGCATATCCTAGCCCATGTGAGCGGAGAAGGTCCAATTGTAGAATTAAAGAACAGAAATGTATCATTGCATTTTTAAAATTTGTTGGTTAGACCGACAGTGTAACATAATTGCCAAAGATGTGGTTAATGACCCGAGGTTACTTTTGTATGAAAAGGTCACATTTCACATTCAGTTTTCTAAAGTTTTAGTTGCATAACCTGTGGAAGGCATGAACACCTATGTGCGCCTACCCAGAGGTTTTTATGAATCATCATTCACATGAGAATTCCTTAATGGAAGCAAATACAGTGCTGTGGTCCAACCCAAACATACAAGTAAGGCTGGGAGAATCGCAGAAGATCGTGACAGGAAGAGATCACTTTGGAAGAGTTTTGCACAAGGAAACTCAGGTCGGGCAGCATTCCCCGGATTGCAAAGTACAGCTCTTCCTATGTGAGCACCTTGAATCTCCGCCCCGCCCCCCAGATGCCTCCCAGCGGTCTGTTGCTGCAGCGGCTAAATAGAGTTGTCTGTAGTTGGCTGCACATGCAAGCGCGCACCCCATTCTATCCCCATATCTCAGTTACAGAGTGGTCCTCCCCAGGGTCATTCTATGTACACACTACATATCCCAGCCAACGAGAAGAGCGCATCAAGCAGTGAGAGACACAAACAGAGATAGCCTGGAGCCTGGCTCTGGCTACATAAGGCAGCACGGTAGAAAGCTCGCCCCTGGACCAGTCTTCCGAGTTCATTTTAAACCCCGCCGTCCCTAGGCCACCTTTAGGAGTTCCCTCCGCGCCTCCGCCCCCTCCTGCAGTGAAATTCAGCCTCCAGGCAGCAGCGGCAAGTAAAGTAAAGTTCAGGGAAGCTGCTCTCTGGGATCGCTCCAAAACGGGTTGCGCCTGGAGTGATGTTTAAGCCAATGCCAGCGCAAGGTAACAGTCCTTGGCCGGCTTCCAGCCCCTTCGTAATGCACATGAGTCCTGGAGACCTATACTTAAAGTTGGAGAGCGGGAGCCGGGGAAGTTGCTGGAGCGCGCTCGCGCCGGGCTGCACTTGCTCGAGTCCCGCCGACCGGCTCCAGGCGACGGACGCGCGGGCACCCGCGACAGGGCCACTGCTCGAGTGGCGGCTGCACGTGTGCTGCGGCCGCCTCTAACCGCGGGCTGTGTTCTTCTTTCAGGTGGCCGGTGGGCTGCTGAGCCATCTGCCATGCGGGAAGACGGTTTGCACTTTGCTCCAGTCCACTGACCATGAACATGACCCCTCACACCAAAGCGTCCGGGATGGCTCTGCTGCACCAGATCCAAGGGAATGAGCTGGAGCCGCTGACCCACCCGCAACTCAAGATCCCCCTGGAGAGGCCCCTGGGCGAGGTGTACGTGGACAGCAGCAAGCCCGCTGTCTACGACTACCCAGAGGGCGCCGCGTATGACTTCAACGCCGCGGCCGTCGCCTCCGCGCCCGTTTACGGCCAGTCCGGCCTCGCCTATGGCCCGGGGGCCGAAGCCGCAGCTTTCGGCGCCAATGGCCTGGGGGGCTTCCCGCCGCTCAACAGTGTGTCGCCGAGCTCGCTGGTGCTCCTGCACCAGCCACCGCAGCTCTCGCCCTTCCTGCACCCCCACGGCCAGCAGGTGCCCTATTACCTGGAGAATGAGCCGAACGGCTATGCGGTGCGCGAGGCTGGCCCTCCCGCCTTCTACAGGTACCTGCGCCGCCCGCTGCGCCCCGTCGGGGTGGCTGCCGCGCGCCTGGCGGGCGAGAGCGAGCGAGTGGGGGGCGGGGGAGGGGAGAGGGGGGCCGCAGGCTGCGGGTCTGGCACTGCGCAGCCGGGTGGCGGGAGCCGCTGGACAGGAGACCTGAGCGCCAGCGCGCAGCCCGGCCCAGGGGTTATTTGTGGATCTTGTGCTGGAGAGTCAAATTCTCTAGATCGGTAGCTTAAATTTTTTTTTTTTTTTATTCTCCACTCTCCGACTGTCTGTCTGCCTGAGAGGCACATCTGAAACCTCGTGTGCTTCCTAACTAAACAAGTGTTGGCAAACCTTACAAAACAGCATTTATTTGTGCGTGTGAGGGGGACACCCCAGAGCAAATAAACACAAGGCACTGTGAGTCCCTATTAAATGTCCCACCTCGATACTTAAGGCTGAGGTGTTTGGGGTTGAGGAGCTCAGTTCTAATTATTATTATTATTGTTATTATTATTATTATTATTACTTAAAATTTTTGTTTTAATGTGCTCACAAAATCTCCTTCCATCTAGAATTTCAGATTCGAAAAATGCACGGTATGGATGATGATGATGATGATGATGATGATGATGATGTCGTTGTTGTTTTTGGGAAGCGATTCCTAGCTCACACTTTCCTCCTGCCCGCCCAGCCCAGGTTCAGAGCTTTATTGAACTGCACCCCTCAGGGAGTTGATGTGTCTTAAGTTTCTGATTTCTGAGACCTGGCTGGGTCCCTGTTGGAGCAGGTTGCTGACATATGACTTATGACAGCTGAAAATTTATAGGTGTCCTGTGAGTTTAAAACATGCCATATCGAAGCATGAAGGTTTTGAAACACCCTCCCGGCAGCTAAATATTTCTGGCCCACTAGGCAGAAAATGCCCCGGGGGTCGTATGGGGGTAGGGATGGGGTTCAGTTTCTCTGCATCTTTCAGCTGCTGTGGAAGAAGTGTTGACAGTTCAGGACACACTGGAACACTTTTGTGACTTAAGTGGCAAATGTTTTGTGTCCTTATTTTTTCCCCTAGTAGAGATTATACTTCCTTCCCCCCTCCTCCCTATCATTTTCCCTTGGATAGTTTCTCTCTTTTCTTCCCGATGGACTTGGGGAGGGCTTAAGCAGGTGTTTCTGGTGAATACCTGTGCCCTAGGCACATGCTGGAGAGGAATGCCCTGGCGTGGATTTGGGAGGCCTCGGGGCGCCCACGGCTGGGTGCGGAGTTAGGCACTGCCTGACTGTTCACCGGTATCAGAGGAGCCTCCGCCCTTACCCAGACCCATCGGTATTGCAAGCTGTGGACCTTTTTTTCTATTCCGTGTTTTATTTCCAGAGATTTATAGCAGAAGAACCAAGAGGAAAGTGCAGGTTGACCCCACAGGATACTGAAGGGCAGACTCTTGGGGTGTCTGGACTTGCTCGAAATCCTTCAGGCCCCTCAAAGGAGGTTAGAGCATCCCACGGCCAAACAGGTCCAGGATGAGATATTACTTAAAGGACAACGAACAAAACTATAAAAACTTTAAAAAGAACAAAACTTCAAAAAGTATATTTTAAATTCATTTCACTTGTTTTAAATTCAGGGTTAAAATAAAAATAGAAAAAGAATTTTTTTTTTATCCCACTTTAAAAAAACGTTAGAACAAAATATAACGATTACGTCTAATTCACATGCATTTTAAACTCCTTGATGTGAAGGATGGCACTGGTACGATGTGAATTCCATAACCTTATGATGGACTCAGAAACTGTTTTTTTCCCCATTAATTTTCAGTTCTTTTATTGCAAATTAATGCCACTGAATTTCAATGGGCACTAATGAGACTGCTCCTCGGCGGATTATTTACTGCCTTGCTAATAATTACAAAGTGAGCCTGGTCAAAGAAAAGGGGACCACATTTTATTCAAAATTGTTCATCATCCCAGTGGCAAATAATACCACTGTAATGTGCCTCATCTTAAACTTTTTGCATTAGATGATATTCAAGTACTTTTAGAATGATACAAAAATAACATGGAACTTTTTTTAGAAAGTAAAAAATTCACACATTTCTTTGTGGAAATTCAGTTTTATAATGATTTTTCCTTTGTAGTTTATTTCCCATAACATCTTTCCTCTTTTGTTTGAATTCTGCCTCATTATCCAGGGAGGAAGTGAAGGGTCTCTGTAAATTTTACTTAATATTATTATTAAATGTTATTTAGTATATATTTTTTTCCCTTTCAGCTTTCCTGTTTGAATTACTCTGGGAAAAGAAAAAAATAAAAAAAGAAAAAGAAAAAAATTGATTAGACTCTTTTAGAAAACTTTAATTTTCTTTAGTGGTTATTAAAAGTTTTAGGGGCCAAAAGTACTGTTTTCAAACTGCTTTTTTATGGCCCAGAGGATATGAAATCAGATCAGTGAGTCAAGAACATTTTTTAAAAGGAATAAAATAGAAAAGAATATAATAGAAAATATCAGAGCGCATAATATTTAGTAAAGTGGCTTTTGTTTCCTGAAAAATTGTTTTAAATTATAAATGCTTGTGTGTGCGGGCTTTGATATAAAATGTATTTCTTACTGTGGGTTGAGGTCAAAAAGGATCGAAAACTATTGGCCTAAAATGTTATGTTTAGTAGAAAACAAAATATCAGGTAAGTGCCTGGTGGTTTTATTTGCGTAAACCAAAAAGCTATTTTGATTGTCTTAATTTTATTTCTCCCCCATAAATTAGCTGGTATCTTTAGGTCAGTTAGATTAAGCTTTACTATTTCTGAATCTTAACTTCTCCATTTTTAAAATGATGCTGTCATGTGGCTTATCCTCCTGATGCCTCACTGGGATGTTCAGAGAATTTATGTTCAGTTCACATAATTTAGCATAAGATGCTATATATATGGTTACTTGTATTTTCTACAATATGCAGTCATATCTACGCATGAAAAAAATGTAACAGGTAAAACTTCCCTGGGCGTGTAATAATATGAGAAAGATGATCACATGCCCCAACCAATCGTTATTAAGAGGGAATAAATTTATAAAGAAGCAAGCTGTGACTTTGCAGGTTATGTCTGACCTAAAATTTCATGATGAAGGCAACTAAAAGTTATCTTATCTTGGGTTCCTTTTTAGAACTGAATCAACTTAGGCAGATTGAATAAACTAAAGATGAAATTTAATTATATCCACCATGATTTTTAAAATTCAAAAAAGTTATTTAATGCTTTATGCTTATTTCAGTTTTATGATACAATATTCTTAATGGCTAAATATTGCCTACTTCTCCAAATTACTTGACAAACATAAAAACCCTTTGCATCAAAGTCTATGCTCTAGTAATTTGTATACTATTATACTGGCTGTATGCATTTTTTTGAATAACTAGTTTGTCCATTGATGATCATTTAAAACTATTTGTTTTAGCCTCAAACGGGGCTCGTCTCTAGGGAGAGATTCTAACGACTAATTTTCAAGTTTCCGATATTTCTTTCCTTGTATTTTGGTGATATTTTAGCTCTCTTTCTGTTCTTACTTTTTTCATTTATTTAAATTGTTACTGTTTACCTGACACTTTGTGTTGGTCTAAGAATAGTTCAAGGAGACACATATCGCCTGGAAGATGAGTGTATTTTAGGTTGAAAATGGAATCACATCTTCAGTCTCCATTTCATTTTCACCTACTCCATGTGGCTTGTACCTGTTTGGTAGAAAGCCCCTGAAGGATAATTGGCACTTATTCTAATCTCCTTTCTCACAGTTAGTTAATTTGGGTCCCAGTATTATTTTTGTGAATGTATTTAGGATATGACATTCATACTTTGGGAATATTCAGGTTCAGCATTTTAGTTTCTGATTGTTTCAAGGCTATAAAAGACAGGCAAGATATAGATAAAGGCAGGTACAATAGGTATCAGGAAAAACCATAAAAGATGTCAAACTTTCTGTTAATGATAAGACAGTAATTTTGTCAAGTCAGATAATATATATGAAAGAGGTATATAAACTATGCGTGCATTCAATATTTTATCATTTTATTCACATGTTAATATTTGTTCTGGTGATTTTGTAAGCTAAAAAACTATAGGGAGGAATAGATTGAAGTGGTCAGGAGTTTTATTACAAATACAGATTGATGATAATATGAAATTATTTTTTTTGGAAGTCAAATTTAAATAAAATCTTTATCACCATCTGCAATATTTGTTTGCAGCATGTTTTATGATAAAAAATGTTTATCTTACAGATAGATTTTTAAAAAGTCAAAACCCTGATTATGTGAAATAGTTTTACACAAGGAAATATATGAATTTTAATGATACGTTTTCTAAAATGCATACTCAGCACAAAAATAATACACCTAACACCACCCTGTGACTTCAGTATTATTTTTAATGCCACTTTAGGAGAACATAGGATTGAGGAGCAGTATGCTAAATGTATTTTCTTTTCTCCCGGGATACGTTGAATGGATAGAGGGGAACAAGTCCTTTAATTGAATTTCAAGTCTCAGTTTGCTTATTGAAGAAAGGAAAACACAGATTGGCCACAAATATGCAGAACCAAGATACATACTCCAGAGAATGATATTGTATAAAACCCTTAAATCCCCTACTTGAATACAAAGCAATCAAAGTGAAAGTGTAAGGGATTTCACAGAAAGGAGACATTCCATCAAAGTTAGCGAGTAGTTTTATTTTACATGTTAAACTCTGCCAGTGAATTGATGGATGATGCGATTAAAAAAAAATATGTCTGAGTTGTCCGCTGTTCCATCCTTAAAACATACTCTCATAATGTCCTCTGAAGTATGAGGACTTAAGCAGGCAGGAGGTGAAGGGAAGCACCTTGATGATATTCTCGATCTCGTGAGGGAAGAAACCATAATTGCTGAGTTCTGAACCTTGGGGAATATTAGTAGGAATTAGGGGAGAAATTTTGTGTTAAACAACAATGGTTTTGATGATATGTGTTGACCCTATTAAAAATATGAAATATGGAAAGACAACTATTTTTGTCCCAACTGACAAAATTTTATGGAATAAAGGAATAATTTCAAGAAGCTAGGTCAAATAAGAAAGGGTGTGACTGACACTTATAAATGAAACGGTAGTGTGACGGTGAAATTCGTGATGACGGTGGTGGTGGTGAGGATGACGATGATGATGACGATGATGATGATGGGGATGATGACGACGGCAGCAATGGAGTGTTGGTGTCTGTTGGGGTAGTTCCTAATTCTGGGTGCCTATCGTATAATTGGAGAAGTGTATCCTGTACAGAAATCAAATCCTTTTAATGTACTTTGCTAATTTTTGTGAAGCTATAAGCTAAGAAAAGAGTCAAAAATTTCAATAATATTATTCATAATTTAATACTATAAATCTAATAAGTAACTATAATTGCTACACAGAAAATTTTCAAAAAATCCAAGCAAGCCTGGATTTTTTTTGTTTGTTTGTTTTTCCTCTGAACTTTTTAAAGGAATAAATTGTGTCCTTACTTGGCTTACATATCATCTTCTACTTTAATCAAATGTGTCGCCTTTAATGAGACAGTAGGCTGCTTTGTCTTGTAATTTTCTACTTTCTAGAGCTCCTATGAATTACTTTTGAGAAAACTATAGTTCACTTAAAGTTCAATTAAAGTTAATAACTAATTAAAGTTAATAAGTTAATTAAGAAATGTCCAGGACTAGATACTTATAGAGCAGGTCTCAATAAACTCTTGTAGTTTCTTCTTTTTTGAAAGTTCCCCAAATCCAGTCAACCCTAAGAGGAGTGAGGGGCCTCTGCTCTTTAATGTTCAGATTCTCACCTGTAGCTTGGAAGCGGCAGAGCTGTCTGGTCCAAGGGCCTCCTGCTCCCTGGTTGCATCCCAGCCTGCATCCTCCGGCTCACCTCATTCTGCCTGTTCCTAAACAGTGTGCGTAGGGCTCCAGCAGCCGACGTGTGTGCGTGCCAGATATGACTTCCTGGGCAGTTTTCTTGGCAACTCGACTCACTCTTCTGACATAAAGGCTTGGAATTTCTTCTAAGACTCTGAAAGTAAAAGACAAGTCTCTTTTAGTTTCCTGCAACTATATGATGTTAGAAATAGTAATTTTTTTGCATTGACATACTTCCTCTTATGATTTTTAAAAAATTATCCATTCTTATATTTTTTGTTTCTTTGCTTTATTTTCATTTTTTTCCCCTTTCAAATT
>CM053502.1:165542595-165576101 GCA_028627145.1 Eidolon dupreanum
TTTTTTTTAGTGAAATTTGAAACAAGGCTCAACAGAGTCCCTGCCTAGCACAGGGAAGCCAGTGGTGTAAGAATATGCCTTAATATTTCAGAGTGGCATTAATTACAATAAAAGTTTCAAAATGATTTTTTCCTTGTCTCTAAGGATAGAAGCTTAAACAAAATCTGAAAGACATTTTCCCTTAGTAGAGTGCTTAGACAGCCCCATTCATTCATTCATTTTGTTACCTTGCTCCAAATTTTGTAGCTCATCAATGGCATAGATTAAATAAAATACATTTTTTTTTTTTGTATTCCAAACAGTTCATATATCAGTGTTAGCAAAGAGCAGCCAGGAAATCTTATTACATGAGTGGGTGAAATCCCAGGGCTTCATGCTTCTGCATATGCACTTGGCACAGAGATGACAAAAATGCCATCTTCGCTGTTTTCTCCTGGTGGACCAGCTTCCAGGACTTCTGGATCCATGTGGACTTGCATGAGACACTTAAAGCTGACTGTAATTTCCCACTCTGTTAACAAAAACACTCATTTTTGAAATGTTATAGCTGTGTCTATGATTCATTTTACTTATATCATGAGGTATTTAAAATTTTTTTTTTTTGGTAAAATTTTCACAATGCAAAATTGTCAGAAATTGATTTTAAGGGTCCTTAAGGGTCCCATATGCTAAACTTTGACTTCTGAGTCTGTTTTTAGAAGAACTTATAAATGATTGTATTTATTTCTGCTGGAATATTTCAAGCAATTCAGAGAGAAAGGATGTATATTCTAATTAGACTACAAGAGGCAATTTAGTTACATTGAAAACTTATTTTTGTTTAGTTATCTGAAAAAACTTGTGGAGTCGTCAGAAGCCAATCTGATTTCCCATAGGAGGGATCCTGAGCACTGGTCTAAACAGAGACTATAACTGTCGATACTGTATTTCTCTCAGCCCTCAGTAAAGTGCCTGGCACGTAATAGTCCTGAGACGCTGGTTAGTTGAATGAATGGCTGGCTGGTAGTAGTGGGCAGGAAGCACCAGTTATATCGATCTGCTCAGGTCTCTTGTCTGTAAGAAATCCCGTTTAGGAAGTGTCTTTAGATGTGATTGAAAGAATATAGGGGGTTTGTGAATCCCCCCTCTTAGAAATAAAAGGAGAAAGAAGGACTCCACAGGGCATTCCAAGTCCAGTCCATCCCCATCATTTCCGGATTCTGTATTTACGAATTTACCTACTTTCTAAAATTTATTTATAACCTCTAGATCAATACTCATGACACTTTCTTGGTCATTCACAGACATGGACAGAATGGTGAAAAACCTGAGTCATCGACATGCACGTTTCCAGCTGGGGTCAAACAAGGCGACGTTCTGCCTTCTCATTTCATCTCCTACTCTTAACAAGTGTCCTGTTCGAGGTCTATTTAGTGCCACTTTTTTTTCTTTTTTTTTTTTGCATCTCGTGCTTTTGTTGGTGATTTTGCTGTTTAAAAATGACCCCAAGGGTAGTACCGAAGTGCTATCTAGTGTTCCTAAGCACAAGAAGGCTGTGATGGACAGTCTTATTAAGAAGATACATGTGTCAGACAGACTTCGCTCAGGCATGAGTTATAGTGCTGTTGGCCATGAATCGATGTTAATGAATCAACAGCGTATGTTAAATAAAATGTCTTTAAACAGAGAGACACACACACAACAAGGCTATGTATTGATTGGCTGAAGAAAATGTTACGACCAGAGGCTCACAAGAACCTAACCCCATATTTCCACGTAGGGGAGATGGTTCAGTATTCACTGATTCTGTGTTTGTGACTACTTTGTAGAACATAATCATGACCAATAATGAGAACTGATTTATATAATAGAGTGACTAAGGCACTGGTTGGGGAGCCAGGCAGCTTATATTTCTGGTTGACTCCTGCCCTGTTGTGACCTCTGGCTCGTGTGCCTCAGCTGATTCATCTGTAAAATACCAATCAAAACAGGATCTATGTCTTTTGTTTTTTTGTGAGGGTTAAAGAATTTCATAGGTGTCAAAGGCTTAAAACATGCCCAGGACATAGCAAGCCATTATTTATTTATTTTTATTACTTCTTCAGACAGAAATTGACAACTCCACACTAAAGAAGGTGACTGTGAGAGCTCTTTGAGTCTGGAATGTTCATAATGTCCCTAGATTTGCTTATTTTGCCTTTGAGGGACCAACTTTAATACCCTATTGTGATTAGAAGTTAAACTTTTCCTAAAGAAACCAAGAAGCTAGAATTTTTTGGAATGCTTAATATATGCTGAGTATCATGTGAGAAAAACAAAACAGGGCAACTGTAGTAAACTCCAAAGGAAGAAATAGAAATCAATCAATGAAAGGAGTGAGGGGCATTAAATAACTGGACTGAAGCAATCCCAGAGAGGGAAGTAGTTGAAACTGAGGAAAGCAGCTTATGAAGAAGCTATGATGGACTGAGAGCAAGACAAGGGGGAAATTTTTGTGTGATTTAGGAAAAAGGAACTGAGAAAAAAAGAGAGATAGAAGCTAGCATTTACAGAATGTCTACAAAAGTGGATTTTCAACCCTGGCTGCACATTAGAATCAAGGCTAATTTCAGAATTATCCAGATGATTAAAAATCTGTTGAGACCTGGGCCACATGTTAGTGGTTCTGATTATTGCTCTGGGGTTGAAGCAGGGATAAGCCATTTAGAAAAACAAAACAAAACTGAAAACTCCTTGAGCTTTTCTCTTGTGTAGTCCACCAATTTATAGTCTGACAGCATTTTTCTAAATGTGATCACATTTAATCTCCCTACAACTGTGTATCTCATTTGTAAAGACGGGGTTGTCTAGTTAGGAGAGATCCTAGCAGGTGCTTAGGGTTTTGCTCTAACCTTAAGGAGGAGTGTTCAAACCCAGATCTGTCCAATTTCCAAGTCTTCGTTTCATTGGGTCACTTGGGTATCGGAAGCAAAGGATAAAATGAGTGCCAAGGAGAAAGATGACAGTAACATTAATTTCTATTCCTTATCTTACCAAAATAAGATTTGAGGTAGGCAGTTACATTGGATATTGGCTTGATACAAAGAAAGCAAAGTGAAATAATACGAGGCTGTAGACTTTGCCATAGGATACGAAGATGAAATTAGGATACAACCTAAAACATAGATATGTAAATATACACCTATGCTGATTAGCCTGCATGATTTAGATTTTTGTTCCATGTTTAGGTAATTGAAAGTAATTGAAGCTCTTGAACTTCCCCTCTTCCCCAGTAAGGTTCTCTTTCTTTTAGTTTTTCAGGTAGTTGCCACACACCAGACTCTAGTATTGTTAATATAACTTTAAGATCCTAAATCAGTACAATTGATTGATTGCACAGATTTTCCAGTTGTGTGTTTGGAAAGTTCCTTGACGCCTTTGAAGTGGAGGACTTGATTTAAGCATTCCTCATGTGCTCCTTGCTATTACGAAGTATTTGCAGAATTCTTTCCGCAAATTGAATGTGTGCTGTTTTTAATGCCCGCCCCATCCTTTTACATTTTAGAAGGCTCATTTATTGATAAGAGAAGCAGGCATTCTGGCCCTCCACCACCTGTTAGGCCCAGGGCATGGTTTGGTGAGGCTTTCCCACATTGTTTAATTCTTAAGACTGATCTTTTCCTCATGTGACTCTACCCAGAATAGGCAGCTAAAAACATCTTTGAAGTCTTAGAAACATGTATAAATTGCAACTCCTTGGGGATCTCCTGCAGTTCCCACATGACTCGATATTCAGGTTTCAGGCCCCATGCAATGAGGACCTGTCAAACCATTGGCTCAGGGCTCATAGGTTCTTTGTTCTTTGTTTTGATGCTCAGCGATTGTGATTGAAGAAACCACAGTTGCTTTTCTATAATGAGTCCAACCCTCTTCTAAGAAATCTGTGTTTGACACTAGGAAACTTCTAGGGAAATTATCCAGTGATTTGTAGAAGCATTCACAGGCCCTAGTGTTTTGGTGTTGAACAAGTGTAGTTCACAGAGATGCAGTACCAGTCGTTTTCCAATACATCTTAAAAACACAGATGAGAAATTTCTTCTCCAGTATCTTGCATGTCATTCTCTCCTTTCTCTACACATGGCCAGCTCTCTATTATGAATGTAATAGATTCCTTACTGAGTTTTCATTTTTTGAGCTTTTAAACTCTAGTTAATTTTTCCATTTGCTACCAGAGCATATTTGATATACCAAAGTACATACTTGATCTGGTCCTTTCTCTCCTTCTTAAAGAAGCCTCAGTGGCTTCTCACTAGTCACAGAACTCATGTATGTCCCAAAGCGTGACATTCAAAGCCTTTGTAATTTGATTCCAACTGACCTACTCCTGTTACTCCATGAAGATCTTGTTCAAAACCTTATTTAAATGCTACTTTCCCACTTCTATTCTTTATAGTCACCTTCATCTCTAATATGTACTGTTTCTTCTTTCTTGTCCCATCTCTGTTAAGTTGATTCTACTCAGAAGTCAAAAGAAGCTCAAATGCCACCCCTACCAGGTGGGTTTTCTACTTGGCATTCTTTCAGTGTTCATTGTATACATATAGCTCCCTTTTTTGGTACCTCTATTTTGGTACCTGTACTGTAGAATGTCTTTCATTATGGTTGTAGGTAGATTAGAGTAATTTAATAGGTTTTGTTAATGAATGAAAATATTCACTCATCAGCAAGCTCTATTGAATCATGTATTGACATCTATGGTGGGTACAGAGATTGAACACTTCATCTATCAAAGTCACTATAGCCTAGTGAGAGAGATGACAAGTGTATAGACCACTGAAAAACAGTGGAATAAGAATTGTGATAGAGAAAAGACCACTAGGGACACAGGGGAGGGACACCTAACCAGATGGAGTCCCCCATCTATTGATGCCAAAGTCCAAAAAGATTTCATGGAAGGAAGATTTGACCAGGCAAAGAAGGGTGGGCAAGGCCGTGAAGAGATGCTGAATCTTGTTCCCTAGTACTCCCTACAGTTCCAGCTCAGGTTAGTTTCTTGAAGAGAATAAATGCTTAGTAATTTATAGAGCCAAGTTACTGAATTAACAAAATAAGGTTAATTTGTTAAGAATCTGAAATAACTTTAATAATACCAACTGCTGGTATTTTTTGAGCAGAGTACACCAGGCAGCATGCTGAAAGCCTCAAATGATGATTTAATTGAATCCTTACACCAACCATACAGAACTGATATTCTCATTTTATGGGTGGAGAAACTAAGAGTTAGAGATGGGAAGTGACTTACCCAAGGTCACATGGCCGGTAATGAGGATTCTAAATCTAGAAGCTGGACTCTGGAGCTCAGGTTTTATCCTACTCTACTGTGCAGAAAAGTTGACAGGATGTCTTCCATCACTGACAGATTTACTTGGCAGTTGGTGTGTTAATTCCTCATAATATCTTTATATTTAGTTGTGACAATGATTTAATCTTAGACGATGTCCTGAGGCTACTTCTTTTAGTTTTATGGGAAATGGCTATTTTTATGATGCTAGCTAAAAGCACGTTTAAACAATTTTCCATTAAGTAGGGAGATGTTTTCCCTTCTAATATCAGAAGGAGTCATTAAATAAAATTCTACAAAGACTCCCTGATAGCAACCTTATGCATTTCTCTGCATGTGAAATCCAAAAATTTAAAATCTGGGCAGAATTATAGTGTTCCTTTGGTCCACTCCTCTCTTTATACAGATAAAATAATAAAATCACAGTGTTTTAAATCTAGTTGAGACCGTAGGCATGATGTACTCCTACCTCCGTATTTTCTAAGTGGAGCAATTGAAGTCTAGAGAGTGAAGTGTCTTTCTCAAGGTTTCCCAGCCAGTGCAGGCAGAGTCAGGACTGGAACCTATATCTGCCTCCAGCCCACTACTTCAGACTTGGCAGATGGAGGCATAACCAGCCTCTGTTCACTGAGGACACAGAGGCCATGCTGTACTCATTGTTGTAGTTCTACCATGTAGACTGGGAGCTCAGGTGAAGTGGAATGAAGGACTGACTGCCTGGTGCTGATTGCTACGAAATTATAATGATGGCTAAAGTGAATACGCTGGCTATGCCTGTCTAGACGAGGCATCTGTTTAACTGATATATGGTCTCTGTAAGAATTTTTTTTTACCTTGGTTTACCACTTCGGTTTTAAGGATCTAGTGGAAACCTATTTCTTATACTACTTACACTTAGATGATTTCCTCTCAGTTCTAATAACCATAGCTTGCTTGCATTGTGACTGAAGATTTCCTTTCTTGTGTCCCTATTTTGTTTCCAGGGCTTAAAGCTAAGAAATTACTTTACCAGATTTCTCTGGAGACTTATACCTACTCCTTTCAGATTTCTGAAGCAGTTTGGTGCTATTTTTATTCCACAATTGCCATTGTGAAAACAGAACTTGCATTATTTCATAATAGATATTTCACCTTGGTGTTGAAAAAATTAAAAAAAAAAGAAATTCAATCTGTACTCAATCCAGCAGCCAGGTTCCAACAGGAATTTTTTTGTCACATGGTCCCTATGTTGAAAACGTGTGTTTTCTTTGAGGCTAATTACTAAACCCAATGTTGGTTATGTGCTGTTTACTATTAAAATTTCCCCCTTGCAGTTTAATATTGTTCTAGGAAAGGAAATGTAGGTTGAATAAGAATAGCAATTGATGGGACCATATGTCATAAGGATAATAAATGTTCCTGGTAAATGTGTTAATGAAGAGCATGGCTGATGGGTTATAACTGTACTAAACCGAGATGATTTGACACCATTTACTCTGTAGAAATTTAGCATAAATAGTATATATATAAATCATATGTATTTAATCATACAATTTATGATTAAACAAAACCATAGTATTTTTTTCACTTTCAATTTTTTAATGAGTTAAAGAACTGTTAGAATTGTCAATTAAAATATGCAAAAAGGAGATATCAATAATCTTATAATTCACAACACTGTAAAAAAATGTAGGAATTAAATATGCTTTTTATTAACATTCTATGACTTTGGTAAGTGTGAGAGGAAAGCAGTTTGAAGTGATAAAAGTTAGTATAGACCTCCTGAGCTTGCCCTTCCCATTTTTTTTCTTTTTTGTGAAAAATTATAGACCACAACATGTTTTCTTCTGGTCGTACAAATAATATCAACACCTGCTCAGCAAAATGATTTCCACTAAGGAGCTGGGAACGAAACTATCAGAGTGATATTTTGAGAGGCTTTCGGCCCATATTTTGCACTGTGGTGACTCCTTGCAGCCAGGTGGTGCTATGCATAGGACTTGACGATTAGGTTCCGTGGCAACTTTTTCTAAGTCAGTATTTTTCCTTGAAAGATGATTGTTTTAATCCTCTCAAAGTTTAGGCTAAAACTTTCTAATTGCATCTACACAAAAGAGAGCCACACAGCAGGTGGACAGACAGTGAGAAAGATCAGTTAAAGCCACATGCCTCATGATACTGTGCTAGATGGAACTTCTCTGTGAGTGAGCTCTTCATGGCTAAGCTATGTGAAGCAGAAGGTGCGTTAATCTCTTAAACTCTAGGGTAATTTTAGTAAATGGGTGAACATTAATTTAATGTGATATCTCCTTGGCCCAAGAGTTAATACACCTTCAAAATGGCCTAATTTTGTCCCAAACAGACTTTTGTCTCTTGATGAGAAAAACATGGTTAAGCCTGAGATGGTTAACCTTCCCCACCGTCCTGAGCTCAACTCCAATTTCTGCTCGACTCCTGTATCTCTACTGCCTTCTTTGAAAAGCACCGTATTTCAGATTGCCAAGTAGAATATAGGATGCCCAGGTAAGTTTGAAT
Source organism: Eidolon dupreanum (assembly GCA_028627145.1). Lineage (NCBI taxonomy): Eukaryota > Metazoa > Chordata > Mammalia > Chiroptera > Pteropodidae > Eidolon > Eidolon dupreanum. Next base: position 165,550,409 of record CM053502.1, read on the forward strand.
TTCAGATAAGTAGCAAAGAATGTTTTATTACAATTATGTCCCATGTGATATTATACTAATATATTATATAAAACGTATGTAAAAAAACATTTGTTGTTTATCTGAAATTCAATTAACTAGGCATCTTGCATTTTTATTGGCTGAATATGGCAGCCCTAGCCATGTTGCCTCACGCTTCCTTCCTTCCTTCCTTCCTTCCTTCCTTCCTTCCTTCCTTCCTTCCTTCCTTCCTTCCTTCCTTCCTTCCTTCCTTCCTTCCTTCCTTTCTTTCTTTCTTTCTTTCTTTCTTTCTTTCTTTCTTTCTTTCTTTCTTTCTTTCTTTCTTTCTTTCTTTTTCTTTTCTCCTTTCCCTTCCTTCCTCCCTCCCTCCTTCCCTACCTCCTTTCTTTTTTCTTTCTTTTCTTTCTTTCTTTCTTTCTTTCTTTCTTTCTTTCTTTCTTTCTTTCTTTCTTTCTCTTTCTTTTTTTTCTTTTTTACTATGTTTTATTTTTGAAGCCTGAAGGTTAACTTTTAAGGTTATCCTTCAAGGTTATCCTTCTAGCTAGTACACAGATGCCTGCCTGTCTTTTTCTACTAGGAAAGAAGGCGATCTGATGTAGAATTTGCACACTTATTTTTGTCATCATTATTGATCACAATTAAGGATCTGGGTTTAAAGTAAACACAGAATGACCTAGCTGTTCATGCTGTTACTTGAAAAGATAAGGCAATTGAAATACAAGGCAAATTATTACAATGAGGAGAAAATCAAGGAGTTAGATCTTAATAAAAAGAGACCTCGATCTTAGAACTAGTAATTAGGTAACTTTTGTGAGGGAGTAATATAGTAAGTACCATAGAAATAACAGTTTTCTTGGTTGTTTTGAGGGAATTCTCTTATTTTTTTGCAACATTATTGGATTTCAGGAAATAGTAGTTTAGAAAAATAATTCTTTTAAATGCTCTCTAAAGTGTGAAAGATGTAGAAGAAAAACTACAACTCCTATTAGACAAAGTATTAAACAGATCTACACTCTGCCTTATTCCACCTCCTCAGTTTGCAGCATGTTGGGGTGGCCGAACTGATAGCAGGGGAAAATGAGCTTGGCCATGATGGCTTGAGACACAGAATGCTGCATGAGGGGCCTCGGTGCGTGGCTGCAGATGGGCTTGTCGGGATGGGGTGTGTCACGGGAGATCTGCACTGTGCGGCTGCAGCGGGGATGGTGGAGAAGTCAAGATGTGAAAACACAGGTGCCTGGGAGTCAGTGAGATAAGGAAATGGCCGGATAACTATGCACGAGTGATTTCTGGGGGGAATTTCTCTCCAGTCTTTTTGGCGAGACCATAGGGAATGGAGCGTGAGTGAGAATTCCCAAGTCCTTAGAAATATTTCTTTTACTCATTCCTAACCCTTTAAAGCACTTCCAGCAGCATACTCCAAGGTAGCCAGGAAGAAGGGTTGGAGCAAGGCTAGAACTGTTCTCCACAGTTCTCAGTCGCTTAGGAAACACTGCTTTAGCGGGTGGCAGCGGGTGGCAGCGGAGGCCACTGGCTGGTAGCTCAGTGATTTCGCTTCAACTGGATGAAAGCCAACTTTGAGCAGAACACTGGGGACGGGGCGGTAGTGATTCGAAGACTGGTTTGGTTGATTGTGTTTGGCTTCCTCACATGCGTCTGCCTTGCCAAAATCTAGCAGAAGAATCAGGAAGAGTATTTTAGAGTTAAATACAAAAAGTTATAAATACCACTTATAGGAGTAATAAAGATAGATAACGTTGATTTTCTTCTGATCAAGGTCAAGTCTGGTAGGAAGTTAGAGTCAGTGAAGTAGAGGCTGGGACTCTGAGCTCTTATCCCCAGGGATTGCAGGTTGCTTCTGATTCCACTGTGTAGACAAAACCATCAGAGGACACTGTCTAGGAACCGGAGGCCTCTCCAGAGGCTACTGTGCAGAGGCGGAAGCTGGAACACGCCAGCCTGGGCCAGAAGGAAGGCCTGAGACACTCACGTTTCAAAGAGGAATGGAGCAGCCGTTCACATTCGTTTGTTCTCATTTCCCAGTATTTTATTGGTTCCATATGATTTTAAAAATCATCTGAAAATTTCTCTTAAATACCATTCCTCTAATTGACAATCTTTTTTAAAAATTTTGTTTTATTAGTTTCAAGTATACAATAAATTGGTTGGACATTTATATAGTTCACAAAATGATCCCCCTAATTGCTCCTTCTCTCCCCTGGCCCTCCACCCGGCCATTACATTACTGCTGACTCCATTCCCTGTGCTGTGCTCCCCATCCCTATGACCTCTATCAACCACTGATTCGTATTCCTTTAACCCTTAACCCCATTCTCCTACCTCCTCCACCCCCACCCCTCTGGCCATCACCAGATTGTCCTCTATATTTGTGATTCTGTTTTTGATTAGTTTGTTCTTTTTCATTCTTAGATTCTGCATATAAGTGAAATCATATGGTATTTATCTTTGTCTGACTCATTTCACTAAGCATAATAACCTCTAGGTCCATCCATGCCATTGCAAATGGTAGGATTTCATTTTTTTTTTAACGACCGAGTGATATTCCATTGTATATATGATCCATAACTTCTTTATCTAATCATTTGTTGATGGGCATTTAGGTCGCTTCCATATCTTGGCTATTGTAAATTGTGCTGCCATGAATACTGGGGTACATAGATCTTTACGAATTGTTTTGATTTTCTTTGGGTGAATACCCAGAAGTGCAATAGCTGGATCAAAAGGTAGATCCATTTTTAATTTTTTGAGAAACCTCCAGACTGTTTTCCAAAGTGGCTTTTACAACCTATTTCTCATTGTACAAATGAACTGATCCTGAGCAGATTTTTAGAGCAAATCCATTCTGGAGAGTTTGCTGTGATCCTGAACGTTAAGTCCTGACCTTCTTCCGAGTCAGGGCTTTGTGGGGGGAGTCAGTAGTTTTAACTCCATAGGTGGCCACCGCAGTGGCGAGGCAACAGGGTGGGCCTTTGCTGACCTGCGTAATCCTCGGGTTCAGTCTTTAAGAGTGTCACAGCCTTTTAGAGGGTGCAGATGGCTGTAGGCTCAGGTGTCCATTACACTGGTCAGGTAGCTGATGTCAGTGACTAGCTGCTTGGTGGAGTGTGAGGTCAGCTTGGGATTGGGAGAAAGTCCCAGCTACTTGGGACTCAGGCTTTAGAAAACTTTACTGACTTTCTGGGCACCGCATTGGGCCATTGGTCTAAGAAGTAATTGAAATCACAGTCTGGTTTTGAGTGACCACTCTATTGATGTTGTAAAACCTCCACCTAGGTTCACTGATGGTTGCCCATTCATTCATTCATTCATTCATTCAACAAATGTTCGTTCAACTGATATTTATTGACCAGCTACTCCACAGCAGGCACTATTCTAGGCACTGGGAACAGACCCATAAGCAAATAAGACAAACCAGTAAAGTTTCCATTGTTAAGGTGACATTTAAGCAAAGATTTGAAATAGGGAAGGAAATGATACCATGAGGGGATATCCATTGAAAATTATTTCAGGCCAACATGACCTCAGTGAAAAGTCACTGAGGTGGGAACCTGGAGTGTGTAAGAGAGAGAGGCCAAAATGACAGGGGAGGAGTAAGAAGCTGGAAGGGAGTATGCAGAGGACCGTAGGGGTCAGAATGAGGGGACCTTTGTAGGTCATTGTCAGGACTCTGGCTTCTACTCCAACTGAGTTGGAGATCCAGTAGTGAGTTTTGAAGAGGGAAATGACCTGATCTGACTTTTTATTGTGAAAGTTTTCAAACCTTTACAGAAATGGAACAGTATAATGACCCTTCACGTATTCATCATCCAGCTTCGACAGTGGTATTTTATTCATAAATATTTCTGTACGCATTTCTAAAGGATGAAGAGAATTTTTAAAACACAACTCTGTTATTATTATTGTCATATTTTAAAAACTAACATTATTTCTTTAAATATCAACAATTTGAATTGATAGGTACTTCAGAGGTGGAAGTTTGTACTATCTACGAACTTGAAATATGTTTTAAAAGTTAACATTAACATCTGGCTTCAGGATTTTCCATAAACATTATTCAAAGCCACCAATCATCTACCTAGAGAAAATACTATTATTTTTATTTTCAAATGAGGAAAAGTGCCATAGAGTTACTTACATGTTAAGTAACTTATTCTAAAGTCCTTTAGATAGTGGTTTAGAAAATTCTGACAAACTGCGAGTGACTTATCCAAACTTGAATTTTCTTTTGCTCTATTACCTATTTTTGTCTATGAGAAATTTGAACAGGCATTTGGGCACATATCAGGACTGATTCATTAACCTCTCAAGGTATTTTTAATTATTGCAAGGACTATCATGGGATAAGCTCTATGTAATTCAATTGAATTATTAAATTGAATTCAATTTAAATAAATTCAGAAGATTTATTGGCTGTCTCTCATAGATTTGATGTTGCTCACAAGGATTCCACTGTCTAACATGTGTAGCCATATGTTGCAATGCAGGGTGGGGGAGCCGAGAAGATGTAGGTACAGGTGTGGAGGCAGCAGAGTGGAGAAGCTGAGTGTAAATGTCAAAGCTTCCCACCAGGAGATCCATACGGTGTGAAGCTCTATACATGTATCCCTCGTATTTCTTGTGGCTTCAGATGACATGATCTGCAAATGTTGTCATTGCTACACTACAGAGTGATCTACTGTATCTTCTTAGAGTAAGCAAGACTTTTTCTTTTTTGCATCGTTGGCAAAAGAATAGGTCGCTCTTTGAGCTTGCTTCCTGTAGAGTGGATAGGAACAGCAAAGAAGACTAACGCTGAGGATTTAACTTTCACACCTAACGAAGCCCTTAGTACATGCCCAGAGGCATTAACATTTCTGGAGGCTGATTGTGTTTAAAAGTGTCACCTCACCATGGACAAAGTTGTTCTGTGCAGAAGGACCACGTTAAACCATATCCAGACTGTCTCCCACTCCAGCATGGCTCGTTCGCTTTGGAAGTCTTTCCAGCCATGCGTGGCATCTGGCAGAACCACAGGAGATGAATTATGTTTCCTTTGCCTTTGATATTGCAGCCATATTTTCTCCTAGTTAGGTCCCCACCTCAACCGTTGTTGATAGTGCTCAGTGAACTAAGGAAATGTCAAATATTCAGAAGTATTCTCCCCCTTTTTCTTGTCTCTCCAATTCTTGCCTTCCTTCTCTCTAGTTTTTTTTTGTTTGTTTGTTTGTTCTTTCTTTCTTCAGGTTTCCTCCTGCCTCATATTAGAGAAGCGACGTTTTTGTGGGAAAGTCATTTTAACAGTTTGAAATACAACAGCGATCACGGACGGCTCCCTCTGATGGCATAGATAGATGTCTGTCATCTTTAATCAGTCATGGGAGGGAGCGCTGAGCAAGCTTAAATGCGGTGCTACCTGTTTCTTCTTCCCAACTCATTTCTATGCATTTTATTACTCTTGGGAAAGAGTTTTAAAAAACGGGCTGTGTACTCATGAAACGCATTGAAGAAATTCTAGCTGATTATAGATGTTATTGTTGGTTTTAGAAACATAGGACAGAATCATGGTCACACATTGGTAGAGCTGGAGAGGAATTTAGAAAACATAGTTGAGACTTCTCATTTTACAAAGAAACTGAGACACAGAGAGTTTGGTAACTTACTTAAGCCATGCAGTTGTTATTGGCAGCGGTTTATCTAGAACCCAGGAGTTCTGACTCAGTCTAGAACTTTCCCACCATGGTACGCTGCCTCTCTCATTCTACCCTGAAGCTTATTACATCTGCAGCAATGTGATCCTTAATGACATACAGGTCCCCAAATAATTTCTGTATGTAAAAATTTCCATTTGCGAATCTGGATATGTTCATGTGGAGTTTTTACATGATGATGTGTTGTCCCTATCTCTTGACTAGGATCATAAATTGAATGATTTATGGATCACGCTCAAAAGCAGACCAGAGTCCAGGGTTGGAAGCAGGATTGTTTTTGGTATTTGGAGTTCAGCCCGTGTGCTTTTTCCCAAAGACTCAAGTCTTCTTCCTTGAGTTGTCTGTTTTCCTGGGACAGAGCTACCCTCATTCTCTTCCTTCTGTTTGCCCTCTCTTTATCCCTCCTCCTCTTTCTACCCCTCCTTTTGTATCTGTCCTTTGACTTAGGATGCTCGCTGCCTGGCTGGTAGGGAGTAGATGCTTAAGCAATGCTGTTGATTGAATGAATGCATTTCCTGACATATCCGAGTATGAGCAAATTATTATTTTCCTAATATCGTGTCATATATTCTGTGGAAATTAGGTGAGAAATCAGACTTGTTTTACAGAGGTGTGGTGTCAAACCACAGCTCTCTTGACTTACCTCTTTTGTGTCATCTATATGCTTGGTTTCTTGCATCTCATTTTGAGCTTCTTATCCTCACTGTTCATTAGCACTTGCAAAAACTTGGTGTGAGTAGAGAAAAGAGAAGTGATGAAACTCAAATCAGGTCATTTGGTTACTACACCTTAGTCACTGATAAAAGATCAAAAGATGTTGACTTTGTGGGGTTTTTAGGGAACTGTACGCCAGGCTATTCTTGTTGCCCATTAGTGTGGAAAATCAACACTTGCTTGTATTTTGGGGTGAAGATAGTTTTCTTAAGTACATGGGAAAACCTCTTGACATTTTACAGAGAGCCTTAAGTTCTGAATGTCGAATGCTAATGTTCTTCGTGCATAAAGAATTTCAGAACTCTTGTATGTGAACATTAGTGACACGTTATTTTCTGTCTGTGAGTTAAAATATCTTCTGTGATCATATTTTTAGGAAATTTTCAAACTTTCATCAAGCCATTCTTCTTTGTGATTGTCAGCTCCATTAACACTGTTTTCCTGAAAATCAACAGACTTCTCAGCCTTTGCACTAGAAATTGAATTAGTGTTTTCCTTTCAAAAAAGTATTATTGGCCTTGTAATAAATTATTATAGGACATTTCTGATGGGATTTCTATTAATGAGTTTAGGGATGAAATCTGAAGTAATGACTTTGTTCCTAGATGTGACATACTCTGCCCTTGGCTTGTGATGCCTTTGCGGGGAGTTCTCCAGGACTCTGTTCTCTGTTATGGGGCTGGGCTCTGGGGACACACTGCCTGAGTCCTCACTCCACAGTTTCCTGATTGCGTGACTCTGGCGAGTTACCTAACCTTTCTGTACCTTGATTACCTCATTTTTAAAACAACTGCAGTAATAATAGTACTATTAGAGCCATTTTGAGGGTTTAACAAATTAATTACACACAAAGCACTTTAAAGAGTGCCTGCCACAACCGTCAATTAAGTGTGAAAATTTTCTTACCTATTCCTTCAGTCCCTTTTATCTAAAGACACCAAAGGTCATGCTAGGTTTTCCAGAAACCCAGAGTTGTGGTCTGAACTTTGACTGAAGCTGAAGTAGCAGCTATAACTCTTTCTCTAGATAATTTCATGGAGCTGCATTGAACCGCATATATCACCCATCACTTTAGGGAAGTTTTTTTTTAAACCTCTTAGGAAAGAACATTGTCTGCTTCTGTTTATTAAGTAGGAGACACAATAAATGCAAATAAAATTGTACCCACTGAATAGATAATATGAGGCAAGAGATAACGTTTTTAGATAAGCAGTATAAAAGAGCTATAGTCTTTAATTTCCAAAAGAGTTGAAAAGACCTGTTTTTGTTATTTAGAAAATAATTTTTAACTTGCCAACTCCAGAATTGCATGGTGTAAGGGGTTACCTCAAACTGGCCCAGGAATCATCTAATTTGAGTATTCTAAAAATGAAATTCAGGACTTTTTCTTTCTATACTCTACCATTTTAGGTCAACTTGTCCATTCTTTTTAAGAACATGTATTTACTGCCATGGAAAATCAATAAGATTGCATTAAAATATAAATACAAAATTGCATGGAGAGTAGAAATACCTATAGGTAAGTTCTGGTCATAGGCAAAAAGTAGCTCTATGCCCATTTAAATATTGATATTTGAAGCAGAGAGAGAAAATGTATTTCGATTGATTTGTACATTGATACACATGGCCATCATCATTTGACTTCTCATTATCTTGTTGCAACATTCTATTATTGCAGTAGATTCAGCTATGCCTCTTGCAAAGTTATTCTTCATTCTTTATTGATTAATTTATCCAGTAAGTATTTATTAGATACTTTCAATGTGCAAAGTACCAAATCAGGTGCTTTGGAGATGATTAAAAACTACTTAGAATATAGTTCCCATACTCTTGAAAAGCTTACGTCCTAGTTGAGAAAGCAAGACATACAATATGGAACATATAATTTTACTCCTTTCACAAATGACAATTGAATACTTCCTATTTGTCAATCCTGTGCTGGAAACTGGGGAAAAAAGGTGACTGTAATACAATTTCTTTCTTGGAGACTCACAGTGAACACAATTCCAGAATGTTCTGTCTGTGATATTCTAGGAACGCATGTTGATTCTGTTGAGAAAGTCAGCGGCTGCTACTACTGACAGGTGGTATTTTCGCTCAGGGGATTTTTGCCTTTTGGTCAAGATAGGAAACAGTGTGGGCAAAGGCCCAGCGATATACTAGCTTGATCGGGGAAGGGTGACACATAAAATTAACCATTATAAGGAGGGGTAGAACTGGAGATTAGACAGCAGCCAGGTCACAGTAGCTAATGCTAAAAAGTCTTGAATTCCTCCCCTAGGCCGGGGAAGTCCTAGTCTGAAGTCTTTTGGGAAGACCATTCATAAGAAGCCTGTGAATACCCTAAGATTTTAAGCAAAATCTACATATCTATAAATTAGGTATTTTTCTAGGGTCTGCCATCCAAAGATTAAGAAGCCTTATCATAGATGTTGAGGAGACATGGAAGGTTGCAAATAGGGGTTCATTTTGCGAGGTAGAACCATGCTCTTGCTGTTGTGTGGAGGACAGATTTGCAATGAGGAATGTGCAGGCATGGAGTTGGGAAGGCTGTCGAGAAGACTCACCATGTCTGTGTAGTCATTCAGGTGGCAGATATTTACTAATCACTTTACTCTGTCAGACTGTGCTGAGCATGAGCTGGGAGACCATGCTAAGTAAGGCGGCCACAGTCCCTGCCATAGTGAAGGTTATGGTGTATGGGGTAAAACAGATGATTAAACACAGCACAACCAAATGTTCATCCATTGCATCGATCATTTATTTGTTTATTCAATCATTATTTCTATGCTTGGCTCTCTTCAGGGTGCTGGAGGACAAAGCTTACATTTTGGTAGGGAAGACACACAATAAAATAAATTAAAATGTGGCTCGATTTCAAGTAGTGGTAAGCGCTATAAAGAAAAAACAAACCAGTGTAAGAAGGTGGAAAGTGATAGGGAGACTACTTTAGAAAGGTCAGGAATAGGCTCTTGAGAAGGTGAGAAACCCTTCATGGAATAGGGAAGCAAGTCCTACAGAAGGTTGCTGAGATGTGGAAGTACTTGGTGTTTGTGGAGCCGCAGCAAAAAGCACTTGGAACTTGGAGAGCCAGGGAGGGAGTGTGAGGAGTGGAGGGTGGAGTGACAGGCAGGGGACTGATCATGCTGGGCCTTTAAATTTTATTCTTGATGTGGTAGGAAGCTGCTGAGGTTTTGAATTGAGGAGTATGACTCTGACTCCAGCGTGTGTGTGTGTGTGTGTGTGTGTGTGTGTGTGTGTTTAACATACCACCAAGCAATTAATTCTGACACTATCTACCTGGAGACTATCTACCTGGAGATAGTGTCAGCCCCACAGGTTAAGAGCTCAGTCCTATAAGACTGTCCTTCACTTCACATGCCAATCACAAACCCTGTGCTTCTGACTGACTAGCTATAAATCAGAGGCTCCGATGAACCTCTTTTTAGGTTCGATTAATTTATTAAGATAACTCACAAAACTCAAAGGACCATTTACTTACTAGATCGCCATTTTATTATAAAAGGATATAAACTGAGAACAGCTGGATGGAAGAGATGCATACAGAAAGGTATGAGGTAGGGGTATAGAGCTTCAATGCTCTCTCCAGGTGTGATACTCTCCCCAAATCTCCACACATTTACTCACCCAGAAACTCACCTAGTCCCCTCCTTTTGGATTTTTGTAGAGACTTCATTATGTAGGCATGTTTGGTTAAATCGTTGGGCATTGGTGATTGATTCGACCTCCAGCCCCTCTCCCCTCTGTGGAAATCAAGGGGTGAACTGAAAGTTGCAACCTTCTATTCATGGTCTCTTCCCTTGGCATTCAGCTCTATCTTTTGTCTGGTCCAAAAGTTACCTCATTAACATAACAAGAGACATCTTTGTCTCTCATCACTCAAGAAAATCTGAGGGTTTTTAAGAGCTCCATGCAAGAAACAGGGATAAAGACCAAAAATATATGTCTTATTATAAATCACAATATCACAAGGATTGGAAAGACCTTTACTACAATAGGAAGAGTTCAGGGTGCATGTAACCTAGCTCATGGAGCTCAACAAAGCTCCCTGGAGAAAATTAAGTTTAAGCTTCAAACTGGGGCATAAATAGGACTTATTCAGGGGTGAGGAAGGGTGTTCCATGCAGAGGGAACAGCATGCTTGAATACCTACGGTGGATCATAGGGCCATAGGACCATAATGGGAATGTACAACTAGAAGCACATTTTTTAGGAAAGATATTGAGTTTAGTTTTGCACACATTAAGTTTGAAGCTTCTTTGGGTCTTTCTAGAGGAGCTACAGAGTGGGTAATTGTCATCTAGGTCTGAAGTCCAGGAGAGGGGAATGAGATGGCATTTGGGTGTGGCCACATACAAGGCTGGGAATCCAACAAAGAAAGAATGTCAGCTGAGGCTGGCAGAGGGCCAAGGGCGGAACCCTGGGGAACATTGTCATTTAGGAGACTGGTGGAGAAAGAAAAAACACTGCAAAAGCAAGAGCAGTGCATAGTTGCTGGAGAAATATGAGCCAGTGTCTACCGAGGTGTCAAGAGAAGTGGTGAAGACTTTAAATGCTGTAGGGATTCAAAATTGAACCAGTGTGAGTTGAAATGCTTAAAATAAACCTAATGGATGATGGGGAACTAAAGCTTGGTTTTATAAGATAGATGAGATGTATATAGATGATGGGAGGCAGTGACTATATGAGGGGAATAGTGCAAGCAATTTCCCAGAGGTGGATATGATAAAATTTTGCTGAAGGAGCTAAAAGAGACCAATGCCTGTTAGAGCAAAGAATTCAAGAATTTGGGCTTAATTCTCTATGTTGATAATTTTTTTAATCTTTAGTGTCCCTGGTCTGTAACTCCCTAAAATTGTAAGCAGAAATTTGAGAGTTCATTTATGTGTTTTCTAGAAAAGATAGTTTCAGAGTTTTCACTGTATTCTCAAATAGGTCTATAACCTCTCTACACAACCCCCCCAAAAGATAATAATCCACAGATATAGGCAATGAGAAGTTATTAAAAGGCCAAAGTTGTATTTTGTGATGATTCCTTTGGCAGTGGCTGGCAGGATGCATTTGAGGAGTGATGGGAGGCAGGAGGCTAATTTTAGTAATTCAGACATGGAGTATTAATCTCTCAGGCTGGAATAGTAAAAACAAGGAATGCAAAGAAGAATAGGTATAGTGTTTTGAAGTATAGTGTTTTGAAGGTATAGTTGACTAAATTTGAGACCTATGGTGTGTCAGTAAAAATTGGGATCAGATGAGACATGATCCTTGTCTTCATTGAATTTTCTGTTTGCTAGAGGGAACATATGTTTGTCAATTACTTAACCATAGGACTGGAAATTGTGGTAACTGCCATGAAGGGAAAGTGTAGGGAACTTTGAGTGCACATAACTCTGGGGGCTGGATTTTGTGAGGGAGCCCCATGAAGCTATCCCATTAGCTGTTCATTACTCCACATATCTAGGGAGTGGACATCTATTGGTTCTTTTAATTTGGCTATGCAAATATTTCCTCTAGAAACTAAGGCTTTTAATATAAAAAAATGCTTGGCTAATCAGGAGAATATGCTTTTGGATGGCTGGTATCATGATTTATGGTTGGAAAAACAACAGTGTTTGATTATGTTGAGCTTCAAACTTTTCCTTTGATTAATGAAAATCTCCCTGGGAAATACTTATTATTACACTCTATTTTTACTCCGTCCAAGGGAGTTCATTCTCTGGACTCCATATGAATGCTGCAGACATCTCTCTTATTTATACTGAATATGTAATATAAGTAGGGCATCCATTTGGAAATATTTAGTACTCTGTCGATGTAACGAAGATGGAACTTAATCTCATCAATTGAGTTTCCAGTTTCCATAGGTGCCGTGGTGTTTTGTTTTGTTATCCGATCTCTCATGCCCTGTCATCCTTTTCCCTGTCGTTACTCTGTTCCTCAGCTACTGGCGTGCCTCGGAGTTACAATGTGTTGTCACTGATGCAAAACATCTCTCCACTTCTTACTTAAGCTTTTGCCCTAGTTCTTTTTAGAAAGTCTTGAAGGCTATCTGTGAGGCTGAAGAACATCAAAAGTCTTAATACATAGCTTGGTAAATTAGTCAACTTCTTATCTGGGTCATGTGAGAAAGTGCCTAGGATGAGGAGTTATAAAGGTTTGATGACAATTTGGTGAGAAAGGGATAAGAATTTTGCAAAGAGGGAAATGTTATAGTAATATGGCTAAAGAATTAATTAAATTTTCACTTAGAATAAAATGATAAGGGTATGACTAGCATTTCTGTAGTCTCTTAGTAGAGAGAAAGGACTTGAAGACATTTAGAACATGAAAATGAGAGAACTTAATTTGGTCCTATAAAAATAAGGAGAAACCAAAGGGCCTGTGAAGTTAGGTGAGAGAAAAGAAGATTGCCCTAAACATGATTTAAGCATTTTCTACCAAAGAAATGTGAAGCGAAAGTGCTAGGTCTGTGACAGGTGCAGTTCAGCAAGGCCAGGGTGAGGGCAGCAGGAAGAGATGAATCCAGGACCCCTAAAGACTTATCCCTGGAGACCACCCACAGGTTAGTGCCTGATCCATCCTTGTGGCTTGGTCTGAATTGAGACATGGACACCTTCCACTCTTTTCCTTTCCACTGCAGATTATGAGGCCAAGTTACTCTGCATTCTGAAGACACAGTTTTCTATCTGGAGGCAGTTGTGCCTTATCTTGTATAGTTTGGCACAATGAATACTAAAGACAACCTGAACACATTTCAAGGTGCCACAGGGCTTTGAGCCCATGGGATGATCTTACATGCCTTTTAGCTTGATATGAATGATATTCTTCTCTATGAGATCTTCATAGAGCAAGGCTTGGCCGAAGTGATAATTGACAATGTTACTTACACACATGAATTTCCAAGCTGGATAAAAATGTTGCTTTGTGGGGAGGAACTATGGCCTGTGTAATTTCCCCCTTTTTTTGAAGGCCTTCTGGTTTTATGCCCTATGTCTACAGTATATTTTTAGTATTCCAGGGCCATCTCAAAGATAAAGTATAGATAAAAGGCATTTTGCTGAAAGCATACATCTTTGCTAGATATGCTGAAAAAGGGCTTTTCTACTACATCTTTTATCAATACTTTAAAAAACAATATTCCTGTATTTCATTTAAGGTGAAATTATCACCTTAGTGGTTCAGTCACTGATTAATTCATTCAATATCACTATTACTTGAGACCTTATTTTAGATGAAGCATTATGCTGTAAACTTAGGATTTCAAAGATGAATAAGGCACAAGGAACTTAGCAGATAACAACTGAGGCAAGAATGTACAATTGAAGGAGGAGGGTAGTAAGTTGCAGAAGAGAAGCAAAGGAAAACCTGCTACTGAGTTCAGAACAGGGATAAATTATTTTGAGTGTGTGGGGATTAGGAGTAGCCGGTAAGAGAGGAATTTATGCAAAAGGTGACCTTAAATTTCAATAATCATCTCATAAACCTATTACGATGGCTACTATTAAAAAAAACAGTGTTGGGAAGGATGCAGAAAAATTGGAATTCTTGAAAATGGGAAAATAAAATAGTGCAGCTGCACCTTGGAACTTTTGCCAATGCATATACTATTCATTCATTCATTCATTCATTCATTTATTCAACAAACATGCATTGAATACCTGCTATGTGCTGGGCATTGGGCTGAATACTGGGACTACATACTTAATAAGATTTCTAAGACATTAAATCTGTCAATGTCATGCTTGCTAACCATCCCCCCACCCCCAAAGGCACTAAGCTTCTATAGTTAAATATTCACAGTTGCTTCTACTGACTTGAATCATGCATAAGATATTAGTAAACAAACAGTAAAGAGATTTGAGGTGGATTGGGGATGGGGGGCAGTTTGGCAACATGGTGATGAAATGGAAAGGCATGGGTAACAGAATATGAACTAGATGTGGAAAAGGCAAGCCAGCGCTCTCTAAGGATATTAAAAAATAAAGAACTCCTGTTTGAGGCTGCCGACCTAAGAGCTAAGTAATTTAGAATGGAAAAAATGGCAAAGTCAGAGGCACTCAACCCAAGGAGCCAGTATTTTGTGAATGTTATGGCGGGTATAGTTTGAGAACCACTGCCACAAAATCGTGGACAATATTAATGAGTGAGAAGGAAAGAAGGAGGTTGTAAAATTTGAGCTGAAAGGAAAGACAGTGCTTATGAAGTAAAAGTCAGTGTGGTCTGGCTATTTGGGTGGGGACTGGAAGCAGGAAGCTTCAGTTTTCTGAACTAAGAGACCTTGGAAGCTCTATCTTCAATTCACTTTATCACATCCTAGTATTATTATTTTTTTTAATCTCATAGGAACCTTCACTCTATGTATCCTTCTAACATTTTTCTACTTCTCTTATTCTCTTTTTTCTTATACACCCTGGAACATTCCATTTATTTAAATATATATTGAGCACAAACTACATATCAGGCAAGTACTGGGCTCTGGCCATATGCCCCCAATTCTCTTATACCACCTTTATTTGGTTGTACCTAGCAAATCCTGGATTGATATAATTTCTCCTCCTATGCCTAGTTAGATAAGAGATGAAAACTTAGTCTCATCTACTACTTTTTTTACCTTTTTCTCCCAACTTTGAGGTATGTTAATTGAGACTGTTCCTTGTACCTGTGTTTTTAATCCTGACTGCTCTACTTTCCCCTCTGTGCACCCTCAACCATTTCCTCTTTACTGGCCCATTCCTTTCAGTCTACATGAGGCCTTCTCAGGTCTCTTCCATCATAAAAATCCTTATTTGTCTTTATTTTCTTTAATGACCATCCTATCTCTTTTCTTCCCATTCTTGTCCAAGTTTTCAAAGGAATGGCTTTCACTCATTTTTGTTTTCTTGCAGTCCACCCACTTTTCCACTCACTGAATTTTGGCTTGTGCCCACACTCTCTATTGAAACTCCTTGCTAAGTATCTTCTTGGTCAAATCCAGTTTCACTTTACCAGTCCTTGTTTAATTGGGCTTTTATGTCCCGTTTGGCACTAGTGATCACTCTCTCCTTCTTAAGTTTTCTACTTCCTTAAAACTTTTTACTTCTCTATTTCTTTGGTTCTCTCAGAACTTTCTTACTGTTACTTCCCAATTTTCTTTCTGGGATATGTTTCCTTTAGGAAGGGTTTAAAGATTGGCATAATCATCTGCGTTCTTCTCTTTTCATTCTACATGCTTTTACAGAGTAGTTTTAGATATTGAATAGTATCCTCAATTATAGTCAAGTTATAAAAATGGATATCCAGGGTTACCTGGTGACAATGATATAAAAATGTGAATTATCTTTCTGCACAAATTCTATGTCATTCATCAGTTCACCTGAGTTTCAAATGCCCCAGATGTTTTATACTTTGTTTCCTAAAGACCCTGAGTGTGGTCTAGAATTGGAATGAGCATTGGTCTCTAATCATTCTGAGTTAATTGGGAATTCCTGAAAAAATTGAATAAGTCAATTAGAAACAAGCTAATTTCATTTTGTAATTTTCTGAATAACATATTCTGGTGTAGGCAGTCCACTTTTTGAACAAGTTTGCAATAAACAATTTTCCCTCAAGGTTAATATAACAGGCAAACACCTTTTGCTGTGACAGACGGCAAAAGGTAATGAAAGATTAGCTTACATTATGATTCATTATTTCAAAATGTCAGAATAAAGTGAATCTGCTGCATCTCCCAAGCCTCTTGTTCTTTAGAGGAGAGTGCATGTTTTACTTTTCTAATGTTAATGGATTCACTGTTTTTTTTTTCCTCCCTTCTTTCCTCTCTCCTTACTTCCCACCCCCCAACCCTTTCTTTCTCTCTTTATTTTTTTCCCAGGCCAAATTCAGATAATCGGCGCCAGAGTGGCAGAGAGAGATTGGCCAGCACCGGTGAGAAGGGAAGCATGGCCATGGAATCTGCCAAGGAGACTCGCTACTGTGCAGTGTGCAATGACTATGCCTCAGGCTACCATTATGGAGTCTGGTCCTGCGAGGGCTGTAAGGCCTTCTTCAAAAGAAGTATTCAAGGTAATAGTGTGTTGAAAACGACATATTCCATTTTTGATCCTATGAGGGGAAGCAAGTGAGGAAGGAAAGCGTATAATCAGCTACTTGTATAAAACACCAAAACCCAGTAGGTTTACTAGTATCTTTGGTAGAAACATAGAGAAAAGACAGGAGCTGAGGAGAAGGAATTGACGAATGCCAGGGCAGTGGTGGCTGAGTAATTATGCTTCGTTCATTTGTTAAGAGCATCTCTACAGGAAGAGGGTTTCAATAGCTGTTTTCAGAGATGTTATCTGTGCCCTAATAGGGGGATGGTAAGCGGATATTTATGTATTGCTGGCAACTAGGCACATATGATATAGTGTGATATTAATTGTCTATACATAATTATCCTCTCTACCTTGGCTTTGTCTAAATGAATATTCTGTTCTGACCTTTGCTCCAGACCAGTTCTGATTGAACTTGTTCTTCTCTTGCTCTTCTTCCATCTTCGTTGTCTTAATGAATGATATGACCTTTTGCTAAAATGAGGCTTAATAACTGGTGACTTGTAATAGGGTCAAGTACCTATCTGTACTATATGAAACAGCTATTAAGTACCACCCATGACATTTTGTTCACCTGTGTGCCTTCATCCTTTTCTTGTGTATAGTTTGCCAAGTATAGCTTCCTTGATATACTGCCAGTTACATTTTATTTCCACTCCAAGAGTGTTTATATTGTTGTATTAGAGGATACCCTGGGAAGAACATCAATCAATTTTACTACCTAAAATATTTTACTGAAGATCCTTTGTTTGACAGGCACAGAGGTCTGATAGCAGTTTAGGCTAACCGAATCTCTTTTTATCTTAACAGTGGAGCATTTTTCTCATGTTCTTCTTCCTTTGTCTTTTAAGCTTCAGCAAAACTTAGTATATAAATACTAAAAACTTTCTGATGGAATTTTTGTATGATTTCCTTTGTGGAAATACAGACTTAAGTAACTTGAACTACAGTCTACTGATGAAAGAAGTGATTCTCCTGGACTTTCTGCCATACCTCTTCATGGCTCTGATATGGGATTCAGGTGGGGGGGACATACAGTATTTATTTTTCCCTCCACTGCCAATGAGATGGACTTTTTTAAAAAGCTTTTCTTATCTAATAGAGTAATAGGTGAGGTCAATTTGGTTCATTTTAAAAGCATTGTTTTGACAATTATTACTTTCAACATTTTTTAGAAATCTGTTGTGAAGCTTGGACTCGTTTGCTGGATTTTAATAAAATTAATGATATTCTCTGATAGTAAAATTTTGTTTCTATATAAAAATATATAAATATGTATAAATTTATATATAAATATATATGTTTATGTATACATATTTATGTATATAAAACATACATATGTGTGTATAGCAACATATATTATTTAATTTTCCTAGCTGATTCTACCTTAATTTAGAAAAATGATATTTATATTTTGATTTAGGTCAGTATAAGCCCTTAAAGATCTTTTTATAGTCATGCTTATTTGTAGTTTTACTTTTTATTTGGTTTTATATAATCTAAGATCCCATTATTTACTCTAAGCACTTAATCTGGTGGTGAAAAATCATTTGACAGAGGTAGGGTTAGTGGATAGGTTAGCCTATAA
The DNA here is from genome assembly GCA_028627145.1 of Eidolon dupreanum. Taxonomy (NCBI): domain Eukaryota; kingdom Metazoa; phylum Chordata; class Mammalia; order Chiroptera; family Pteropodidae; genus Eidolon; species Eidolon dupreanum. The sequence goes on from CM053502.1 coordinate 165,568,504, forward strand.
ACTTGGATGAGTCATTTATCTGAGACTGAGTTCCCTCATTAGGAAAAATAATTTAGAGCAGCAGTCAGCAAAGTTCTCCTGTAAAAGACCAGATAATAACTGTTTTAGGCTTTGCAAGCCATTCAGTCTTTGTTATAGCTATGCAACTCTCGCTCTGTGACCTGCAAGAAGTCATAGACAATGTGCAAATAAATGGTGTGTGACAATAAAACTTTATATACAAAAACAGGTATCTGACAAGAACTGGCCTGCGGGCTATCATTTGTTGACCTTTGATTTAATGGCTGGGAAGAGAATAGATGGTTTCTAAATTTAATGTTTTGATTATTCATGTTTATTGAGAACTTACTCTGTATTTGTGCTAGATGTTCTGAGTGAAATCAAAACATGGGTAAAACAATCTAAAATTTCACCAAATTTAGAATTTACTTAGGAAATTTACTGGGGGGAAGCAAAGGTACTTGTTCTCATGATATAATTAGTAACTCAGTATAGATGCAGTGCTACTGTATTACACAGATAAGGAAAACAGTAGATGAATGTAAGAGAAGAAAATATGATTAGTTATATATGTAAAATTACTGAGATCAAAGCTAGAAATCACCCTCTTCCCAGTAACAATGGCAGTATTCTCACAAATTATTTTTATCATATTTATTTAGCATTTAGGAATTTACTATATAACCTCACATGAAATTTAGTATTGTCTCTAAGAATTAAAGCATCAGAACAGGAAACAGAAAAAATATATACTTATAAAAAAACCAATGAAAGAAATATGAGTTTGTAAAAATAAATATTTTATTGCTATGTCACTAAATCAAATATTTAAAAAAATTTTGGCCTACTCTTTGATACGTAAAATATGTATCCTATCTCTATCGTGTATATACAGACTAAATAGTAAGATTTCATTGTACTATAAATTGCACTACATAAATTCCATAAAAATAGAATTTCTACCTGGCTTCAGAGACCTTTTTATCATGGTATGAAATCACTTAAAAGAAATGACTATTAACTCCAAACTTCTAGAAGAAGCCTAGAAACAACGCAGAGTTATTAATTTTTAGAGAGAGGGGGGGACCTTAAAAATGATTAAGTTCACTAATTCATTTATTTGTTCATTGATTGCCTCTACTAGGTAAAGCATTGTGAAAGGCCTTCGCGATATAATTATAGGAAAGATGTGGTCTTTGCCCTTACAGAGCTTATACAGTAGTGAGAGAGATGGACAAATAAACTAGCAATTCAAATTCCATGTGACGAGTGTCAAGGTGTGGGTGAGTTCAGGGTCTTACAGGAGTCCAGGCTTCGCTCAGTCCTGGTGGGGGTGGAATCAGGCTCCAAGAAAGTTTCCTGATTTGAAATTAGGTTGGGAGGATGAGAAAACTGGGGAAAATGAAGGAGGAGGGAATAAATGTTCTGTCATAGGAAGGAGCATATGAACAAAGTCGAGGAGGTAAGAGAGAAATCAGGGAGTTCTGTGCATAAAGATGAACAAAAGCTCATTTACCATTAGATTAAGAAAAAGATATTCTTGTGCCATGTATTTATTCTTAGACTGCGTAAAAACAAAATAATTTATTTTCTTTTTACTTTAATGACATGTCCATGTATTTGAATTATTTGTGCAGGCTAAAGGAAACTATCAGAGCAAATTTAACGATTTCTAGTCCAATTTTCCCATCACAGCCTTGATAACTTGCAACTAAAAAGTTTTACTGAACTTCTTTGGCTCTTTATAAATCACACAGCTCCTCAAACCTATTTAAGGACAGTGAAGAGTCTGACACACAGGTAGAAAGTTCTGAAGATACTGTAGCTCTCCCTGTTTTTCTTGTTACTTAAGAAAAGAGATAGAAATGAGTATCCATCAGATTACTCTACTGCTCTAAGTGGCTTAGTTGAAGAGGTAAAGTGTTTGACTTGAAAGCGTACAAATTTCTATCCACTACTTGGTGTAGCAAACTTGATTACTCAAGAAATTGAGTAATGGCCTCCAGTTGAACATACTTTTTTTTTCATTTAAAGCAATGTCAAGGATGCTACTTAAGGCAGAGGGGTGACATTCAATATTCTATGAATTTATTAATCATTGCAGGTGAAGAAGCAGTGTTCCTTAAGATATGTTGTGGGCAGAGACTCTTGGATGAGTTATATAAGCAGATTTGGTTATAGGTTCAGTAGCCAGGTACTACCTTTGAGTATTATTCCAAGAAAAAAAGACTCCACTGAGCTCACTGATTTTCTTACATATTATTTCAAATGGCCATGAGGCACAGTGGAGGCTCAAGCCTATCTATATACCTTTAATCTATGCTGCCACTTCATATTCTCTCTCTAAGGCATGTGTAGAAGATGCTTAACATTAGGTCAAACGACATGGCTCAGATAGGTACCGGCTTAAAAGTTAGCTGAGTCCAAGAGGACATGGTTTCAGGGTGGAGTCTGATCATGGTTCAAGGTAGTGGGAGCCTTAAGTCCAACAAGGATAAATGAAAGCCTGATCCACCACCTTAGAAAGCATCAGGGTGAGACAGTCCAGCACCCTGGATAGCTCCTTCACCTACTACAGAGAGAGAGTAAGCAGAGACTTATTTTCTGAATTTTAGGTCCATCTGGCTGACTCTGTTTGCTTTGTAGAGCTCTGTTAAGAGAGAATTTAGCTCTTTCGTGCTTAGGGACTCACCCTTGTTTACCCAAGATGGATTCGTTTTTATCTTCAGCTTCCTGTTTCTAGTCACCTTCTGGATTGACAGGTGCACCCTGAATGGAAAAGGCCAGAGGCTGGGGAGAAATGGAGGCTGTGCTCTCATTCTCTAACTATCTTGTCTCTGGAGCCTTTTCAGAAATATGGCTCAAAGTTGAGATCCTGGCAATATGTGGACGCAAAAGTACTAAATCTTTGATCTCCGTGTTTCACACTACCCCTCTCCAGTCTAGTCTCCATGCAATGGCGGGAGAGATCTTTTAGATAAATCAGATCTATGGCCTTGCTCTTAAAACTCTCACTGCACTTAAAGTCCAGATTCCTTTCTATGGCTTACAATACACTACATGTTCTTCTGTTCATTTCTGCCCACACCGGCCTTCTTTCTCTTTGCCCAGCACATCAACCCTGTTCCTTCCTCAGGACCTTAGCACACGTGGTTCCCCTTTTCCCTTTGCTTGCAACACTCAGATCTTTACTTGGCTGTCTTCTTGTCATGAAGATCTCTACCAAAGATCACTTTCTCAGAGAAGCCTTTCCTAATTCCTCTACCAAAAGTGACCCTACAAACCTTTGCCCCTAGATTTTTTTTAAGTACTGTATTACTCAGTCTTATTTTTCACTAAGGTCTTTAAACCCTTAAAGCTCTTTTATTTATTCTCTTGGTTGATTATTGTCTGTCTGCACCAGGTACCACCTTTCCTTATTCCTACCCAGTCTTGGGCATGAGCTGAGCCAGAGCTGATTTCTGGTCCAGTCTGCTTTGTTGTCTCTATAGCTCCAATGCCTCTAGTTGTGTTGGCACACCTCTGTTAAATAGTGAAATGTGGTGGTCAAAAGAATAGTAAATGAACCCTGCTAGAGGACCTCAGAGAAGGGAAAAATACCACTGGGTAAGGCTAGCAGGAAAATCATTAATGCAAGTGGTATATTTAATATAGGCCTGGAAAGAAATGGAGGATTTTCATAGGCAATAAGAAGTTTGGCAAAGAATTCTAGACATGTGAAATAGCATAAACCAAGATATGCTCAGTGGAAATTGAGTGAAGCAGCCGTGAAAGAACAGAGAACTTGTCCTCTCTCTGCCTCCTTATTTCACCTCTTCAGTTCTCTGTAAGTCGGCACTTGCCAGTGTCTGAAATCTTTGGTCCTTTCACTTTCTTAATTTTTTCTCTGCCCACTTTCTTAGACAATCTCATGCATATCTGTTTATGGGTTGAATTGTATCCTCCCCCCGCATATATGTTGAAGTCCTAACACCCAGTACCTCAGAATGTGACCTTATTCAGAAATAGGGTCATTGTAGATGTAATTAGTTAAGATGAGGTCATACTAGAGCAGGGTAGGCTTTTAATTCAATATGACTAATGTTTTTAAAAGAAGAGGGAAGTTTGGACAGAGACAGGGAGGAGAAGGCCATAAGATGATGGAGAGGTTGGAGTAAAGCATCTATAAGCCAAGGAATACCAATGATTGCTGGCAAACAATAGAAGCTAGAAAGAGGCAAGAAAAGATTATTCCCTATAGGTTTTAGAAGGAGCTGACACCTTGATTTCATACTTTTAGCCTCCAGAACTGTGAGATGATATTTTATGTTGCTTTACATTTCTCATTAGTGGTAGCCCTAGGGAGCAATATTTAAGACCTAAATTGTTTCAACTCTGCACATATCTCGCAGATCTGGCACTTGGGTGTCTCCACCTGATGTGAGCTACTTCTCCTGATAGCTGTTTATACTGGTTCCCTCGCCATTCCCTCAGGCACCCACACTTAATACCATGGAGTTCATTATCTTCATCTTTTCTCTTTGCAGCCCTACTGTTTCCCATTAGAACTATTGTGTAGTTCTCTTTAGCCTATCTCTTAAATGTATGTCCATCCAATTCCCATTACACAGAGTTAATCCCATTAACTTTCACCAGAATCACTCAATAATTTAATTTTTTCCTTTTGTTTTCTCCTTCATTTAAGCCATTGGCTTATTCCAAGCCATTCTGCACACCACCAGTCTGTTAATATTCTTAAAGCAAATCACGAATCGTCAATACTTTGTACAGAATCCTTTAAGGACTTCTATGGCCCATGGAATAATCCTTAGACAACCACTCAAGAATTTCCACAACCTTACTTTAGCCTGTCTTTCTAGTTGTCTTAAGGTCACCATTTCTACTTCTGAAGTAGACTCTCTAGACTGGGCAACATGCAGTTACTCAAATATGACCATTCCATTTCTTTGTGGGAAATTTCTTCTTATCCCAGTCCAAAGTATCTGTCATCAAACCTCTGATGTTACTGTGGAAGTTTTCTCTCTCCCGTGGGCTTCTGTGTTACTTTGTTTCCATTGCCTAACATTGCAGGTATTTGTATACAAGGAAGCTTTCTCTTACTGACTGTAAGCGTCTCAAAGGTAAGGCCCAAATCAAGGCTTCAAATTAGAGGAGTCCCTCAATAAATAAACAAAAGGATGAAAGGAGGGTTAAGATCAGTTTGCTTTAGGCAACACAAATCACTACATTTTTTCAATCATGGGAGAGAGATGACAAAACAGTCTCTTTAAGATTAACTTTCCAGAGACATATGGAGAGACCAGGGCAGGAAGAGAATAGAAGCATGAAGACTAATTTGGCTGATATTGAAATACTGTAGGCATACTAAATATCTGGAATTTTTGGTATTTGTGAAATAGGAAAAAAACAGTAATAGAATAAAGGATACTATAATGAAAGAATTGATATTGCTTTAAGAGGTATTTCAGAAGAAGGGTCTCTGGAAAAGAATGGAGTTAAAGAGGTTCAAAAACAGAAGGAGAATGATGGTATTACCAGCACTTGAACTAGAAAAATCAGGAGAAAAGCTATTTAGAGCGGGGATAGGGTAAGTTTAATTCCAGATGTATTGAGTTTGACATGATAGTTAGATATTGAGATAGAATTATCTGGCAAATTATCTGGCAGATACAGAAACAAAATCTGTACTCTGCAGACAGGTGGGGGTATTTGAGTCAATTTCCTCAATTAATTTTAAAGAATCCGATGAAAAGAATGGTTTAAATACTTCCTGGAGGCTGTCTGTTTTTAATAATGGAGAAATAACTCCAAAATCTTACCCTTGACTCTTATAATAAAATATTATGAGTTCTCTGGATTTTATCAAAACCTTAAAAGAAACATTCTTCTTATTAAAAGTATATGTTTAAGGCCCTCCAAAACAGGAAAATCACAAATTAGCCCAGTAGGGCCAAACACTAGTCTCTAGGAACTTATAATTTAAATGAGAACATGCTGTTACTAACACATTAAGCTGTACAAATAGTAAACTGGAGGAGCAAATATAAGCATTTTTATGATTTTTAAAAAAAAGCAAGTTTGTTGTTGTTTGTTTTTGTTTTTACAAATTATTCAAACTATGGAAGTCTATAGACATCTTTTCTGACCCAGAGGTTGCCTAATCCTTCCATTATTTCTACTTTTACTTTTCATTCTGCATCCTGTGGAAATAGGCATGTTGTGCAACAGAGAAATAAGACTGCCGAGACTGAAAGGCAGAAGAGTTTTACTGTGTACACATATGAGCTATCACATAATTTTTACAAGAAAACATTTATAACGAAACTTTTTAAAAGAAAAGTCTTACTCCTAGGTGTTGGTAAATTTGCTAGATGTTTGGCCCCTGGTTCTCATCAGAGAAAAAGAAATATACTACCCTGAAATTCAAGACCTGAAAACCTCCTTCCATGTAAGAATGCCATCCCCATTTACCAATTTTAAGTGCTGGTTATTCTTTAGTGCTACAATACTAAACTTAGATGTGTGTGCATACATGCAGGCTTGCATTTGGAGAAGGGCTCAGAAAAACAAAATCATACTTTCCACCTGTGAAATGACAGAGAGGTTTTTTTTTTTTTTTTTTTTTTTGCCTTTGGCCAAGTAATCTTTATCTTGGAGATAATTAAGACAAAATGCATCTAACAAATAAAATCAGTATAGAACCCCTATTTCTTGGCAGCTCTTATGGACACAGCTGAAGCTTTCAGAGGTCTTTAAAAACCATGGCAACAAATGCCTTTGAAGGGTAAGCAAAGGTTCCAAATGTTTTTAATCGCTAGTGTTTTTTTTATGCTACCACTTCAAGCATTCTTCTTCATTTTTTGTTCATCTGATTGAAATTAAATTTCCAATTTCTCTACAAAGTGGTACTGTGTCTGTCATGTCATTGACTATTTCCATTAAAGTGGTAGTGTTTGAGCCCATATACAGTGCTTAAGCTGATCAACAACTCCATTAGAAAGCCCCACTTATGAGTGGCAATAATTCCACACAAAAATTATAGATAGCCTTTAATGGGCACATTTTCAAAGGACATCAACTAGCTCTCAAAATTATATGCCCACTCTGTCTTTACAAAACCTGCCAATGGTGGTCCATGGCCTAATCCTGCCTAAACGTCTCTCTCCTTCTTGTAAAGATGTTGTTGATACCTTTAAAATGCTATATCTCTTTAAAGACAATGGCCTGTTTCTCTGATATTCAGAGAAAAGTGTGCGTTGAGATGTAGGTTACTCATATCTGAACTATACACTATACTTTCTATTGTATACGGGTTATATTATAACCTGCTTACCTGACTTTTCGACTGAAAAATAACAATGTACAAGAAAAATCTATTTTGTAAATCTACAGTCTACTTTGTAAAACTTTTTTTTGTTATTATGTCAATTCTCTACTCAAGTGTGAGTTAGAGAGCAGATTTGGTATTTTTAAAGAAAAGAAATGCTTTACTTGAGAAAGAATATAGTGGAGAAAGTATTTCTACTATTTTCTCTAATTTACATCTTCCTTTAGCTGAAATAAAAAGATTTTTATCTCTTTAGTTGCTAAGAAATTAA
>CM053502.1:165576201-165640509 GCA_028627145.1 Eidolon dupreanum
CCATCCTCTCTACCTCATCGTGTGCTCTCCCTTGTACTGATTGTCATTGTTATCAAGCTAATTTGCTCCATGCCCTCATCAACCCCTTGTGGATTTCTTTGTACTGATGCCATTCTCTCCCCTTCTTACCATCCAATCTGACTTCTGAGGGGTGTTGCCTCTCTTTCACCAGACTCAATTCTTGTTTTCCCTATTGCACGATTCTTAGCACATGTGTACATGGTTACAGACCTCCCTGTCCAAGTTCCTCATAGCCTCTTTCCCAAAGAGGGCTAACTCTTGGAGCTAGGGACTTAAAATAGGGTTTTTTTTTCATGCAACAGATATTGATTGACCATTTTATTTTAGCACCTGGAGAAATGCAAATTCTGAAATCCAATTAAAGATTCAGCTTATACACACATAGAAGGGTTGTGATAATACACATTAAACCATAGAAAAGTTAAACTCAGCACTACAGGAGATACTCCAATCAGTCTAAAGGGACAAAGAGGTATTTCAGAAGATAATGTTATGAGTTTAGAGGAGGGAGCGGATACAGTGCTCAGCAGTAAACTCGAAGATGTGTTTAAATTGATATCTGTCCATAGGACCAGGCAGAGAGTTCCACTTCCTTGTAAGTGCCCCGTGATCTGTTATTAGTGCTTGCTGCTCACCTTTGCATGTTCAATACTGTATAACATTACATAGTACTTTAGAAGGGGGTAGTTTTCTTTACTATTTGTGCTAAATTTAAAAAAGCATATTCCATGTATATATCTGCAATGCTATCATTAGCGATAAGACTACTATGTATCCAGAGATTAATGCTTTATTTGTTTCGAGGATGTGAGTAACATAGTATTTCAACTTATTTTTGAAGTTTGACACAGGGAATATGTTAATAAAAATCTAAAAACACTTCTCTGTACTAATATGTAATGTAATAGCTATTATGGAGGCAAATGTATTTGATACTTGATATGGAAAAAAAATAGCTGGTCCCAAGCTAAGATATATTTAGATAGTCTCAGCTTAGACTCCATAATTTTTATGGTTGCCATTTTCTTGATTTCTTTCTGGTTTTAATTTTATGAGACATTCATGAAAGGATGTTTTAAAAAATAGCTAGAGACTTACACTTCCAAGAGTTGACATAAACTTTCCCTTGATGTGAACCATTAGTAGAAGATAAACTTAGATACATCCTTTAATTTTTAAAGTGTGGCAATAAACTTGATCTCAGAGAAGGAAGAAAATGGTTTGGTGAGCTTTTATCAATTATAGACAGGGTGTTTGAAGGATGTCAATTCCCCTGCCCTAATTCTCTCTCTATAATACTTCATCTTAAGGTTGGTACTATTGATGTGATTGGTGTAAACATGTGAGAGAGCAGCGATGTGTGAAATCAGATAGCAGAAACGGGCTTCTTTCACACTGCCACCTGCTCTGGCTGTGTTCCCTGCCGACTTATTATAAATCCAGGGGAGGAGCAGGAGGAGCAAGCTGTGTGCTAGTTCACCTTTGGGGCTGAGGTACGCTTCTGCCTTTTCCTGCCTTCGTTCTCATGTCATTTACTGAACCAAGTAAGGGCAGCAGAGTCACAAGCCCTGATTTTGGATCCGTTTTTTTCCTACAAATACAAGTCCTGTTAAGGGCTCTGTGTACCATTTACTGCTCATAAAACGCATTTTAGGTAGCTGCTTTTTCTGCATACAAGACAGCAGAAAGGGCTGAGTCAAAGGTTTCTTGTAAATACTTCCATGTGTGTGTGTGTGTGTGTGTGTGTGTGTGTGTGTGTGTGTATTCACATATACATACAGACACATAGGTACATACATAAATATACATATTCACACAAACGTGTGTATATAGAGGGAAAGAAGTAGGTACAAGCTTTAGAAATATGTACTCCAGCATATCAACAGTGACTATCTCTGAGTGATGGGTTTATGGCTCAATTTTATTTCTTTTGCTTATCTACATTTTTAATTTTTCCACAATAAGCATCTTTTACTCATGTAATAAAAACATTATTTTGAAATCCATATTACAATTAACTAATTTCACACTAGTGGTTTTATTTTTACTTCTTCAGTAAAGTTTTTGTGTATCTAGCAAATTTTCATACTCTATTTTCAAAACGTCTTTGTTTTGTGTTTGCAGGGGGATGTTTGCACCCAAATACAGCTTTCGTTTTCTTATTTATGAGCCCAAGTAAAATTGTGTCAGGAGGACATTACATAGCTGAGGACAGTAAAATATTATTTCTTCTGAGTGGTTGAGAAACTATAGCATAGGAGGTGAAAGACATTGTGTTAATGATACCACCAGGAGTCTAGGTCTTTAGGGCAGCTGGCCAGACAAGCAAGGATGAAATATTTCAGTCACGTGGCCAATGATTGTTTACCCTAGCTATACATTTCAAGGAGGAAGAGCAGCCTTGTGGCAGGGATCTGCGTGTTATCAGTTGTTGATTGTAGTCACATAGTAATAGACCTGAAATGCTGTTGAAATGAGGAATTGCAATCCTGATGTCAACAGGTAGCAGCTCTTAATTTCCTTTTCATCTTTCTCAAGTCCCACAACATAAAAGTTCTCCTTTATATTCCCAAAGGATGCCCTCAATGAAAGTTTTAAGATTTAGTCATTTGAGAGGATAGTTATTAGTAAGAGTTTTCCAGCTTCAACTTGAATATGGCTGGAGAGCCACTGAAAATCCTGAAGCTTTGAGTTGGAATGTGGTTTTTCACCCTTCAGTGTCTTAGCCTTTTGGCTGAAGCACTGGACTATGCATTACACCAGCATTTCCCAGAACTATCAAGAATAAGGATCACTTTGAAAGGGGATAAAATTTGAGAACAGGACAGTGGTTGGACTGGTCCTCAGAGTCCTTTCATCGAGGAAACACATTATGGCAACAGGCTTTTATGAAGGAATGGTGCTTCCAGACGCATTGCATCTTATGTCTGTCATGAGGGCTGCACACATGGACCACAGATGGTAGTCGATTGGTCTGGAGACAGTACTCGATCCTCACCTCGATTGTCTGCCCTTTGTCATGACTCTCTTTGCCAATGGCACCAAAAGCAATTGATGACATGAACTCTAACAATTCATTCTGCTCCTGCTTCTTCATCTATAAGTTTCATAATTTTTATTCTGGAAATAGTTGGATTAAGAGTAGGAAAGTCACCTTGAAGAACCTGGAAAAACTGAAGGCAAAGAGTTATCTTTGAGTGGATTGTACTAATCACTGTGATGGTTCTTTTTGTTTGTTTGTTTTTATAAAAAGTAAATCTATATCTTTAAGAAGACCTCGGGATAGAAAACTTCCCAGTGATAAGGAGCGTATGCTTTTGTCATCTGGGATAAATGGTCTGAAATCCCAGGGACTTCTGACCAGGAGCAGCGGTGTAGGGCATCTTTTCAGTGCTAATCTGCCCCAGGAAGAGCTGCTTCTTCTTGCCTCACAGCAGAAACAAGAATATTTTGTTGTATGAACTCTTAGAAATATCAAAAGAATGTCAGTGATTTTCTTTTTTAGAGATGTTACACTTTCTCACTGGACTCTCATAAGGTGTTGGAGCCCTTTTGTCCATATTAATTTTAGTTTTTGAAGCTATTCAATTTTTAAAAATTTAGCCCTTTATTTCACCTCTTTGAGAAGGGAGTTTTTTTAAAAATGCTACTGTTACGGGCACTATTACTAGATTAGTTCCTTTGCTCTTGTGTTGTTTGCATCCATTGAGTAAAATATGTCGGAGTTAAGACACCATTGAAATAGACAAGGTGAGAGGTTAAGAATCTTGAATGGAATTGGGACCAATGAAGGGCCACAGATGTGCAGCTGATGTGAGGCCTGCCCTCACCACGTGGAAAGCCTTCGCTGAAGGAGAGGCAACGGCTGATTCAGAAGTGGAACTGGCAGTGATTCACAACAGATTGGATTTTGAGGAAGAGGAAGAGGATGATGCTGAGATCTTGAGTCAGGATGTCTGCGAAACAGTGAGGCTGATGCTTAAAAAAAAAAAAAGTTTAAATGGTGTGTTTGGACCCCTGAGCCTCGTGATCCATTCCTGTCTGTTCTTACTATTTTATCTGTGAATTAATATATTACTTTTCAGTTGCTTCATTTTTTCCATGAGGAGTTTAGATTTAAATTTTGAATAGAAACAAGACCACAATCACACCTTGTCTGGTGCTGTCCTGCTCAGGACTACTCTTTTGCTTAAAATCATAGTGGGATTAGGGATTGCTGTGATTTATAGTTCATGGTATGAATTTAATTAAATGTTTAATAGTCTATATGAAAGGAAAGGGATGGAAATTAAAGAATGAATCATTTACCAAGAAATAACAGGCCCGATTGATTGATATCTGCGAGACTTAGTGGAGATTTATTCCTTTCTTCAAAGTTGGCTTTATTTCAGTTACCAAATAAGTGGGGGTGAACTATTATAAAAAGGCCTATGAGTCAGGTTACAGTAGCATTCTTCTAAGAAATACAGGAGTAGTCATTATGGGGCTATCTGCTCTGTATCTGCCAATATGGCAGTTGATCCAGAAGTGAGAAAAACAGGGTTCATGTTTATTAACTTTTTGTTTTCTTTTACCTATTTTTTCAACTTTAATAACTTATGAGAAAGACAGGAGAACAACTATTCTTTATCCTCAATGTAGTTTCACATTTTTAATCTGGATCATTTTTGGTCACAATTTATAAAATGTAGCTAATAAAAATGATTATTACGTGAGAACTTGCTTTACAAATTATAAATTGCTACAGACATATTAGTTATTATTATACTTATCAACTGTGTAGTCTTAGAAAAATAATAATAATAATAATTTTTTATTATTTAATTTATTGGGGTGACATTGGTTAATAAAATTATGTAGGTTTCAAGTACACAATTCAGTAGTATATCACTTGTATATTGCATTGTGTATCCACCACCCAAAGTCAAAAATTATTTTGTGTATTAGTTAGGGCTTCTCTTTTTAAGTGACTGAAATTCAGTTCAAACTGGCTTTGGCATAGGGAGGGGGCTTGGGAATGAATTTGGGTGGAAGGACTTGAGTGCCTAGGCTGACCACAACTGTGGCAGGGCTGCAGCCAGACCTCAGTGACCACGGACCCAGGGACTCAGAGCCTGTCAGCACCCCCTCCTGCCTCTGTTCCTCTCTGTGTACCAGCTTCACGCTTCCTGTAAACCTTCATTGCCCCTCAGGTGGGACGCAGGGCTAGCAACAGCTGCCAAGCCTCATATCCCGTGACACTCTTCAAGTTAGCAAATATTAAGAAAGGACTTTGATTGGCTCAGCCTTGGTCAGAGACACACACTTGAACCCACTGGCTGTTGTCATGAGGCAGAGTCACATTACAGAGATAATCTTGGGGGCTTACCCTGTGTAGGGGGCTCTTCCAAAGAAGAGAACAGCATCATGAGCCATACACCCCCATTGATGTCTACTGTACCTGATTTCTCCAGTCTTGCATTTCCTCAGTTATAGGTGATGGTGATTCCTACATTGCTAGGTGGATGCAGTGGTTAGAGGTCAAGCCTAATCTATTTGGGTGCTCTGCTAAAAGTCATCATCATCATTGCCTCCAATTGGCTCTCTCAGGTTTCCTCCAGGATAGCTTTCTTCTCCGAAGCTAAGTAGAGCAAATACCTTAACATTTCATTAGTTTGCTTCTAAATTGATCTATACCCCTTAATCCTTAAACATGGATTCTTTTTTTTCCTTTCATTACTAGCACCTGAAAATATAAGACTATAGCTTCTTACGTATAGTACAGACTCAAATTTCTTAAAATGAGTGGTTTCTTCATTTTTTTTTAATGCTACATTACTTTTTTTGGTAAAAATTTTAACTAGTCTTCTCTTATTTAAAATATACTTAATAAAAAGAACAAATGTAGTGTTTAATTTGCATGGTATGGGATTAGAGGCAAACTTGTTGGATGTATAAATTTTTAGAGTAGACTTTACATTGTGTTCGGGTAAGTCTCAATGGTCCATTTTTAAATTTTGCTGTGTCTTTGGTAGTGACACCAAAGAATATAATCTCTTACTATGAGAGAATTTCCAAAGAGTGGGCTCTGCTTCCAAACTAGTCTAGCATTTTGTAGTAAATTAAAGAAAAACCCAACTTTATAATAACCTTTATAATTGCCACTTCAAAATGAGAATTTGGAATGGCATAAAATTATTAATCAGTAGAAAAAGAGTAGATTTCAAAAGATAATTATACTAGATTTAACACTTGAGAAACATTTTGTTAAATAAAATATGGTTTCTCTTTCTTGTGCTCATTTGCAGGCAGTTAAGATAATTTGGGTAGCTTAAATCAAAAATTGGAGTACAGAATGGCTTAATAGTTTTGGTCTTACTTAAGACTTTAGATGACTTTTGTCCTTTATCCACTTAGAGAGGAGAGGTAGCCTCATTTACTTTAAAGCCCAGAGTGAATTATTAGTCTAGGTCAGCTCTTGTCATAGAGACATGTTATGACTTCTACATTCCTGGACAGTTAGGCTGTAATTCTCGGTTGTTTAAAAAGGTATTTGAATGTATTTTGTTAAGAGGCTTGAATAAATGGCTATTTTTTTCTTACATTTTTGCTTGCTTTTTCAAGTGTTTGAATAGTTTCCAGGTCTGTCAGTTCAGCTTATGCTGACTGAAGTGAATTTTTTGGCTAGGATGAAGTGTTTTGGATGATTTATACTTGACTGCATAAATGTAGCCTAGCAAGTTATATGATTTGAAGAGAATTACTTAAGGGTAAAAAAAGATTACTTAAGTATGAGAAAACGATAGGTTATCATAGATTGGTTTGAAGATATTGTCATTTAAGTGATGTCTGTACAAATCTGGGTTTTGCTGGCCTGGAGATTTAGTTATCTAATAATAATGGTGGTTAACATTTAATGAGTCCTTGCCCTGTACCACGCCCTATGTTACAGATTTTACGTAAATCATCTCATTTAAGCCTTCATAAAATTCTAGGAAGTCATCACTATAATTGCTCTCATAAAGATGAGGAAACCGAGGTATATGAGAAACAAAACCAGTAGGGAACCCAGGTAGTCGGACTACAGAGCCCATTGTGTTCTATTGCCTTCCCCAAGGGGAGGGATGCTTCTAAAAGGGATATTGGAAGTGAGGACTGCCATCTGACCATAGCTAGCTCCTTGTCCTGCTAGGTTTATGGGCTATAAAAGGAGGTGGGCACAGAGTTGGCTGGAGTTAGATTTGCTTGCCAAGGGGAAATGGGGCTGTTCTCATGCATGGGGCAGAACCCAGACACCCTGTGTGCCTTCTCATAGCCTAAGAGGGCTAGGATAAAGGGTAATGGTGAACCCTCAAGAAGGAAGGTTTGGGTCAGTGGAAAGAAAGGTGCTTGGCCCAGCTGGGGCAGGAGGAGAGTCACAGAATACACAGGGTGGCTTTGTGATAGGAGCAGGAACAGACTGGAACCTGTGTGTACTGTTTCGGTGTCTGCTGCTTGTTCTTTGCTGTAGTATCTGAAGATTGAAAATCACAGCTCACACTTAGCCTTTTTTCTATTCTTTATTAGAAAAATATGGTAGTTTTTTCTTTCCTAACAGGGTGTAGTGGTTAAGTTTATTGCCTGGTCTGTGGATTGAAGAGTAGAGAGAAATAATCACTAGATGGGATGGTAGCGAAACCAGAAAGGAATGAAGATTGTTGATGCCAGACTGGTGTTGGTTAGAAATGTTTTAAATACTTTTTTCCCTTCTGATTATTAAACAAACAAACAAACAAAGCAAATACACACGGTTAAATGTTAAACAGTACAAGATGGTACATGATGAAAACTTAAAGATTTCTTATCTGATGCTAAAATCCATACTTCTTTTCTCAAGAGAGAAACACTATTAACAATTTCTTCTAAAAATTACACATATATGCATACACATATATACTTGTGCATACCTATGTATATTTTGGCAACATAAGTAGCATTATACTCTACTTATTATTCTTTGCCTAGCTTTTCTCACTGAATAATATATATTGGTGATTTTTCCATATCAGTACGTATGGGTCTCCTTTTTTTTTTTTAATGGTTCTATATTAGTCCATAGCCATACCTTCTATTGCCACAAAGTTTTATGATTGACCAAGCCTTTGCATATATTGTCTCTCTGGGTCTCATGGTAGCCACTAGCGGGTATCAAAAGGCCCAGGTGGCTTGCCCAGTTGACCCAGGATTGCATGGAGCCTGGGACTCAAACATGAGTCTGGTGTTCCTTGCACTGCGACATTCCCTAAATATACATGTATTCCTTCCAGTAAGTGCAGTGACCACAAATAATAGTAAAGGATCTGGACGCAGTAAAAAAATTTGCCAATCCAGCACCCCAAGAAGCCAGATGAAGAGGAACTGTGGACCTCGGAAAAGTGATAAAGAAAACTAGTCAAAGTGTAGGACTAGGAAGGGCTCTGGCCATCAGCAGACCCTTCACTTCCCTTTTACAGATAAGGGAACCGGGGCCAAGGCATCAAAGGACTTGTTTAGGCCTCACAGTTAGACCACTTTCTTTCCTGAGGCTAGTTTCAGAGAGAGGATGAGAAGGAGACTTGAGATTTTTCCAAGCTATCATGGTCTCATCAACTAGAATGGGGTGTAGACAAGCATATCGACTGAGAAGCCCAAACAGCTTTGAGAAATGAGAAGACTCCTTGACAGGCACTGTGGAGAATGCTCCCTCAAGGCACTGTGACCACACAGGGCTGAGCTGTCTAACTACCCAGTCAGCATGGATTTAAGCCACTTCTGCCTCCCACTCCTTCACTTCCTGAGGATGTAATACTCACACAGCTCTTCTCCAGGCTGCAGGTGTTGAAGAAACTGTCCTCAACCATGATTGTAAATGCATGAGATTCTCTATGCTACTTTGGGTTAAATTTACCATGCAAATACAAAACAATTCTCCTTATGCGTAGGTCTTATTTTGTTTTATCAAACAACCATCTTATAAAGGTTTACTGGCAATACAATGAATGAAAACTAACATTCATTCATTCTTACTTGTTATTCAAGCTGAGAAAGTAGACTGGGAGTTATTTCTAAGTCTGACAGACTATTGGTTTATTCTCTCATTTCTGAAGTGGACTTAAATTAAAAAAAAAAAAAAAAAAGTGACCAAACTCATGTATTAAAGGAGCTAAAGGAGCCCTCTGGCCATTGAATAAGAAGCGCTTGCCTTTTCTTTATTACTTTTTTCAGGAGGCCTGAGAGGAACTTTCCCTAGGCAGTTAATTTTGGACGGCTCTGGGTGATGGATGAAACTCCTTATTTAGTAGTTGGATTGTCGCAAGTCTGCAAGGGAACATTTAGGTGTGGCACCTTGAGGGGCATTCGTATTTCATACCCAAGATCTTAGTAAACGCTCTTTCCCCTCCCTCCTAAAGCACTGCACTGACCCAGTGGTGGCAGAGTGAGACAGAGCACTTATTAGCCGTTCCAGGATTCCAGGGCAGGAAACGGCTATACTCAGGGTCTCTGAGCTTTTTACCCTCTTGCTCTGATTGTCAGACCATTTTCCTCTTACTTATTCTTCAGCTTTGGGCAAGGACAGTTTGAAACTGTTTCTACTGCTTTCAGACACCAGTATTTGGAGTTTAAATGAGTCCAAGTAAGACGAAAGCTTGGAGAACACTCTGGAAATGGAGCAAAGGAGAGGAGTCTGGAGGTGAGCTGAATGCTGCCTGGCATCGAACTAATCACACCAATTGTCATACTGCTCCCCTTTGTTTGATGCTTACCGATTGTCCCAGAAGAAGCAGTTTTGGAAAGTTCTTTTCTGGGCTGTGGAACAACACTTGCTTACTTATTGAGCCCCGAGAGGCATTCTTGAAAGCAGTTTCTTGTCTCGGGTATTACAATGAGATGGTGGTCACTGATTGCATTATGTTTTCCTTTATTGCAGCTGTTGGTTTGATCCTGTGCCAGGTGCTTAAAACAATTGTGGTTTTGCAGCTGGTTAGCGAGGCCAGGCATGGAGTGGGGTCATATTATTGCCTTGGTCAAAAGTTTTAGCAGACTGGGGTCTGATGAGGGCAAATCGTTAGAGGATTTCCTTTCTACTTCATTTTTATTTAGAAACTTTCCAGGATAATTATCCTTCTTAGAGTTCTTAAAAGTTTTTTTTTTTTCATTTTAAAATATACTTAGATGGAAATAATATTTTTGTTTCACTTAAAAATAAAGGCAAAATGCCAGTTGAGGGTGGTGGTTGTCACTGATATACTAGAGTTGACTAACTATGAAAATCTTAATTTGGGATGCATTATTTAGTCATGCCATTTTTATTTGTGTGTCATTATGTACAGATGTGGTTGTGAAATAGTTCAAACTATGGCACACTAAATGTCCTCACTAGATTTTTAGGAATGTCTTTACTGAGAAAGCCAAATTTAATTTCATTTTGTTTGACTCATTGGCATTGGCTGTAAATCAGAGAATATTCATTTTAATATCTGAGTCAAAATTTATTTCCAAACATAATACTACGGTAGTTCTTTCACAGGATGTAGATTTCTTATTTATTTACTCAACATCTTGCTTTCTACTTTCTCTTTCTCTTTATTTTATGTTGGAATGTGCTGAGAGGTTTCCAGAAGGTTTTGCTAATGTTATGTCATAATCCACTGATGAATCAATTTCCAGTGGTTCATCTCTCATACCTTGAACTATGGAAGTGTTAGGTCCTGGAAGTAATTATGTTGCTTCTTCTGAAATACCCTCCCTATGATATGAGATAGTAATTACATCAAAGAATTATATTTTTGTTATAGTATGACAATATTTATGCATTCTGGTACTGTAGTGATGGAGTTTTTCCCATTTCACCAACCCTACCATGGTGTTCCTGGAGGAGCAAGGACTTTAGAATGAGACAGACTTGGGTTTTAATCGTGGCTCTGTTATCTATTAGCTAATTAATCTCTTGGGGTCTCAGTTTCTGCTTCTGTAACATGGGAATTACAGTAACCTGACTCGTCGATTGTGATGCTTAGATGAAATAAAAGGCTAAAGTCACCTAGCACAGTCCTAGTCCCTGGAAAATACCTCCACTTTATTTTTTAAAAATTGTGATAAAATAGGCATAACATCAAATTTACATTTTAATCACTTTTAAGTATGTTCACACTGTTGTGCAGTCATCACCATTGTCCATCTCGAGAACTTTTTTATTATCCCAAATGGAAACTGTATGCATTGAACAACAGCTCCCCATTTCTTCTTTCTCACGACTCCTGGTAGCTCCTATTCTACTTTCTGTCTCTATGAATTTGATTACTCTAGGCATTTTATGTAAATGGAATCATACAATATTTGACCTTTTGTGACTTGCTTATTTCACTTGGCATAATGTTTTCAAGGTTCATTCATGTTAGAGCATGTGTCAGAATTTTATTCCTTCTTAAGGTAGAATAAAATTCTGTATGTATGTACCACATTTTATCTTTACCTGTCAGTGGACATTTGGGATTTTTCTACTTGCTGTGCTGTGAATGATGCTGCTGTGAACATGTGTGTACAAATATCTGTTTGAGTCTCTACTTTTAATTCTTTTGGGAAAAATCCACTCAGAAGTGGATTTTATGGATCATAAGATCTCCAACTTTATTTTGACATGACCTCCAAGCTTCATTTCAGAGTAGCCTGTTGGGTGCTTGTTTACTGATGTGCTACTGAAATCTCAAATACAATATGTTTAAAATTGTTCTTACACTTCTTCTCACCACCTCCCAAATCAGATCCTTTTTCTGATTAATGATAAGAACAATTTTTAAGACACCCTGACACAAGCCACCAGAATCTTTGACTTCCTCCTCTAGCTCTAAGATTTTGGCAAAGCTATTTCAAGCTTCTTCACATCTTCTCTCTGCCTTGCCTACTTTACTACTCAGAGATTATTAGTACATATTTTGGTATGATTTTTTCCATTGGCTTAACTTTGAATACTTTTAGTCCTTCATTTTTTTTAAAATGAAAATCATACAGTCTCATTTTCATTAAAAAATCTTTTGCACTCTCTACACAAATTCCCAACAATCTCCTTTTTTTTTTTTTTTTTTTTTGCTAGTGGTGCCCCAACAGCACTCCTGTTTGGACTAGTTCTTTGATTTTACCTTGTAACTCCCATAACACTCTTCCCTTTGATTAAGGCAAATGACCGTGTGTGACATGACCAAGATAAAGCATCACTCATAAGTCAGGAGTTGGAGTAGATGGAAATAATGCAGGAAGCCAATATTTTTCTCAGCGTTCGAAGAAGGGCAAGACTTTTTTTCCTCTGCACAGTCATGTCTAAAGAATTGGACTGTTTATTTTATCCCTGTGATCCAAGCCAAAATTTATTGCCCAAACTATTTAATATTGGTTTGGCCCTACATAGTGCATATCTTGCAGATGTGTTAAATGGAAGACAATAACATTTAACTCCATTAATACTTTACTTTTTAATTTCTTGTGCATGAGCTTCTTAAGAAGCAGGACATTAAGTGGTTAACCAGTTGCAGACAATCATACCATTATTGCCTTGGGAAAGTAGATATAGTGTCTGAGTGAAGATCTTGCCCTCTGGATAAACTGAGCCTTCCCAGTGTCTGAAGGTCTGAAGGTGATTAGAATGGGTTGGAGTTTGACCTTTGGAATGAAGGAAAGCTTGCTTCAAAACCCACTTCTGCTATTTGCTGGCTGTGTGGCTTTGAGCAGGGTTTATAACTTTCATGTCATTTTACATCTGTAAAATAGGGATTGATATAATTCCTTCTTTATAATGTTGCTGGGGGATTAAACAAAATGATCCAGATATAACATAGTGCCTGGCACATCATGTTCAGTATCCAAAAGGGTCAGTTTTCTTTGTAGAGAGGATATTGGTCAGACATCCTTATACAGTCGCCCCAGTCAGCAACTGAGCGCAAGTGTCAGACGAACAAGCTGAGGTGGGCATCCGCTGGAAGCTCCCACTCCGGTCGAGGTAGTCGCTAGTTTATAGAACAACTCTTTAAATATTCATGAGCGTCTTTCCAATGCTTGGGCTCAAAACCATGTCTTGACATGTTTTCTGTACCTTAACACCTAAAGAAAAAATATAACCATTTGCTGATAAAACTAAAAGGATATAGATTTCCTTTTGGCCAAACACGTGTAGGGTCTTGTGACTTCATATCACATTTAAAGGGGTATTTCACACTCTATACTTACATATCAATACTTAGAAGTAGAAAGAAATACTGATTTTGACATCTCATTTAGCACCTTAAACATTTGTGTACAGTTCATGGGTACTTTAAATTTTAATAAATGCTAGTTATTTTGATGCAAATATCCAACAAGAGCCTTTAATAAAGAGACTATAAATGCAGTCAGGCTTTATAGATGTTAGCTCAATTTATGGATCCATCAGGTATAAAAGAATATGACTTTGAAAGTCAAATATTTTGTTGGAAACCTCTAGTGAGGCTTTTGGATAGAATTAGCTAAAATTGGCTTTTATTTGATTTGTAGGTGCTTAAACTTTGGAGAGTTAATTTATTTTTAATTTGAGAATTCATTTTCATTTCCATGCTTTAAAAATATGAACAGTTAGCTAAATGCTCATATGTATTGACAAGAAATGTGAAGTGTTTATTCCTTAATGGTGCAAAACCTTTTACTAGTTTTCATACTTGGCTTTTTGCCTAACCTCATGAAAGTCTTCTTAATTTTAATGCATTTTCCCTTTAGAGTACTCTATCTTTATTAAACTCATTTATAAAAATATCACAGAATAAGGGTTGATGTTATAGATATTGAAATGTTTTTGGTCATGAAGTCTGTGTGCTTCCTTCTGTGTTTTGCAAGCTTGTGAAGCACTTTAAAACATGTCAATTAGAAATAGAAATAGTCGGAAAGCACAGTTCAAGTACAATTTCTGATTCCACAAAGTCATAAAGTAGTAAAAAAAGGAAAAATATAATGACATACGCACTTATATCTGCATTACTGAAGCAAATTGATGTTCAGATTTACATAATTTGATTGAAGCAAATATTTTTGATATCTTTATCTTTAGCTGATAAGCCACAAGTAGCATATTTTGGATGTTAGCACCTGTTACTGGACAGTTTTTATAATCTACGTGTAGGAAACCCTTCGATCAAGATGTGCCATCTTTCCTACTAATACTTTGATGTTGTTAATTATTCATTTATAAGAGTTTTAATTTTATATGGGAAGTAATAAAATGGACCCAATATATTCTCAGCGAAACCTCTTCTTTGATGATAATGGTGAGTGGGGAGATAAATCGAGGAAGTTATTAATTACCTTGTAGGGTCGAACTTCAGAAAAGTCAAAGAAGTTCAAAAAAAGTTAAAATACTATGAATATAAATCATTATTAGTGAAATGAGCCATAGTAAAATGCACACAAAATCAAAATGTTAGAGAAAAAAATAACATTTAATTCAGATAAACATCTCTATGAAGAATAAGCCTCAATTAGAATATTTGGATTTTTATTTAGGGACAATTATAAAATACACTCATATTGGAAAACCAGCAAAGGCATCAAAATGGAAATAGTAATGGAAATAATTTATGGGTAATACAAGATCGTATTTCTTCTTGGCTCCTTGCATCTGGGAAGAGCTGCTCCTTTACGCTCATGTCTGGCTCTGCCCAGTGTTAAGGAGCTAACTCATGCTCCTAGTTAACCTTAGGACCAAGTCTTGCTCTTGTGAACTTGAATTCTGAGGTCCTGGGGTATAGCAGCCATTGCTTTGTTCAGGGTCATCATGTTGGTCATTACTTTCTTTATAAAACTCCAGTCTGCCCCACCCCCCAGGAGACCTGTGCTCCACAGATGGGGTTCTGGGGGGGGGCGGGATGGTGAGGGATAACAGAGAGTTATAGCAATTTAATTTCATTCTGATAACAAATACTTGTTGAGCTCCACTATGTGTCTGAGAATGTGCTGGGCACAGAATAGATAGTGATAAATGAGATAGATATAATCCAGTTCTTGTCAAGACTAAGGTAAACTAGGGATTGAGACAAGCAGTTAAAGTCCTTTGTAATGAGCACCATGACAGGACAGAAGGTAGGTATCATTAGAGAGGCAGAAAAGATTTCCCAGAGGAGTTGGTATTTCAACTGACATACCTGAAAAATGAATAGGAGTCAGTTGGGCCAACAGTAGTCAAAGTGTGTTCCCACAAGAAAGAAGGGCATGTGTAAAATCCCAGGGGTGAGAAGGAGCATGGAATGTTTGAACAGAAAGACATGGCTGTAATTCATATGGGATTTAGAGAGTAGTGAGAGGGAAGGTTAGGAAAGGAGGTAAGGGCTGATCAGGAACAGCTGGGTAAAATGTCTGATGGTATTTAGATTGTATTCTTAGAACTTTGAGGATCATCAGAATATTAAAGAAGGATAGTGGCATGATGGTGTATGATTTTAGAAAAATCACTCTGGCAACATGGTGGAGAATGATTGGCAAGGGAAGGCTGGAGGCAGGGGTGGCTTAGTGGGCATCGCAGTAGCCTGGGAAAGAGAGTGTATCAGCAATGGTAGTGATGGTGGACCTGGGGCAAAATTGATTTTGCTTTGAAAAAGGATTTAAAAATAATTGATTTGATCAGTATGTACCTGTCTGTAGGGGCTTTGAATGACGAAAAGGGTAGGGTTACACCCACATTTTAGGCTTTGTGGTGTGGTAGTGAATAGGAACAAATTAGTGAGGAAAGAAGATGGGCAGTTATGTTTGGGACACATCTGTCGTAAAGAGTCTGAGAGATGGTCAAGTCTAAAGGGATATGGGCTAGTGGGCATACAGGTCTGAGGCTCAATAAAAAAATTTGGTCTGAGGCAGCTCCAGACTGTACTGAGGCAGAAATGTGACAAAAGGAAGGATACACAATATTAAGTTCCTCTCAGGTACTGCTTGTTTTATTATATATTTTTCAGCTTTATTAAAATATAATTGACATATGAAGTTCTAAGATACTTAAAGTGTACAGTATGATGATTTGATCTTTGTAAACATTGTAATAAGATCTGCCATTGAATTAGTTAACACATCTGTCACCTCTTATATTTATTCTTGTTTTTGTGAGAATATTTAAGTTCTACTCTCTTAGCAAATTTCAATTATACAATAGAGTCTTATTAACTATAGCCACCACATTATACATTAGATCCTCAGACCTTATTCATCTTATAATTGAAAATTTGTACCCTTTTACCAACATTTTCACATTTCCTCCACCTTCCTCCCACCTCCAGCCCCTGATAACTACTTTTCTACTCTGTTTCTATGAGGTCCACTTTTTAAAAAAATTGCATCTATAAGTGATACATGCAATTTATCTTTCTCTGTCTGGATTATTTTACTTAACATAATGCCTTCCATTTCTATGACAGGATTTCTTTCTTTTTTTTTAAGACTGAGTAATATTCCATCTTCTTTATCTATTCATTGACAAATACTTAGGTTGTTTCCATACCTTGGCTATTATAGGTAGCCCTGCAATGAACATGGGGGTGCAGCTATCTCTTCGAGATCCTGATTTCATTTCTTTCAGATAAATATCCATAAGTGGGATTGCCGAATCATATGGTAGTTCTATTTTTAATTTCCTGGGGAACTTTCATATTGTTTTCCATAGTGGCTGCATCAGATTGCATCCCCACCAACCATGCATGAACGTTCCCTTTAATCCACATCCTCACCAGCTTCTTTTAATTTGCTCAGTTTTTATCTTTCTTTTAAATATGGGTCATTGCTTCTTTTTTTTGTAACTAGCGAATATAGACTTTCTCTGTGATGATAATAGTGCAGAAATAGCTGCTACTGAAAGAGGAAAAACAGGAAAAAAAGGAAGAGAGAAAGCACCCCAGAGAAGCCTGGAGAAAAGCTGTAGTGAGCCCTTCTATTGCCCCAGAAGCTGAGGGTTAGCCTTCTAATTCCTCCTCACAAGTGTCTTCTCTCCCCGCTCCTCATGTTTCCTGCATGTTTCACTCACCTTCCCTCCTGTCCACTTCCTATTATTCAAAACCTACTTTGGCCCAAAGGCTTTTTATTTTTATTTTTTGGTGGGTAAGAAAATAGTGATTATTGCTCCAAAACTTCACCTTAGCCTCCACCTTTTGTGCCTCATCCGAGCTGTGCAAAAGGAACTTTTGGGCTGCTCTGGTCACAGGTATACAGAGTTCATCAGTCTCTTCAGTAGAAACACTATATGTGTCATTGGTATGAGTTGTGTCTTGAAAATGAACTTGACTTCACGATTTTCTCATGCGTTGTTTTCACAAGACCAAATAATAAAATTTTAAAAAGAAGTTTTTTCTTGAAGAAACTTAATTGCTTTAATAACATACCTTTACCAAGTTATACTCAGGAAACACAAACAACTTTGTTGTTTTTCTTTTTCTGATGTAAGGTGAAGACTAATGAATAGTTATTGATGGTGTTTGGTTAAGAAAAATTTGTTTTAATTGCATATGTCAGTTATGTACATATTAATTTTTTTGTTCTTGTCAATTTAACAATTTTTAATTTTAATGTGTTTTGGGTAGGAGAAAACCCAGCTTTGTCACAAAAGGTTTGCGTTATGAACCTGATTCTGTTGTGCAGCTATTTTTCATTCTTGTTAAAGGATAAATTCACAGCACAAATGAGTATTTTATGTGTTAAACATGTTAATTCAGCAATTTCATGTGGTTCTGTAAAGATATACCTCTACAAAGGGACGACCAATCCAAATAACATTTACCCAGCTGGTCTCTGACCCAATTCAATTCTCCTAGCTCGTGGCTTGCAAAACAACTGGCTTGGAGAGAGAAAGTGAATCAAAGCGATTTTTGGTTTGACTGATGATTGAGTATTTTCTTCTGAAGCTTAATATAAACTCATTTTTAAGAGCTACAATAAATCAGCATGCACTGCATAAACACCATAAGAGACCAAATACTAAAAGCTTCTTTGAGGTATTAGAAGAATACACCTTTTGCTTAGAGTTTACAGCTGCCCAGGTAAATTTTGTTTCTGGTTCTATTATTTCCTCAGTTTGTCCCTATTAATGTGGACAGTTCTGAAAATAATAACTATGCCTGGATATTTGTGGCAAAATGTGGTTTCTTAAAAGTTTATAAGTTATAAGTTTATAAGTCTGCTGACCAACCAGTTGATTGGTTCCTGTTATGCAATAGAAGAATGCAGATGTTGATTTGATCTGAAGCCAGTTTATACACTGGCTTTTACAATTTATATTTAAAGATAGCCAAGTTTTACGAGACCAACACTTGTCAAGTTCCCATTCCATCCTATTCTAGTTGGGACTTACCCTTAAGTTAAATAAAGAACTAAGAGTGCTGTAGTTAAAACATTTCACTACATGTTGCATCTTGCTCTTAGTAAATGGGAAAATAGAAACTTAAAGAGAAAATCTGAATTAGAGGGTAGAGTATATATACTAACTAATTTTTTTTTTCTGAGGATGGGAAACATTTTAAAAAAGTACATATTGTTTCCTTAATCTCAATTTATGACATTTTTCTAAGAGATGTAAATTTAGACTTACATAAATGGACTTCTTTATAAAAAATCAGTATTTATTTATGAAATTTAATATTCTGCACATTATAAACCAGACTTCTTCTGATGGATAAAGAAATGGAGGTTCCTTCCTAATCTCAGAGCACAAACTTCATGTAGGTAATTGGATATATGTACCTCGAGCTGAGGGAAGAGGGTTGGGTTAGGAGTCATTTGTGAGTCATCTGCATTCAATGACAGTGGAAACCATAGGTGTGAAATACTTTCTCTTGTGGGAGAATATGGAGTTGTACCAAGAGTAGAGGGCCTGACAATGAACCCTGTGAAGCTCTGGCTTAATATTGGGCGGAGTGAATCTGGCTTAATGTTGGGAAGCCACATCCTGAGAGGTAGAAGGAACTCTGGGAGGGTTTTCATGTTACGGAAGCCAAGGGAAAAGAGAAAAGCATGTTTCAGGAGGGAGGGAGGAATCATTAGGTGCTTCTGATAGAGCCAATGTGAAGCGGACTGAATGTATCTGTCGAATGGAGCAGTAGGAGTCATCTATGATACCAGGGGAGCTGCTTTTGTGGGGCAACTAAGGTGGAAAACAGACTGGTGTGAGTTGAGCAGTGCAGGAGAGGTGAGGAAACAGAGACCTCGTGTGCAGACATCCTTGAGAGTTGAGCTGAGGAGGCGCAGGATGTAAGACAGAAGTTTGAGGGTGATATGAGGTCAAGAGAGACCTCTTTTGTGGGGGCAGACTTTCATGTAATAAAAGCCAATGAGAAAGAAAAACATTTAGGCAAGAGAGATTCAATAAACAAGAGCAAAAATAAAGAGGATTTATAATAAAATAACAGTCACAGCAAAAATAATATTTATTGAGTGCTCACCATATCCGGGGCACTGTGGTAAGCCCTTGACAAATATTCTCACATTTAGTTCCTAGAATAATGTTATGTAGTGGGTACCACTATTTTCCCTAGGTTGAACAGGAGGAAAGTGAAACCTGGAGATGTTGACCAACTTGTTCAGTGTCCTCCATCTAGTAAGTGATGGACTAACTTATGAACTTAAGGAGTGAAGTTTGCCCTGCCCCAGCTTGCCACCCCATTGACTTGAATGTAGGTGTCAGAGCTGAATTTGAATATCTACTTAAAGACAATAATTTTAGCTAGTGGCCTGGGTCATTAAAAAAAAAAAAGGCTTTATCTGCTGAGAGAACCTAACTTTGTGAGTATATATGAAACATCACATCTCAAATTATAAGCTGTATGAATTGAAGGTGATTTGTCCAAAGAACTCCCAAAGCAATTGGCTAAGGCAGAAATTAAGTGGAGGTTTTTTTTTTTCTTTTCACATTTAGAGAAGGACAGAAAAAAGACGGCAAGCTGAGGTAACAACACGGTAAGGCCAAATAAGTGATAGGAAGACATCCTCCAGACAGCTTCCCTATAGTTTCTGACTGACTAAGTTTCCTGAAATAATATTAATTCTGTCCTCTTGCTTTTACTAGGACATAACGACTACATGTGTCCAGCTACCAACCAGTGCACAATTGATAAAAACAGGAGGAAGAGCTGTCAGGCCTGCCGGCTACGCAAGTGCTATGAAGTGGGCATGATGAAAGGTGGTAGGTACCTTCTCCCCGGAGTGCCCGCCCGCCATGGACGTCCTTGTTTACTACCCTCGGGGGGCCATTTCTGTTCCAATAAGCATGAGAGTTCAGCGTTTTCTCTTCCAATTAATTTTTTTTGTATTCTTATTCTTTGCAATGAAAGTATTTCTACAATACATTTTATTAAAAAAAAAAAATGAGAAGTGGCTAGAACCGAAAATTCTAACATGATATTTCAGGTTTTATATTTTAAATATAAATAATTACATTTTAAATCAAAGGTGTGTGGGAGGTGGTGGTGGAAAGAAAGGAACACAACTCGGTGAGTTATTCTAGAACCATGTTTCAGTTACTGTTTATATTGCTAATACTAGAAAATGCTTATCTGAGAATACACTTTCCCTAAATTGGGACTTGTAAATGTGGATGCTAAATAGCTAATTCACAATCTTTCAATCTCTTAGCATCTCTTAGGGAGTGGGAATTTCGGTCAAAAGGCAGCTTTTCCTTTAAAAGTCGAGTCAACCAGCAATTCCTGTAATCCCAGCGTCTAGCGTGGCACCGAGAATCATAGATGAGGACCGAACACGAACCCATCACAGGGCGCTCAGGATCTGTGCCCATGCGCTTATGCTTTGTGGCTGTGTGTGTGTGTGTGTGTGTGTGCGCGCGCACGTGCATGAGTGGTTTTCTGTCCCCTTATGTATCAAGTCTTCTGGTTTTCTTACATGGGAATCCAGTGTCTGCTTGGGGAGTAGGTACTCCATCAATGTGGTTGCCTAATGGATCTCCTTGCATTCTTGCGGGGGTCTCGTCTTGAAGAACACTGCTTCTAGTCTTTGATAACCTTCCAAATACAGGGAAAGAACAAATAGGAACTGTGTAGTTAAAACTAAGTCGTGGGTGCACTCAGTGTTTCAGGATGATACCAAGGGAAGGGACTGACGGTGCTGCCTGCTGGTCATAACGGGGAACAGCTTTTTGAAGGAGACGAGACTTGGGATGAGTTAAGGAGAACAAAGTTGCAATGCAAAAAAACAAACAAAAAACAAAACAAAACAAAAAAACACTAACAGAGGGCAAGTAACTTTTAACTCATTCATACTTGGACAAAGAGGGAAGCAGAAGGAAAATCAAGAATGGAGATCAGGACAAAGGCATGCCTGATTGTGGAGCTTACAGTCAAAGAGCCTTAGAGTCCATGGTCATAAATAAATGAGCATGACAGGCTGAGGTTTTGAGTACAGCATTTGAAATACATTCTCTTGAACAGATGAAATGTTGAATTTACTACGCATTGTATGAGCTGTGACTATATGTCTTGATGTCTGAAAAAGCAGCTTTAATTCAAAGGGTAATGAATTCCAAGAATTTAACAGCCACATTCAGAAAATGACAATTTGAGTCATAAATGGATTAAATATTTAAGGAATCCATCTTTCTTTGTACTGTGGGAGAATTGGCCTTAATTAAATGCAAAAAGCTTCTTAAGGTAACTTGATAAGTGACAGGAATATAACGATTACATGTAAAAAATTTAATTTGAAACAGCAGAGTCTAAATTGAATATTCTTCTTTGGAGATTGTAGGTAGATTAAGCCCAGTCTCTTATATTCCCTCTGAAAAGCTGAAATAATCAAGTTGTGCATATGTCCAAAACATCTTTTTCCTTTTAGGGTACCCACACATTGACCCTACTTCATAAAAACAATTGTTTTTCCTAACTAATATTTAGGTACAGTCTGGCTGCATAAATATAAATTATGCATACCCATTTTTAATCTAACAAAAATTTTCATATGCAAAGACATACTACAAGACTTCTACTGTTTTCAAATAGGACTCTAGATAATTTAACTTCACACGACCAATCTGTGTGTCTACACACATAATTGTACATGTCTATTTACAACTGTAAAATATATATCTGATTTTGTTCACTGCTGTTTTAGTCTTCTTGGTCTGTTATAAAAAAGTCTATAGACAGGGGGCTCGAACAACAGAAATGAACTTTCTCACAGTTCTGGAGGCTAAAATCTAAGATTGGGGTGCCAGAAAATTAAATTTCTGGTGAGACCTCATTTCCAGGCTTTTACCTGGCTGCCTTCTGGCTATGTCCTCACAGGACCTATTCTCTGTGCGAGCCCAGCCCTGGTGTTTTTAATTCTTCTTATAAAAACAGTGTCATATTGGATTAGAGCCCAACCCTTATGGCCTCGTCTAATCTTTATTACTTCTTTAAAGACCCTATGTCCAAATACAGTCACATTCTAGAGTACTGGGTTGAATTTGGAGGGCAGGGGACACAATTCGGTATGTAACAATATCCCATAAAGATTCCTTGGTGGTTGTTCAGTATCTGTCTACATTTAATGAAAACATGTGTCTTTCTGGAAGCTTGTGTATGTGTATATGTTTTACAGCAGTCTTTAAAGTTGTAAAACTATAGACTGTGAGTATACCTCATTATAATTATATATAAAGTAGTTGCCATCAGGCACTATAATTTATTGTATTTTCTGCAACATGTGATACCACACATAACCTCGTGACACCTTGTATAACAACCCCCAGAATCTCATTGAATGAAGACTTAATTTACAACTGGAAGTAAATTATAACTAACTATGAAATCTGGTTACTTGTACAGAACAGCTGTGTTTGAATAAATCTTTACACCATTTTCCTAATAGTTTCACAAGAATCCAGTTTCTTAATCAAGCTAGACACCAATTAGAATATCGGATCTCTACACATGAAATAAAATGTTTGGTTCCAGATAAAAGAGAGAACCACATATCTGCCCCCAACTTTAATACAAGGCTAGATAAATTTATTGAAGTATTCTAAAATTCAAAAGAGTTCATGATTTATCTACATGAAGACATTATTTTAATCTGTTATGTTGCTTACTGTATCCTGATAATCCCAATATCATTATTAGACTTGGTTCTGAGCCAAGGTAGCTCGGTAACCTGCAGGATTTAAGATGTGCTTTAGGGCAGTGGTCCCCAACCTTTGTAGCTACAGGAACTGGTGCTCTTATGAGAATCTAGTGCCTAATGATCTGAGGTGGAGCTGAGGTGGTGATGCTAGCT
The DNA here is from genome assembly GCA_028627145.1 of Eidolon dupreanum. Lineage (NCBI taxonomy): Eukaryota > Metazoa > Chordata > Mammalia > Chiroptera > Pteropodidae > Eidolon > Eidolon dupreanum. The sequence goes on from CM053502.1 coordinate 165,599,470, forward strand.
TAGGAGCGGCTGAGAACACAGATGAAGCTTTGCTTGTTCCCCCACCACTCAACTGCCGCTGTGCAGCCCAGTTCCTAACATCATAGGGGGACCCCTGCTTTAGGGAATGCATTTTCCCATCTTAATGCATATGCTGGTTTTTCTGCCTGGGTGGCTTTTTCCTCTTCATCTATCTCCTTCCCCTTTAACCTTGGATGGAAGATTCGACGTCTCTCCAGAGAGGCCTTCCCTGTTGCCTCACACTGTTTAGTTCCCTGTGTTCTTCTCTGAGCTCTTGTCACTATTATTATTAGATGTTCAGCATCTGTTCACAAACTCCATGATGGCAGGGGCTGTCTCTGTCCTGTTAATTGATCTAGCACAGATCAAGTCACAAAGTAAGTGCTCAAGAAATTTTTTGCACGAGTTAATGAATGAACTCAATTTATTTTAATAGTTATTTGTTTGGAGTCTTTAGGTGTCAGCTCTTATGGAGAAAGTAAGCATCAATAAGACCCTAATCCCTTTCATCAATATTCTCACTATAAAGAGAACATTTATATATAAAATGGCAAATAAAAATCCAGAAGATAAGTTGAGATTGCATTAAAAGAGAAAGATGAGAATGAAAGACCAGTGACCAATGGAAGTTCAGAGCGTTAGTCAACTACTCTTGAGTTTAGTCCAACCCAGAATACTACTCAGACCATCTGACTTCCAATGTGTATGTTGTTAGCTAGGAATTTGGCATTCTTGTTTGTTTTGGTGGAAAGGAGAAGACTTCAGAGGTGGAATTCCTGGTCCAAATATTGGCTGCTCCTCAGACTTGCTGTTATAGTTACTTTAATGAGCTTTGCTATCCTCAGATGTAATGTAAAAATAAATAATTTCTACCTAACAAGTTTGTTGTGAACATCACAATTCATAACATGTGAAAGTACTTTATACATTTGAAGTGCCATGCAAATGTGAGCTATTATATCTTTTCTGTTTTAAAAATAATTTCTATTTTAGTTAAATACTCAGCACAATTATACTAAGTATAAATATCAAATTCCTTTTGAGGGAATAAAAACCTGACTCAGACACACCTGCTTTTTTTCTTTTTTTTATTTTTGGTGTCGTATGCTTGATATGGTTTCATGATGAGCGAGATTTATCGTTTATCATTTTATGAGCCAGAGATTTACACAAACTTGAGAAAATTCTTTCCTCACAATAGACTCAGAAGTGCATGGCAAGGTTTTCATTTTTCAGGTGAGGAAATTGGCACACAAATTAAATGATGTGCAGGACTCATGTGCTGCCCATTCTGATTGTTTCCTTGTGACATATTAAGAAGAAATTTGAGATAGAGTAATAATCGCCAACTAGTCATTATTTTGATGAGTTTTGCAGTTTAATTTTGAGAAGTAGTCTAAACAATAAATAAACTTAAAAAAATAAATGTTACAATTTTGGGGAAATGTATGTATGTGATTAGAATAACACAGAAACCTGATGAAGAATTGGAAAATAAAGTATCTCCTTGTTACCTAAGTTTAATGTTTACCCTCATGACTTATTGTAATTTGTTTTAGTGATAAGGTAAACTCCGAATCTAGAAAATTAGGTTTCCTTTAATCCTTCATTGGCTGTCTTTTACTAAAAGTTATCAACCATTTATTAATACTAATAACAGTAGAACCAAATCAGTGAATTAAAACTGAATCACTTTCTTGGGATTGTCCAGTAACTCTTGGGAGAATTGTAGCTGTGTGTGGATCTAAGCTTTTTCAGAAGGCAGAGTTAGAAGTTCATGTTTAGGATTTGACTTAAGAAAAATATTAAAATATTAAAGAAAAGTTAATTGCACTTGACCAAAGAGATTCTGGTTGTTTTAAGCAGCAACCTATATATTTATATTAAAAAATAATACTTATATTAAACACTATTATTTTATTCAGATTATAGATATTTATTTTATACAAAATTTCCCCATATTATCATTTTTCATTTGCAAATAAATATACTGAATAAAGTCCTTGCATCATATATAGAACCTTAAAGATTAATAAACCAATGTTTTACAGTGTTTAAGGCAAACTCTTCTTCCACAAGCAGTAGCAGACTCTCCTTCTATGAAACAGATCAAAGCTGATTTAGCATAGCCTCTCTTAACTCAGTGTGGTATTCCTGGGAAACCATCTGAGAATCCTAGGGCTCCAAGGAACAGTTTGTAAACCACTGGTGTAATCTAACCACTTCATCTGCCAGATAATTAAGCCAAGGCTTGAAAGCTTAGGTGACTTGATCAGAGTTTCAGAACTATCTAGCAGAAGATTTAAACCTAGAAGCCTAGATTCTAGAGACAGAGCTCTTTCTCTTTCCATTACAGCTCTTTATGTTACCACTCACATTGAACATGAATAATAATTGATTAAAAATATAGGTGGCATGCAACTAAGTGAATGCACACAAATACATACATATACTCCAGAGAGAAGAAATCCAAAGTAAAAGAAATTATTTTATTCTGTTCTTCCAGATAACATGATAATACCAAGACTTCAGTGATCTATTGACCTTGGGGAGCTAAGGGAATTCAGCCTAAGAGGTTCCTAGCTAACCTGTGGTTAGCTTTTTATTTCTGCTTGAGAAGTGTTGGCAGCAATGGTAGTGGTAGGGGATGTGCAATGTGTCGGATATAACTTTGGGTAGAATTTAAAGGAAAGAGGAGGTGGGTAATGACTTTGGGGTTAGGAAAGATGAGTGATAAGAAACCAAGATATGGGAAAGATACAGGAATCATAGTGATGAAATTCCAAGGAGAAAAGAAATTTAGATGTTTTTTAACTTAGTATGAATGAAAAAATGAGATGACCAATTAGTTATTCTCTTCATGATTTGGTAAAATTAAAATTGTTGCCCTGATACGCAGTGTCTCAGCCACCTAATAGGGAGGGAGGCAGGTCAGCATCGCTGTCTGTTAGTTTAGATGGGGAAACAAGATGGCAGGTAACCTAATGCTTTGTTGCCTGCAAAAACCATGCTACCTTTGACGTCTTAACGTAGACTGAGTGACTTTCTTACAAATTTGGCAGAGTATGGTGGCATGAGCTCAATTCAAAGATGGAAGCCCTACTGACCGCTGCATCAGAACTGTGTTTGTCAGGGTTGCCAGTGACCTTCGTGTTGCAGAATCCAAGTCAATCCTCAGTCCTTATCCTAACTAGTTAGCAGCATTGGGCACAGTGGATAATTCTCTCCTCCATAATGTGCTTTCTTTGTCTTGGCTTCCAAGGCAATACACTCTTTTAGTTTTTTTCTTCCCCCACAGGTCACTCTTTCTAGGTCTTTGTATATTTCTCCTCTTCTTTCCTGACCTCCTAATGTTGGAGCAGCCCAGAGTTTAGTCTAGGAAGCTTTTCTCTGTATTCACTCCTTGGTGATATCGTCTAGTCTCATGGCTTTAAATACCATTTCTATGTTGACAGCTCTAAATTTTATGCCTCTAGCCCAAACCCTCTACTAAGCTCCTGATGTGTCTTCTTCTCTTGAATGTCTACTACACATATCAAACTCAATTTGTTCAAACCTGAAGTCTTTGTATTTCCTCTCAAATATGCTTTATCTGCACTCTTTTCCATCTTAGCTAATAACTTTTTCTTTTGAATTGCTTAAGCCAAAAAAAATTAAGTTATCCTTGATTTGTCTTTTTCTCCCACACCTCATATTCAGGAAATTATAGTAGCTCTACCTTCAAATATTTTCGGAATCTGACCACTTCTCCTCACTTTCATATTGCCACTCTGATCTGAACCACCATCATTTGCCTCCCCTCTTATTGCTGAAGCCATACCTGCTTTTCTGTTTGCTTCCCTATAGTCTATTTTCCCTATGGACACATTAAAAATGGAAATCAAATCATATCATGATGCTTCTCAAAGGCTTGCATGGCTTCCCATTTCACTCAGCCAATGCCATTATAGGGGCTGTAAGACCCTATGTCATCTGCTTTCTCCCTACGTTTATTTTTCACCCTTTTTTTTTTATTACTCTCTCTCTTGCCCACTCTACTCTAGCAATGTGGACATTCTTACATGTCAGGTACACTTTTGTCTTATAGCATTTACTCTAGCTATTTCCTTTCCCTGGAATGTCATTCCACCAGATGTTTGTTTGCCTAACTCCTTTACCTCCCTCAAAATATTTGATCCGTTATCAATTTATCAGTGAGGTTTACCCTGACAGTTCTTTTTAATAGTGCAATTTGCTTTGTTCATGCATCCCACAGTACTTTCAATCTCTCTACACCCCTTCCTTGCTCTACTTCTTTATTCTTCTATTGCATTTTCACCTTCTAATATACCATATGGTTAATTTTTAGATTATATTTACAGTTTGATTTCTGTCTCCCTTACTAGAATGTAAGCTCCAGATGGGAGTTTGCAAATAAATAAAATATGTTCATGTATTTTGTCCACTGATGTATTGCAAGCACTTAGATTAATGCCTGCATAAAATGGGCAGTCAATAAATAGTTGTGGCATGTATGAATTAATAGAATGAATAAAACTGGAAGTACATTTTAAGTTTAAATTTATGAATAAATTGAGAGTCAAGGGTCCTGTTTTTCTAATTAAGAGAAAATATCCACTTGAGAGTTAAAACCTGTATAGTAATTAACCTTCACTGCATGACAGAACCTCACCTCAAAATCTCAATGGCATACAACAATAAGCTTATATTACCCACATGTCCGGGAGATCAGCTAGGAGACTACTGAGATTGGCTGGGTTCACCCACATATCTGGTGGTCAGCTGGCTGTTTTGGCTACAGCAACCAGATGACTTGGTTTTGCTTCACATGTTTCTCATCCTCCAACAGACTAGTCCAGGCATGTTCCCATGGTATGGCAGAGATGCAAAGGAGAGCAAGCCTCAGATCACAAGCCCATTTCAAGTCTTTGCTTGCATTATCTGATGCATCCATTGGGCCAGAACAAGTCAGGAAGCTGAGTCCTTAGTCTGTGTGAGAGAGAGCTTCAGTTATATGGCAAAGGTTGGAAAAATGGAGCCATTTTTGCAACCTATCACAATCAGAAATATTAGCTTTTCAGATTTTGGACTAAAAAATAATAACAGAGTGTCATAGAATCTTAGGCTTGGGAGAGACATATGGGTTTATTTACTCTTCTTTTCCACTCAGTGGAGGAATCTCCTATGTAGCAATCTAACAGCTTGGGTTAGAGTGTTGAATACAGATGTGTACTGTATTTTTATACTTCTCATATACATGATGAATAGACACAATAAGGCAGAAAAATCCAGGAATAGATGTGAGCCAGTACTTCCAGAAAAATATGGGCTAGTTTCGTATGTGCTAGATTTCACTAAGTTACTTAGATGCGGGTTTAGTGTATGCATGTGCATGTTATAAGTGCTTATGAATGAAGATTAAAATGTAATTAAAGGTAAGGCTACTTTAACATTTTAGTAGAAGTTCACTGAATATATAAAATTAAAGAACATTGATAATTATGCCTTTACTTTTATTAAAGTTATAGTTGGAATACTGATTTAATTATTTTTATAACGAAGTAATTTGCTTATTTAGAGGTGACTTTGGTTTTTAAAGGATGAAAAGAAAGATCTTTATTTACCTTTCCAAGAATGACCATGTCTCAACTTCTTGTTAGAAGAAATGCTGACAGTTTTTAAGGCCAGGCAAAAATTTCAGAAAGGGTCTCTCTTGCTCTTATAATCTACTTTTGCAAAATTAAATTGTTTTGAAAATGATGTAAGGATGCTTTCTGTGGATAGAACTTAAAAAGTTAAGAACTTTGGGGACAGAAATTATACGAAAGGGGGGAGAAGGGAGGTAGATAGATATGGGTAAGGGGTAAATATATGGTGACAGAAGAAAATTTAACTTTGGGTGGTAGACACACAATGGAATATGCATATGAGATATTATTGAATTGAACACTCGAAACCTATATAATTTTCTTAACCTATGTTGCCCCAATAAATTTAATTTAAAAATAAATGAATAAAGGATATCAAAATTCTAAAAAAAAATTGTGTGAATGCATTGCTGCTTTTAAATACTGTAAGCCTAGGACTTCACGAATTTTCATGTATTTACTTTTGTTATAATAATTGTGATTAGGATAATGAATGGTGTTTAGAGCTGAAAGAACTTAAAGGTCACCTAGTCCACCTCTTTGTTTTGCAGCCCATTGTTCTTGTCCAAGTCACACAGCTAGTTAACTGCTCAGACAAGAAGCCAAGACTCCTAACTCCTGGTTCAGCGCTCTTTTCATTGTCCTGCACTGCCTCGCTGACATAAGCGATTTAGACTGTCATGAAAGATAGAAACATACATAAATAAGATATTAATATCACAGACCAAAGTTGTGACTGAGAAACAATTACTAAGGACACAATATACTACTCTGCAACAATAACATTAATCAACACATTTGGCTTAGTTGCGTAGCTGAAATACCAAAATTAATTTACATGGAGAGTGTAGTAGATGTTTTTAAAAGAATTACTTAATATTTAATTACTTAATATTGCTAAATAATTAATATAATTTAAAGAGAACACTTTCTCTTGAAGGTTAAAGGTTTTCACTATTTTTAGATAACAATTTAAATATTTATTATAAAACCTGTCTTTTTATTTTTTAATGTTTAGGTTATCCTTGTATCAAAAAGAGCTAACTTTGTCAGGTAGAAGGAACCATGGCTTACCTGGTCAAGTGTATGAGTCTAGTCAAGTGTATGTCTGGCTCTTCCAAAGACCCTTGGGCAGATCACTTAATTTTTCTGAACTCAGTTTTCACTTCTGAAAAATATGGGCTTAAGACTCAGCAGTCTCTATGGGATCTTTCAAGTCTTAAATTTTATGTTTTATGATCTAAGTTCAGATTAATAATGGAAAGGTCAGAATGTGAAATTAAAGGGAGTGAAAGTGAATTTCCAGATTTGGGGAATGACCTCAACAGCTATCATAGTTATATTTCAAGTTAAATTTGTAGAGCAACTAACGACAGGAAAAACCTGCCGAAATGGACAAAGGTACAAATCTGTTCTCTTCGTTAATTAGCATGGGGAGTGAATCTCTTCTGAGTTGGGAGTGTCACAAAAATGAGTATGATGTTGAAAGTCATGTGAGCCGATGGCTATAATATTATTATAAATTAGTTAGCCACATAAAAGAAAGGATTCAAAAACAAAGTTGGTTGAAATAGGACTTTGAGAAGATAGCTAAGCTCTTTTCTGTTATTAGAGATTTCATTGTCATATCTAAGACTTGAGTCCCCAGAGCTGGTGGAATTTTCTAGTTTCTGCCTTGTAGAACAGAGAAAAGAAGAGGCTAAAAACAGAGTGAATTTGAAGAGGTTTCTGATTAAATATGACATAAGCCAGTCTGGTAATGTTTGCTTGAAAACTTATCTAGTAGGTATAAACTAACAGTTGTGGTCAGACTTTTTTGGAATGTCACAGAAATATATGCCAGCCCTGAGAAAACATTGATTTTTTCAGTTTTTTTATATATTCTGAATTCTAATTTTTAATTTATATCATGTATTATAAGTGGATTAGTCTAGTATGTAGCTTATCTTTGCTTTGTTAATGGTGTCATCTGTTTCATTTTTAAGTTGTGGAATTTGTCATACTTTTTCTTTATCAGAACTCATTTATGCTTTCAATTCTGTTTCATAAATCCTTCCCTACTTGGACTCATCATAAAGTTATTTATCTATATTCTATTTTAAAAGTATTAAAGCTTTTTTTCACATTTTATTACTGATTCTACTGGAAAGGAAATTTTGTGTATGACATGAAGTATGAATATAATTTTATTTTTTCCATCCATATAAAAAATTGTTCCAGAGCTATTAACTAAATAATATGCTTTTCCTCATTGATCTGTAAAGCTACCTCTATTATACACGAGGTTCTCCTATATGAGAAAATTTGATTCTGAGCTCTCTTTACTGTTTCCTTCCTTTATTGGTCCATGCCTTCACTAAAAACATGGTTTTAATTTTCATAACTTTGTAATTACTTTGACTTTATAATCCTTCTTGAAAAGGAATTTGTTCTTCAAAATTGTTTTGGCTATTTATGGCTATTTTTTGCTTCCAAAGGAATTTTTTAAATCAACTTTTAATGAAATTGCATTGAATTTATAAATTAATTTAGGGAGAACTGACATAGTTATGATCGTCTTTCCACCCCTTAACATTATAGAACCCTTAATTTATTTTAGGTCTTTTTCAAATGATTTTCACTAATCAATTTTCTCCATAAAGTCTTAACATACTTTAAAAAATTACTCATAGCTATTTCATTTGACTGATATTTTAAAGACAAAACTTTAAAAAAATTATATGATCTTATTGTTCCAGATATGTTGTATGTTTTTTAAAAATGTACAAATTTGAGATTACATTGCCTATTCACTAATATTTTCCCGTGCTATTAAGTATCCTTTGAAACATGATTTTTAGGATGGCTATAGTAATATTCTAGTATGGAAAACTGTAATTTATTTAGTTATTGGTATTTATATTGTTTCTAACTTTCACAGTTTTAAACAAGACTATGTATGAAGGGTTTCCTTGCTAAATATTTGCACACAATGATTACTTATTTAGGATTCACTTTGAATTACGGAGTCAAAAGGTATGCACTTTTCTATGATTTTTGGTATATATTGTCAAAATCAATCCAGCAGTGGTTGGTTCAGAAACCATGGTATATAAAAGAATACCCTACAAATATTACAAATTATGATATATAGAGATTTACATAGATTCCAAATAGTATTTAAGCACTTTAATTTGTATAGGTTTATACTGAACCATAGAGAGGAGAGTGAATAAATGAATGAGTAAGTGATTCTCGCAGGATAGGCAACAAAGGGGTAACAGCAGCTGGCCCTGGCTAAGGAGTTATGGATGATTTTTATTTTCTACTTTTTCTTCCCTGTATTTTCTATTTTCAACCATATACATAATTATTTGTGAATAAAATTTAAAAACCCAACTTTGATATTCTTATATAGGTTTAGCAGGATAACATGTCTCCTTCATTTCTTTCATTTTTAGGAAACTTTATGGCAATTCTTTTTCTTTTTACATGTATCTTCCTATCTTTTAGGAGTGAGATTGACCAGCTATTTTACAAAGCATCTGTGTATACTGTTATTATTGTATTTAGTAGGTGATAAACTTCACAACTATAATCGTTTTATTCCCCGTTTGGCACTTAACTATATGTTAGATGAGCTCAGAAGTATCTCTGAATGAGCTTATTCAACGTTATCATCATGACATTGCAATATCCAAATCAAATGACAAGTTTCTTGGGAATTAATATCTTTCTTGGTTATATTTGTGTTTTTTGATCATGGAAGGCAGCCCCCATTGCAAAGGACAAGAATACGCAAAAGCCACTAACTGCGTGCTCTTTCCCTTCGTTGCTTAAAACTGAAGCGTGAATGATTAGTGTGATTCGCTCAGGAGGTACTCCATGAGGCTGAAGAGAAATAAGTTACCTTTTCCAACCCTTTTTGGAATACTTTCAATCCCTCTTGTAGGTAAGTGGGAGTAAATAAGGAACAAAGAGATTTTCACAAACAATGAAAGCTTTCCAAACAATTGAGAAAAACATTTTCTAAAACAATAACTTATGCCCCATTCTTTTCTTTGAATGTGTTTTCTTAAGGCAGTGACTGGCAAAGAGTTTGATGATTTTATGTTTGAAGTAACTCTTTTCTCAGTGAGACACCCCACTACCATCAGGTTTCTTTTCATGCTAGCTCCTTCTGATTGCTTTACCCACATCCAATAGGAGTACACACTGTCCCCCCAGAATCACAAAGTTGAAATATTTTTATTTGGGGAGCTTCTGCAATCAAGGTAATTCACCCTATCTTCAGTAAATAAAATGGAAAAAGGCGGCCTAATCTCTGTGACCTTAAACTTCCACTGAAATTTAGAGATGGGCTAGCTCAGCTGGTGAGCGCTGGGTGATGATTAATGCCAAGGTCATGGATTTCTATCCTATTACAGGGCAGTGAGACTCAAAGGAAATACCCCCATTGCATTGGCACAGACTCCCCCTCCCCCAGGACATCTGCTAGCCATTCCCCATGAGGCAAGAAGTGTGGATTTTTTAATGAATCATATCTTAACTTAGGGAGTCTCTAACTTGAAGCTGGTTGTGGACCAAGGAAGAGGGCCGGCTGAAGGTGGGAGAGAGGCCCTAGAATACTCGGCCGGAACACAGTGAAGTGTGAAGAAATTTAAATGGGCTTCAGGAAGTATTCGGTGGGGATGGCAAAGAAGACTGGATTTAGCCACCAGGAGGGTTTTCAGATGGAGTCACTGCCTAAGCCAGTGTCAGGATATCTGTCTGTAAGGGACAGGACACCCACCAGCAGGCAAGGACTTTGGGGAGGGGGTCCATTTCTGGAAGGCATTTGGACAAGTGCTATAAATGGTTCCTAGCTACCACTGGGTTCAGGGTTGAGACCCACTTCTGAAAAGCTTGGGCAGAAGCATGACCTCCAGATCTTGACCAACTGAGCCATCAGGGAGAGGTATAGGTGAAGAGTAGGTGACATTTGGTAGACTACACAGCTATCTGCCCAGGGCATGGGTGTGGATATAGAATGCGTGCTGTGCTATGTCTGAGAGCATGATTTAATTAGAAGCTGCACCAGATGGACAAGAAAGAATGCTGACATAACATTTTTCTTGGCATTGGCTGGATTGGGACCAAGGAGAGACTGTTCTGTAGGTGGAGGCCACAAACAAATCCAGCTGTAAGACACTGTGAGTGTGGAGACAGAGGACAAAAGAGGGGATGTTACGATTAATTAAAATTATAGGAAAAAGGAGGCGCAAAGGATGTTCAATTGGCAGTAATGTTCTCTTCATCTCTGTTCCATAAGGATATATACTACAGATCTAGTGTAGCACTGTTTAATAGAACTTCTGCAAAGAGGGAAATATTTTGGTCAGTCCATTTTGGTAGCTACCAGCCATATGTGGCAATTGAGCACTTGAAATATTGCTAGTATGACTGAGGAACTTTTAAATTCAACTTAAATTATTAAATTTAATTTAATTTAATAGCTACTGGCTACTGGGTTGGACATAGCAGAACTAGATGCTAGAGGAAGTGGTAGCAGCAAATCCTATACTGAGAGTAATGAATTAATAATTATGAAAAATGATCAAAGCAAAGCCCAAATAGGTCTTTCCCCGTGACCTTGGCCATACTCCAACCCCAAATAGGTAGCATTCATTTTTTGATTTGTAAAATGTAAACTCTTTGCCTGGAGTGATGAAAGTTCATCTTATTGAGATTCAGACCAGAGAGAACGCCGAATTCAACATCTAGATCTGTTTTGTGCTGCAGTTTGTCCATCTGTAAATTGGTAATTAAAATCTTATTGGTATTTATCATAAGCAATCATTAGTAAATGGGTCAATTTCTAAATATTCCTGTCAAATTGTATAGTAGTTGTTTTCTGAGAAGTTTCAAAAGCAGGCAACCCAATCTATTCAGGGACAAAAATAATATGATTTCTTATTTTTTTTTTAGTCTCATTAAAAATTGTGTTTCAAGTTGTATGCATTTTAGTCACAGAATATGTTAGTATACTAGATATACATCTATTAAAGGCACTCGCTTAAATATTTTTTTCCCAATAGAGATGTACAATCAAAAACATATAGAGCTTTTTGGTCAATGGTATATCTCGTAGAAAATGCTATCCTTGGGACTAACCAATGTGATTCTGTTTATCCTAATCTCAGATATTTTGATAACATCATAACAGAGAAAGTATAGTTATTGAAGGCTTTTCTTTAGAGTATTTTCAATGACTATATCAGCTGGTTCACTTATGTTTCATAATTCCATTTTATGCTTGGTAAATTTTCCCGTTTCTTCCCATGTCCCTATCTTTCCTATGTTTCATTTTCCCATATCTTCATAGCTCACTCTAACAATCTCTAAAAATCAATCAATTGTGCTTTGTAACCTGCTCTAACTCTGGAAGGGCCGCTTTCCTCGCTCACAGCTGCCTCCTCCATGAGTGTCGTAAAATTAATACAGTGCTAGAAACTCCAGGCCTGGGAGCACCTTCTTTACTTAGGCTCATTTATTGTTCTGATTTGGAGAGAGCAATACTGCTTCTGTTACTTCTTCTCATATCAATGAGGTTAGACGCTCTGAAGGAGCATCCCAGAATTCTTTCCAAATTCTCCAGATGATTCTAATGTGTATCCATAGTCGAGTCCCACCAAGATGCTCTCTCTCATCAGCAAGCACCGGTACGCATCATCAGGTATTACATCAGTTATTGCACATTAGCCTACTGCATGGCCCAATAGGTAGCCACTAGCCACTTGTGGCCATTTAAAATTAAATGAATGAAAATGAAATAATATTAAGAATACAACCCTTTAGTTTCACTAGCCACATTCAAATGTTCGGTAGCCACAAGTGGCTAGTAGTTACCATATCGTCTAATCCAGATAGAGAACATTTCATCACCAGAGAATTCTGTTGAGCTATGCTAACAATCAGGAAACACCACATTGGGGAAGCGAAGGAGGGAAGGTACAACACAACAGAAATCCCAGAGTATTCTGTGTGGTTGGTAGATGCTGTATCTTATATTACATTTGGAATTTAGTTTATGAATCCCTTAATTTTTAACTTTGGTTGAAACGACTTTTGGTTAATTTAAATGAAAGATTGATTTGATATTACATGATTTGCTTAGCCTACCTTTGTTTAATATATCTCCCCTTTAGAGTGTACTAGCGTCTCACTCAATCCCTAATTACCTTTTTGTTGTATGTGGCATTTAAAAACAATTTAGTCATAGAGGTTATATTTTCTGAGATCTGTCTTGTTTTAGGGAAGAGGTGAACAGCTGGTGGAAATAGTCCCAAGGTTTGTAAACCTACCGAAGGAAAACGTGGTGTCAGTCATAGCCTTGTACCATGACATTTGTGAAACGCAGTGAGGGACAGATCTCTTGCTCTCATAATATATCAATATAAACATCCTAATAGGCCACTACTTCAGAGTCTTATAAAAACAGGAACATTGGAAGTGAGAGAATATTGACCTTTATATCATTTCACTTATTAAAAAGCTAAAAGTAGCCATTTTACTAGCTGTGTCTTTACTGACTTTTGGTAAGAATCATTTTCTCAAATAGTTTGAAATCTCATCTGTTACATGATGCCTCTACTCACACCGTGGGGCAGATTTTCACCTGTACCTAGTATTTCATTTCATATGCTCTCCTGCTATTTTGGACACTTTTATTAAGTCCCGCCCCCACATGTAAACAGACTACATCGGTCCATTAATGGAACTCATTATGCTCATTTATCTTTGCCAAGAACTATTGAAAATGATCACAAATGACTATGTAATTATAATTAAGATTTCATAGATGCACACACTTTATTTTTAACAAGCTCATTCTGTTAAGTGTCACCCTATTTCAAATAATGACATTTGCAGTTACAAAGAATTATGAAAATGACAGTTTAATATCTTTGGCAGATAAGCTAGTTATTGTATTTAATAATTTTAATTATTAGTTCATATTATGCAGATAGTAACTCCAGGAAGTTTATTCTGTAGGAATACATAAAAAGATTATGTATTCTATAATCTTATTCTGATAAGACCTGGTAACCAAAGTGATCTCATTTCCCATTTTAGTTTGTATATCTTCAGTTTTAATTTTGTTCTCCTAAAGAAGGCTGAGTTTTTCCCAGTGTGATATTTCAGTTTTTGTAAAATTGTAATATTTGAAGAAGAAGAACGTATATTAGATCTTCTTTTCACTTACTGAGCTAAAAATGATATGTATCACCAAATTACCAGAAAATTCTTTTAGCAATCAGGTTGTTAGTTCAAAAATGATTCCTTTTAAAAAGTTGTGACAATCTTGTAATTTTCAAAGTGGCATCTTTAGAAACCCCCCACCCCCTCCCATTATTTTTCTTGTTTCCATTAAGGATATTTCACCAGTCTTACATTTTTCTTTCCTCTACTGCATGTAGTCTTTATGTTCTTCCTGAAAAATAAAATCTTTAATTTCAGGAGCTCTGTGTTCTATTCCTTCACTTTAAAATCATGGAAAAATAACTGTCATTTCCTTATCCCTGTCTTCAATTCTCTCATCATTTTCGGTGGGCCAATTTTCTTTTTCTTCTGTCTACTGTGAGGAATTTTTTACTCTGCTCCATTTCCTGTAATTTAGGGTTTACAATTTCTTTGAGCTTCTTAGGTTATCCTTTGTACTTGTGTCTACTTTTTCATTAAAAGAAGACTTCAGTCTTATTTCCACTTCATCGTCTGTATACTGCCATATTTAAAATGCATCTGCTTATTTATTGAAACTAACTATTCATCCTGCTTAATCACATGGAATGTGTAACTTCTGAATCAGTTAAAAATCATCATGTACTGTGAAAGAATTTTCTAGCATGTTCATGTTACTGTGTTAAGTGCAGTGAAGCTGAAGTGAAATATCTTATAATGAATATAACATCAAGAAATAATAATGAAAATCTGCATATCCTGTGTACTGGGTCAACAAGCTCATAAGACAAATCACCATTTTATTGGAAATTTGACAGATCATACTAGTACTGGGGGTGGGTTAGCAAGGATGATAGCATGGACATTGGGACTGGAAGTCTTGAGTTCTGATTTGTGTCAGTCCCCATTAGTGTGCCTTTGGGCTAAGCCGCTGTGACCTTCCTGAGTCTTTCATTTATAAAATGGGGGTTAATATCTCACATGTTTCAATGAAGTGATTTGCAAATCACCCTCCACAGAACATACTACAATAGACCTCCATAATGATAATTTTCTTCCTTCCAAAAAATGGACAGTTCTGCTTTGAATTCAGGATAAGCATAACCTGAATAACTTTAGCCTAATATAACCATTTCAGTAAAAGAACACTTTTCTTTTTTTTTTTGTCATTATTGCTTAAATATACCTCTGGGTAAACATGCTTTACTTCTCTACCAACTAAACCCTAGGTATCTCTAAAGAATGAATTAGATTGCCTATCCAATCTGATCAAATCACAACCAAATATTCTTGTTAACTTTTAAAATATTTCTAATTTAGTTACAAAGCAAGTCCGTCACCTCACTTGAAATGATTTCTTCTACCTTTTCTCCAGTCAGACTATTCAGGCAGCTTTACGTTAGTAGCAATTGACACAAGCCTTTTCCAGAAGGCTTGAGGCCTTAGACACTGAGATATTCCTATGAATGAACCTAAAAAAGTCCAAGTGTTCAACTCTAATAGCTTCTTTCTTAATTGAATCCTGCCGATTTAAACAGGATGTATTCAGATTGTTGGAGACCTGTAATCACAATAACACATACTTTATTTACCACCATCATTTCCAAAAGTAAAGTAAACAGTTGTTAAGTTAAAAAAAAAATTCGATGATGTCAATTATGTGTGTGGCACTAGCCATCGTGAAAAGAGGCAGAAGTCCTCCTGTGTTTTCTCCAGAAGGGAAAGTGTGCTTCTGGGGAAGCCCCTCCGTTACCAAGAAAGCTTGGAATCTGCTTATTAATATTCTACCTATAGCTCCCTTTGCAACATATACTGATTATCTCTAATTTCATGAGTTGTGAATAAAGTCTAAGGTTGTTTTTTTTTTTTTTCCCTGAAATTATAGCAGTGGGAACTTTATTTTTTCATTTGGGCTTTATCCTTAATCACAACTTCTGACTTTGACTAAACATGGGCAAAATGAATGGCTTTTAAAAATATAGATACAAGGATAGGAAGCCACTTAATTATCTTTACAAAATATTACAAAACATTAAGACT
The DNA here is from genome assembly GCA_028627145.1 of Eidolon dupreanum. Taxonomy (NCBI): domain Eukaryota; kingdom Metazoa; phylum Chordata; class Mammalia; order Chiroptera; family Pteropodidae; genus Eidolon; species Eidolon dupreanum. Next base: position 165,615,357 of record CM053502.1, read on the forward strand.
GTGAAGAATCAGATGTTGAAATGGACCCCACTCTGGAGGTTCGGCTTATGACTGGACTGTTAAGCATGCTTGATGAGTTACCTATCTTGAACTGTTTTCCCATGTTTGTTTGTTTGTTTACACATATATCTTATCCGGGTTTAAGAGTGTTCTGGCTAGCTTATTTTGGAATTTCTTCTGCTACCCTAACTATTTTAGATGTCGCTGACATCAGCTTTTGTATTTTGACTGAAAACTTTGTTCTCTCTTTCTCTTGCCCTGTCTCCAGTGGTAATATCTAGATTTTCATAGAAAATCAGTAGTTACGTCAGGTTGCTAAGTGTCTTCCCACAGAAAGACATGCATTATGGAGCAACATATATTTAGTATTTGACTTTCGATAAACTAGCTTGCTTAAGATATTTTGCAATACAATTTCAGCCCTGGCAATTGTAAGCAGAGCATCCAGTTGGTATTGAATGAAGTAAACAGATATGGACACGCTGCCTGCATCGAGATGCATTAATTTTTCTGAACATTGGATAAGAACTTGTGAGAGCGAATAATGGAATTCAAATCAGATGGGGCGAGTTATTTGATATTCAGGAATAAATCACAGTATAATAAATCAGCTACTTTGTTTGGCTTGAATGAGGAGCTGCTAATACTGAAATAAAGTCAGAGAAAAGGAAAATGGAAATTCTATAGAGGAGAGGCTGACCTTGGGGTGATGCTATTGCCCTCGGTGGAATGTTGTCTTCTTCTAAAGGCACTGGTTCAATTCAGTACATAAAACATTCACTGATCGTTCGTCAGGAAAGCTAATTTATATACAAGACACAGAGATGAGTCTAGTAGGAAATACAGAGAACTAGGTACATCCTTTAGCATTAAGAAACTTTTGAATCTAGGCATATTTGAGAGAGAGGAATTTTCTGGATTGGGGCAATAGGTACCTCCTTTGGCATAAACAGAATTGCTCCTGATATATCAGTGATAAGAGTGAGATGGTTCCTTTTGCTGAGCTATCTATTAAATAAGCGTGGTAGAACTTTGTGATTTTTGATAATTCTCAATTTCATGATTCTCTGGCATTAGTACTTGTTCAGGTGGATATTTTAAGAAAGGAGCCCCGGTGATTTTGTGTTAGCCACTAGGATAAGGCACAAATTCATCATGTAATATTGTATTCATGGAGGATTCTAGGGGATATCAGAGATCTCTAATATATTTAAAGTGACGGAGTTCACAAATGAGAGTTTACAAAAAGGAATAACCCCTTTTAAGCTTCAAGAAATATGACAGGCACCCACTTGAGGATCTGTTAAAGTGCCTGCCAGGGTGAACTCGTCTGTGATCCAGTTGTAGGATTGTTGTGAGATGACTTTTCCACTGGCAGGCACTTCTTGTCTGAGAGAGTGTAACTGGGTATTGGTGACTCAAGTAAGGCTCGGAGGACTCATCTATGTCCACATTAAAGACAACGGGGACTTTATTTGTACCCAACTCTGCAAAGACCAGCGTGAGACAAAGAAGAGACCCATGGGGAGGTAGGCAGCCAAACTGTTTCTGTTACAAGTTGCAGAAGGAAAACTGTGGATGTGAGTTGTGGAACTGTGAAGGAACGGGAGAAAAGAGAGAGATCTTCACAGGCTGAACCCTGGTGTCTTATTTATTCTTCTTGGCTACAGAATGCCTGCCAGCAGGAGACTCATCACTAAGATATTACAGGGAAATGAAGCCAGGCAAGAAAAATAAGTACTGCTTTTCTCTTCACCCTGTAAATTCTGTTATTAATAAATCAGATTCTTATAGAATGGCCTGCCACAGCTGTCTCTAGAAGCAAGGTTTTATTAGCAGAATTTTTTAATAAAATACACAGTAGTTTTAAGAGTGGACATTATACTTTTCAGTCAAATGTATGTTACTGAGAACACATGTGATTTTGACTTACCCCTCACTTGGTTTGGACCTTGACTCGGTTTTGTTGCTGGGATAAGGCAGCATGATTTGTCATGCAATTAAAGGTGTGGTCATCTGTAATTGATTTCCCATTCTTGGTACTCCCCACCTAGACCTCAGGAAAACTCCAAAACAGTGCGTTCTTCCACGAGGGCTACCTCTTCGGTCACTTCAGCTTCCACAAGGGACGTTTTTAAAACAGTGCAGCGACAGGTCAGAACAGAAACAATGCAATCCCTTTTAAAATTGAATTTGAGGGGGAGAAGGGAGGTAGACAGGGTAAAGAGGTCAGATATGTGGCAACAGAAAGAAATCTATGGGAGGTGAACATACAGTGTAAACATATATATGCCTTACTGTTAAAGTATACAGCTGAAACTTACTGGATTTTGTTAACCGATGTCATCATAAAAAAAAATTAAATTAAATTTGAGACAAATATCAGCTAAGTAAATTATGATTTTCCAATATGATTTGATGAAGAAGGAGATTAATACTCTCTGTGTACTTGCTTTGCAGAATTAATTTTAAAAACAATATCATATATGGGTCTTGTTTTCCTGATCATAAACATAAATATATGCTAATCGTGGGGAAGAATTGTTGTATTATTCCACAGCTTGTGTTTTTCAAGTGCTTCTTGGTCAAACAACTCCAGCACAACAAGGCAGAGACCTGGGTTGTTGTAAACTTGTGGGCACATGCTCTATGATGCAATAGGCATGACCAGACAGGGATGACAGCCTGTTAATTAAGTTTTCTTCAGTTGTAGTTTGGCAGCTGCTCCATTCCATCACTGCGGAGTTCCTATTGTCACAGTAAATAGGAACCTAGCTCTGGGGCCTGGGACGAAGGACAGCCCAGACTGGGCTTGGATGACCTGGTTGGCCGTGGTGGCGGGCCGTGGTTATTCCTGATGCAAGAAGGACAATGGAAGGAGGCACTGCTGGTGCTGTAGTTTGGAAGGAAAGAGGAAAGAGGTGCCCTTTACCCATCCAGGAGGAATCAAGCTCATCTGCGCCCAAGTCAGCATATTACGGACAATAATTCACAATGGTTAATCACCCCAAAGGACCCTAGTGTTTCTCCACCCTATGAAATATCCCGTAATTTCCTTATTCAACCTTCCCCTTCTGCCTTGAGCCCCTGGCAACCTTTGATTTGCTTAACATCTCTAGTTTTATCTTTTCTAGAATGTCGTATAATTGGAATCAAATGGTATGTAACTTTTTTAGACTAGCTACTTAAATATTTTTTAGAAATAATGTGTGAAACCACCATACTTATGCCAAATACCAAAATACTGTGTATTTTAATTATTGATTCAATTTATTTCATAGACATAGGGATATTCAAGTTATTTGTTTCTGTTTGTGTAAGTTTTGTTAGTTTGTGCCTTTCAAGTAATTGGTCCATTTTACCTAAATTATTAGAATTGTGGGAATAGGCTTTTTTATATTTCTTTATTACCCTTTTAGTGTTCACAAAACCAGTGATGGTGACTCCTCTTTCATTTGTGATATCGGTAATTTATGTCTTCTTTGTTTTTTCTTAATTATCCTAACTAGAAGTTTATCAATTTTATTGATCTTTTCAAAGAACCAGTTTGGGATTCACTGTTTTTCTTTATTGTGTTCCTTTTTCTATTTTATTAATTTCACCTGTAATTTTTATTATTTCTCTTCTGCTTGCTTTAGGCTTAATTTGATCTTTTTTTTCTCTACTTTTCTGAGGTGGAAGCTTAGGTTATCAACACATTTTTCTAATACATGCATTTAATGCTATACATTTTCCTCCAGAAATTTTGATAACTTTTATTTTTATTTTCATTTAGTTCAAATATTTTTAAATTTCTATTGAGACTTCTTCTATGACTTATATGTTTTTTAAAGGTATATTGTTTGTCTCCAAAGATTTTCAGGTATCTTTCTGTTACCGATTTCTAGTTTATTTCCATTCTGCCCTGAGAGCATACTTTATATTATTTCTACATTTAAGATTTATTGAGGGTGTTTTTATGGGCCAGAATATGGTCTTTCTTGGTGATGATTTCACTAGAGCCTAAGAATAATGTGTATTTATCTATTGTTTCGTATTCTATAAATATCAATTAGATCAAGTTGATTGATAGTATTGTTGAGGTCAGCTCCAACTATGTTGATTTTCTGCCTACTTGAACTATCAATTGTGGACAGGAGATAAAAGAGTTTCAATTAATAGATTTGTTTATTTCACCTTTTGGTTCTAACCAATTTGCCTCTACATGTTTAGAAATGTTATTTAAAAACTGGATTAAAAATATATAAAGCAATTGTTTATAAGCCTTGGATACCAGGCAGTACAGGGCAGTATTTCTTAAGAAGGGGAAAATAAATGAGGTGAGCCCTATAATCATTCCAACTTCCTGCCCAGAGGGAAGTTCCAGGTCATAGCTCAGGGAGAGAGAACTCAGGTGTAATTAAAAATAGAAGGTTGCACATAATAGTTGTTCCATGAATGGCCCAGGAAAGAAAAGCTGTAAGAATGGAGAAGGCAGAGCTGTTAGACTAGGGTGGATGCCAAGACTGACTGTATAAAATGAGATTTTACTTGGGTTTTGGAGGCTGATATAAAAGAGGTAGAAAGAGCACAGGTGGGGATGTTAGAAAGTACTATAAAAAGTGGCACAGGTCCAACCTTCTTTTATGAAAAATAAAAGTTTGTGGACATCTGTAAAGACAGGTTTGAAAAGTACTTTCGGATTATTTGTGGAAATTCATGAGTCTTAATGTAGTGTTTGATTTTATTCAGTGGGTCAATGGCTTTTAAAATTTAAAATAAAACTAGCAAACCCTTTTAAAAATAAGTGGTTTCCCTAATCCAAATACAAAACACACACCTATAAAAACATAGCTTTAGACAAATGGGGGGAATGGGGTGGCCAGAACCCCCAGCCGTACCACCTCTGGTGCCCCTAAGGACTGCCAAGAGCATAAACAGCTCCTGTGCTGTAGACTCAGAAAGGCTTTGAGGGATTTAGACAGAAAATGACAGGATAAAAGGGATATGGAATGGGGATATCAACCTGTAGTAGGAAGTAGGCAAGGAGACAGATTAGGAGCTGCTGCTTTGATTGAGACAAGAAGGGGTAGAGGTGTGACCTAGGATGGTGGCACTGAAATAGATAGGAAGGGATTAAAGAAGGAGATATGTGAAGAAATCCTAGTTTGTGTTAATTTGTTGGGTGTGAAAGGAAGGAGGGAAAGAGCATTAAGTAAAATGAACTGGACAATTCATAGTCCCTTGACCTGATACACTTAGACACTATGATAATAATAATCTATAATGACATAATTCACCTAGTTCACATCTCTGTGCTGCCCTTGGTGTGACCTTGGGCTTGATAGTTGTTCTAAACTTTTTTTCTCTATTAAATGGGGGACTATCATATTTCCTACCATATAGGATTCATTGCTGGTGTTTGAAGGGAAAGCATTAGAACTGACGCATGGAAATTTTCCCGAAGCAAGTTTTATTAGTTCTTATCTTTATTTAATTCTACACTAATCAGCACTTCTGTTTTCTTTAACATGTTGAATTAAGAAGCTTTTAGTATATTTCTTTGCCTGGCTTTTTCATACCTCATGAATAATGTGGAATTATTGAGAAACAAAAGAAAGGCAATTATGCAAATGTTTTGAATATTTAACAATACATTAAAGTAATCCTAAGAAACTGGAAAAATTATTGACGTTATACTAGCTTTTTGTAGAGATGTAGAGTATTAAGAAGAAAAAAATTATTTTAGAAAAAATTTTAAAAGGAGAATATTAGGAACAAAGAATTCAAGAAAATGTATTAATTAATGAATATTCAGATAGTATATTAATTTTCCCAGAGGTACAATGGCTAAGCCAAAGAATTTAAAGGATGAGAAAGAGAATGATTAAACAAACTCCAAAGTAATTAGAAATTGTCTTTCCAAATGCTTAGTTCGACACATTAAGACAGATTTTTTATTTTAGGACCAGGACGTACTTGTTTTAAGCAGTTGATGTAGCTTCAACCTCTCTTTCCTTGCTAGGACTCAGCCCCTGTATCATTTTACAGCACACTTTCCAGATTCCAGGCGACACATAGTGAGCTTATAATATGTGTACTCCAGCATGTCTACTGTATGATATCTGTATTGTGCTGCCGAATTTTGTTTAACTATTCTGGAAAATGACATTTTTTTTTTTTGTATTGAATGACAGTACATCTTGTTTATGTGGCATTATAAGCCAAAATGATATTTGCTACAAATAAATGTCTTGATTATCAAGAGGTTGCCTGTTTAATATTTGCATGATCCAAGTCAATTGTTTTATCCCCTCTGCTTTGTGAACCGGTAGTTAGGTCTTTTGTTTTTTTTTCATTGCTAGTTAAAACGAGTTAGACAAAAGGAAGTGAGCTTAAGTAAAGTACATAACAATCTATGCTGCTGCTTTACAAGTAATTCTGAAAAATATCTTGGGAGGGAGAAGGGATGAGTTTTAAATTTTATCTTTGCATTTTAACTGTGCTTGCCACTCTTACGTCCCATCCTTCTATATAATTAAGAACTGGCTGTATGTTCCATAGCAACACAGCCTATAGTCATTGGTTCTGATAAACAATTCTCATTTAACCTAGGTTAAAATAGAAGTGGAAGTTGAGTCATTTTTCACTTTTTCTCCTTTATTCTAGTTTGATTTTTTGAGCTACTATAAAGTATTTGTGCAATATGATCACTGGTAACGGCACTGGTATGTCACTGGTAATGTGACAGTTACTACTTACAAGTAGAAAAGGATGCCTATTCAAGGGTCTTGAGTCAGTTCCGAAGGTGATGAAGTGTAGCTTAGCAGCTCTAAAGACCTAGTAAGCACCTCTGGGGGCCAGAGGCTGCCAGAAACATTTTGGATGTCATTCCTTTTTAGTATCTTCCATTAAGAGGTCTACTTGAATGATAAGAATGTTTACTAAATGCTTTTAAAAATTGTGTTTTTTTAGTTTATCATTTAAAAAATATTCATAGCAGAAGCAGTGTTCAATGCTAAGCTATATATCAAGAATAACTTTTATAATTCTGTTCTTTTTATAGCATCTTTTATACACACACACACACACACACACACACACACACATACACACACACACACCTTCAGAGCTAGCTTGTACTGGCTCACAAAAGCCTATTCAATTTTCAGGATTTTTGTAAGCTTCTTAATATCAGACAAGTGGCTTAAAATTTGCCATGGTAGGAGTGTTTACACCATGGAAATTGGTGACTGCTACAAATCAAAGCCTTTTTTTAAAAAAAAAAAATGTCTTGGACAGCTGGTTGTCAAACACTTACCAGCGCACCTGTGCCCCAAATTATTTTTTAAAATAGAATAAAGGGTTATTAGCATTGAAGATAGTTTTAGTATACAAGTGTATGCAAGAAAAAGAATAAACTTTTTTCTTCTGTTCTCAGGGATACGGAAAGACCGAAGAGGAGGGAGAATATTGAAACCCAAGCGCCAAAGAGATGATGGGGAGAATAGGAATGAAGCGGGGTCCTCTGGAGACATGAGAGCTGCCAGCATGTGGTCAAACTCTCTCTTGATTAAGCATCCTAAGAAGAGCAGCCCTGCCTTATCCCTGACAGCAGATCAGATGGTCAGTGCCTTGTTGGATGCTGAGCCCCCCCTAATCTATTCTGAGTATGATCCTACCAGACCCTTCAGTGAGGCTTCGATGATGGGCTTGCTAACCAACCTCGCAGACAGGGAGCTGGTTCACATGATCAACTGGGCAAAGAGGGTACCAGGTAAGAGCGCTAAGCTCAACTTTTATTTTTAAGAGTCAGTAACTACTCATGAACTGGTTGTGAGGTCATAGGAAAAACAGTGGGAAACAGTAGCTTGTTATCTAATTGGTTTTGAAGTTACATCAGAATTTGTTATTTTTTAGTATGGTACACTGTAATCTCCTGGAAATTAAGAAATAATGTTTTAAAATCTTAATCTAGAAGATTAAAGTCTTTAACCTGACATTATTAACCATCTTATTCAGCCAAAAATCTGAGGTAAACATCACATAATAAGTGCAGCTAACATATGTTCAAAGTTTTTAAAATTAAATGATCCTCGATTTGCATATTTTTAATATTGAGGAATTTGTTCAAAATATCTCAGTGATTAATGAACAATTTTACATTAAAGATCTTTTAAAATCTTTATGTACTAAAGAGATGATAGTAGGTTTCTTTACTGAATACCAATTATTTACTCAACTGTCTAGTCTTGATATTTTAGGGGAAAGAAGAATTAATTGGATTTTCATCCTAATCCTAAAGGGAGCTTGTAGGAAGATACAGTGGCAGAAGTGACATTTGGTCCTTCAGTTGAGTCTCTCAGAACCAGTGTTCTTGTAAAACTTGATGGTTGTTCTTATTGTTCAGAGAGAAGAACCCTTATTATGGAAACAAGACTAAGACATGACCATTCATAACCATTCAGGAGGTAATGTAGATGAGTCAAGGCAAGAGGAAGTTAAGTCTTTTTCCTGGGCTTATAGATCAAATGAATAATGGATTTAGACAAATTGTCTCATTTGGTTTCTTTTAGTAGATAAAAACAATCATTACCTCTGATGGATGGGATGCTTTTTATTAAACTAAATGAATGTAGAGTGTTGTACTTCCAGTTCAGAATTCACTGATCTGTTATAGGCCAAGTGAATATATCTCTGGCCTTAGAGAGTATTTTATATATTTGCTACATTAACATATAAACATGTGGTCTTTTGAGTAAGGAGCCAGTAATGTTGTGATCCAGACTTGGTAAAGGGCATCCATGTAGGTGGTGGAGACTGGGTTACATGGAAGCATGGGGATTAGCAGGCATATTTAGATTGACAGGGTCAGTCCTAATGACAAATAAAAACTGCCAGCCATCTTTAGAATTAAGAGTTTTATTGAGCATCTACCTCCCTACTGTAGCATTCTCATGTGAAGCAGATCCATGATAAGCAAATACTGGAATCTAAATATAATGTGGTTATAGATTTAATTTTTATATTTGTTATTGCTTCTTATTACTTTGAGAGAATAGAAAAATTAATAATAATAATGGACATATCCCTGGGAGCCAACTTTTGGTTGCTGTTAAGTTTTCTTGTGTTATAAGCATATATTTTCCCTGAAATATGTGAAGTCTTAGTAATATTAGTTTCAGAGCATTGCTGAACTCAAACATATATTTTTCATACTTATCAGTTGATTCCCATCACGACATTTTTATTATAAAAATTTGAAGGGTGTTTGGAACAACCGGAATTAAATTCAAATCCATTATCAGTGGATGAATTCATAGCAATAATCTTCTGAATCTAAGAATAAAATAGAGAAATAAAGGGAAGGAAAATTTATGTCCATGCTTAGCCATCCCATTGTTAAACCTAGGACTAAACATTTTTATAATGATGTGATATGTAGCAAAATTATAGAGTGCTATAATTTGATTATGTTAATTGAAAAAAACTGAATAATTTCAAAATCCTTAGGCCAAACTATATATTGTTTTTTGATGGTTTAAAAAATTATAAAGGCTAAAAAGAAATTGTGTGTGTGTGTGTACTATTAGAATATAGTGTAAATCAAAAACCTATTTGTCTGACCAAGCAGAATAAAAATAGTCATTGATTTAAAAAAGATGAAAAATGAGGGCAGAAAAAAATCTTCTGCAAAAACTTTGAAAATGATTGTCAAGCTCTTCAGAAAAATAAAAAAAGTCACATTTTGAAAAGCTTTTATATATCCAGATATCATCTTTCATTAAAAAATAGCTCACATTGAAAATCAAATATAGACATTTATGTGGTAATAGTTTGAGAATAATAATAGTAATTTTAAAAAGAGGGACTATAAAACATCATTAATAAAAAGAGTAGCAAGAAAATCAATTCTAGAAGAATCTGAAATTACTAAATGATACAAAACCAACATGCGACATTTGGATAATCCTCAGAATGGCTATCAATATAACAGAAATTATGAATTAACTTCATTTTTTTAAATAGAAGTATAATTGACAAAATTGTAAGATATTTAAAGTGTACGTCATGGTGATTTGATATAAACACTGTAAAAGGATTCCCCCATCTAGTTAATTAACACATTTATCACCTCACATGTTTCTTTTGTGTGTGTATGAGAACAGTTAAGTTCTACCCTCTTAGCTAATTTCGATTATACAATACATTATTATTAACTACAGTCACCATGTTTGCATTAGATCCTCAGCTTGTTTTCATCTCATAACTGAAAGTTTGTATTCTTTTACCACCCTCTCTCTATTGGCCCATCCCTGAATCCTTGGCAACCACTTTTCTACTCTTTGCTTCTATGAGTTGGACTTTTAAAAAACTTTCACATGTAAGTGATACCATGCAATATTTATCTTTCTCTGTTTGTCTTATTTCACTTTGCATAATGCTTTCAAGTCCCGTCCATGTTGTCGCAAATGGCAGGACATCTTTCTTATGGCTGAATAATATTCCGTTGTATGTATATGTACCACATTTTCCTTATCCATTCATTCATTGATGAACACTAAGGTTGCTTTCATGTTTTGGCTATTGTGAGTAATGAAATGAACATAGGAATAGAGATATCTCTTCAATATTCTGTTTTCATTTTCTTTGTATGTATATCCAGAAGTGGGATTTCTGGATCATGTGGTAGTTCTAATTTTAATATCTGAAGAATCTCTATACTGTTTTCTAGAATGGCTGCATCAGTTTACATTCCTACAACCACTGTACTTTTCTCTACATCCTCACCAATACTATTTCTTGTATTTTTATTAATAGCCATTCTAACAGGTGTAAAGTGATACCTCACTGTGTTTTTAATCTGTATTTAATCTGTATGATTAGTGATGTTGAGCCCCTTTTTGTGTACCTGTTGACCATTTGTATATCTTCTTTGGAGAAATATCTATTCAGTGTCTTTGACAAATTTTTAATCAGATTTTTTTTTGCTATTGAGCTATATGAGGTCTTTATATTTTTATATTAATCCCTTATCAAATATGTGATTTGAAAATATTTCCTCCCATTCTGTATGTTGTTTTTATATTTTTTGATCATTTCCTTTGCTGCACAGAAGCTTTTCTAGTGTGATGTAGTCCCACTTGTTTATTTTTGCTTTTGTTGCTTTTGCTATTGGTGCCAAGACCAATGTCAAGGAGCTTAACTGCTGTGTTTCCTTCTAGGTGTTTTATGGTTTCGGGTCTTACATTCAAGTCAATCTATTTTGAGCTGATTTTAGTGTATGATGCAAGATAGGGATCCAGTTTTATTCTTTTGCTTATGGTTGTCTACTTTCCCCAACCCTATTTATTGAAGAGACTATCCTTTCCTTTTTGCATATTCTTGGCTCCTTTGTCATAAGTTAATTGCATGGATTTATTTCTGGGTTCTCTATTCTGTTCCATTGACCTATATGTCTGTTTTTATTTCGATACCATACTGTTTTAATTACTTCAAGTTTGTAATATAGTTTGAAATCAGGAAGTCTGATGCATCCAGCCTTATACTTCCTAAGATTTCTTTGGCTATCTGGTGTCTTTTTGTGGTATCAGGGTAATGCTGGCTTCATAAAATGAGTTCAGGAGTGTTTATTCCTCTTCTGTGTTCTGGAAGAGTTTGAGGATTCATATTAATTTTTCTTTGAGTATTTGGTAGAATTTGCCAATGAAGCCATCTGATCTTGGACTTTTCTGGGAGGTTTTTGATTACTGATTTAATCTTTTTCCTAGTAATTGGTCCGTTCAGATTTTTTATTGCTTATTGATTTGGTCTTAGTTTGTATGTTTCTAGAAATCATTCATATCTTCTAGGTTGTACAGTTCTTTGGCTTATCATTGTTCATAGTAGTTTCTTATGATTTTTTTTTGTATTTGTGTGATATCAGTAGTAATACTTATGGATAAAAAAATTATAATTTTTTTTATTTCTGTCCTCAATCTTTTTTCATTTATTTCTACTTTGTTCTCTGTTATTTTCTTCCTTCTACTAACTTTGGCTTCATAGTTCTTTAGACTATAAAGTTAGGTTGTTTATTTGAGCTCTTTTTTTTATTGATGTAAGTGTTTATATCACTATAAATATCCCTCTTGTAATTCTTTTTGCTGCATCTCATAAATTTTGAGATGATGTTGTTTCCATTTTCATTTGTCTCAAGATATTTTTTTACTTCTCTTTTGATTATTTTTGACCCATTGGTTGTTCAGAAACATGTTTAATCCCCATACATTTGTAAAATTTTCAGCTTTTATAATTGATTTCTAGTTTCATACCCTTTTGATAGGAAAAGATGCTTGATATGATCTCAGTATTCTTAAAATTTTAAAACTTGTTTTGTGGTCTAACATATAATGAGTAATGTTCTCTGTGATTAAGAAGATTGTAGATTCTGCTACTATTGGATGGAATGTTCTGTATATGTCTGTTAAGTCCATCTGATCAAAGCTGTAGTTTGTGTCCAATGCTTCCTTATTGATTTTCTGACTGGATGATCTACTCATTGCTGGAAATGCGATACTAAAGTCCCCGATATTGTATTGCTCTCTGTTTTTCCTTTCAGATCTGTTAATATTTGTTTTATATATTTATGTGCTCCTATGTTGAGTGCATATTTACAATTGTTATAGTCACTTGATGGATTGACCCATTCATCATTATAAAATAACCTTTTTTTGTCTCTTGTTACAATCTTTGACTTAAAATCTATTTTGTCTGATATTAGTGTAAATACTCCACTTTTTTTTTTTTTTTTTTTTTTTTGCAGGGGCAGGTTTCTATTTGCATCGAATATCTTTTTTATCCCTCTACTTTCAGTCTACATCTGTCCTTAACACCGAAGTTAATCTACTGTAGTAAGCATATAGTTAGGTTTTACATTTTTATCAATTCAGCCACCCTATATTTTTTGATTGGAGAATTTAGTCCATTTTCGTTTAAAGTAATTATTGTTGGGTGTGGACTTACTATTGCCATTTTTATTAATTGTTTTCTGATTGTTTTGTAATTCCTTTTTTTTTTTCTCCCTCTCTTGCTTTCTTTGTGACTTGATGATTTTTCTGTAGTGGTATGCTTTGATTTCTTTCCCTTCATCTTTGTGTATCAATCACAGGCTTTTGCTTGGTTATTACCATAGGCTTACATACAACATATTTAAAACAGTCTATTTTAAGCTGATAATAACTTAACTTTGAGCACATATCAGTCTCTCCCACCCCCACATTTTGTGTATTTGATGTCACAATTTGCATCTTTTTATATTCAGGATTAATTAAGAAGTTATTATAGTTAGAATTATTTTTAATACTTTTGTCTTTTAACATTTACTGATTTCCCCACCACCATTACGATGCTAGAGTATTTTGAATTTATATATTTGACATTACCAGTGAGTTTTATACTTCTCTATTTTTCTGTTACCAATTAGCCTCCTTTCGTTTTAGCTTTTCTCTTTAACATTTTTTCATAAGGCTGGTCTAGTGGTGATGAATTCCTTCAGCTTTTGTTTGTTTGGAAAACTCTTTATTTCTCATTCAATTCTGAATAACACCTTTGCCAGGTAGAGTATTTTTGGTTGGCAGACTTCTTTTTCAGAGCTTTAAATATATTATATCACTCCCTTCTGGCCTACATTTTCTGATGAAAAATCTGTTGGTAATCTTCTGTATACAACAAGTTTCTCTTGATGCATTTAAGATGCTTTCTTTGACTTTAACTTTTTAATTATAATGGGTATCAGTATGATCTCTTCAGGTTTACTTTATTTTGAACTCTTTGGGCCCCCTGGATCTGCATGTCTGTTTTTTTTCCTTAGGTCAAGGAAGTTTTCATCCATTTTTCTTTGATAAGCTTTTTGATTCTTTTTTTCTCTCTTCTTCTGGGACATTTTAATACAAATATTTGTTTGATGGTGTCCCACGAGTCCCTTAAACTATCTTCATTCTTCTTCATTTATTATTTTTCATTTTTTATTTTTGCTCTTCTTATTTGGATGAATTCTACTACCTTGTCTTCAAGTTCACTGATCATTTTTTGTACTTGACATAGTTAATATTGAACACCTGTATTAAAATTTTCAGTTTAATTATTGTAATCTTCAGCTCTATGATTTCTGTTTGGCACATTCTTAATAGCTCTTTGTTGAAATTCTCACTTCGTTCATGCATTGTTCTCTTGACCTCAGTAAGCATTGCTATGAATACTTTTGAGCTCTTAATCACATAAATCACTTGCCTCTGTTTTGTTAAGATCTGTTTTTGAAGTTTTATTTTGTTCTTTTGTTTGGAACATATTAATTCGTTTCTTAATGTTCCTTGGCTCTCTGCACGTTAGATCAAACTTCTACCTCTTCTAGCCTTAAAGTAGTGGTCTCATTTAAAAATAAAGCTAATCATTCATCTTGGGCCTAGCTCTTAGTTGTCTCTTAAACTTTTGTCATTGTTCAAGCTGCCCTCTTTGTTTTTAGTGGTTCCCAGAAGTTGAGGGTGTGCAAAGACCTGTCAGTGTCCCAAAGGTGAGGATCTCAGTCAGCACCTAAATGCAAGCTGATTGGAAGCCCCGATGTCAGGTAGCATCTTTTAAAGAATGTAAATAGATCTCTTTCAGAGAAGACTAGGAGATAAATATTTCTGTCTGTTCCCTCTGCACTGAGCCCTGAGGAGATAGCTGCTGAAGAACTGTTTCACTGTTTACTGCAGTCTTGTGGGACTGGCACATGCAAGACCCACTGACCACCGGGGTTGACAGTCAATGTGTGCATCATCTGAGAGGCAAGTGCAAAAGCCTGGGTGCCAGCTGTGTCGACCAGCTTCTTCTAGGGAGATATTGGTGCTTTGGAGTGGAGTACAGGGAGAATGCAGAGATGGTGCCTGCTGGCTTCCCCAGTCTCTGGGGGAGGATGTGAGTTAGCCTCCAGATGGTGCTAAATTAGGAGCCTGACCCTCAGGTAGTAGCTTTTAAAGTATGTGAACAGATCTCTTTCAGGGAAAGACTGGGAGATGGGCATTTCTGTCTGTTCCCTCTGTGCTCAGCCCTGGGAGGATAGCTGCAGTGAGTCCTTGCAAGCCTGTTGACAGTTTCTTCATTTTCTATAGTCTTGTGGGTCTTGTGAATATAAGCTCCATTGGTTTGTGGAGGCAGGTGTTGTAGGGGCCCGTTCTTCAGGCACAAGTCTTAAAAGTTGGAGTGCTAGATATTGAGTCCAAAACCTTCACTTTTTAGGGAGAAGCTGAGAATTGCGAGTTTTTTTCTGACTGTATGTCACTGTACCAGAGGTGGAATTTATGTGTCTCAGTATTTCCTACATATTTTGACATAGCTATTTTCTAATTTTCCCAATGTGTAGGAATTGCTTAGCTAGTTTTTATTTTTTTAATTTTTAAAAAGGGAATTTCTCTGTGAGTAACTGTAGATTTGGTATGCATGTGGGAGGATGTGAATTCATGAATTTCCTATGTCTCCATCTGGGACTGGAACCCCCCAGTTGACTTAATTTTGCATGATGAGTTTTAATAAAAATAATCAGTAAATTAGACTATTTTAGTAGTTTTAAAAGTATTTTTTAAAAACTAACAGAATGTCAGTATTTTCAAAAGTTGACAATTATAAGTTGAATTTTGCTTTCTGTCAACATGTCATATTTTTTTGATTTGCTGTATCTCTACTCAGAATCAAGATGTGGAGAGCATTATGATAAAATATATCATGCAAGCGTGATAGTCAAGTTCTAATTGTAAAGTACTTATATTTGAGCTAGCTAAAGATTATATCAAGGCATTAACTTTTCCCTTTTACAATTTAAAAACAATGGCAAATATGATAAAACTTACCTACCTATCTCTGACAAGAGATGCTTTTTTAAAACATATGTTACCTAGTTGCTTTTTGCTATCTAGCTATAGAGAAGGATTTCCTCTTTATTGCTTGCTCTGAAATTTGTTAATATTTAAAAAGCATTTTCCATAATCTATCTATGAATGGAGATTTAGTTTTAAAAGAGTTAGCTTATTAAATATTAATTTACTTTTAAACTATACGTGGTGAAACTCATCAATAAATACAATACCCTTTAGCTGAAGGTCAAAAAAGGAAGAGTATATGATTGCAAAAGCTGTTATATTTAAAATTTTGCATCACCCTCAATTTTCTCATTGATTCTTAGCTTAATTGTTAACAAAGTACATTTGAGTTTTTGTTCCAGAAGTTTGAATTGTGTCATAAAACTGTT
Organism: Eidolon dupreanum; assembly: GCA_028627145.1. Lineage (NCBI taxonomy): Eukaryota > Metazoa > Chordata > Mammalia > Chiroptera > Pteropodidae > Eidolon > Eidolon dupreanum. The sequence continues at coordinate 165,631,597 of CM053502.1, forward strand.
ACTTTGATTTATTAAAAATTATACCTTTTCTAAAATTCACTATCATTTTAATATACCTCAAGATCAATTTCATACTTTAAGTTTATGTTCTAGTTCTATATATTTAAATGAATATTTGGATAGATATCTAGCCATGGGCTCTTTATTGCCTTTTAAAAAATGATAATTAGAAAAAATGACAGTTGAGCTCAATGTTATCAGAAGCATGCTACTTTAACCACTTTCTCATTCTTTTTGTGGTGAACTAGATGATGCTCCTTCTTCCTCTTTCCTTCTAAATTCTTCTCGACTCAACACTGGAAGAGTCCCCTTCCTTCTGAGCACTGACTCCCCACCATTTTACTTGGGGTTTCCTCCTTGCTCAGCATTGGCTCCAGGAGGAGAGGATCTGCTTTTTCTGGACATGCCTCCTACTAGGCCCAAACTCGGGTTCCTCAGAAGCTTCTTGTGTTTTCTTTGAGGACACATGGTTGTCTTAGCCATTCTAGATCTCAAGGCTTCTTCTAGCCCCGTGTCTCCAAATAATCCAGTAATCAGCTTCCTGACTCTAATACTCATTCTCATGATTCAAATTAACAATGAACTGAGCTAGGAAATGCTTGTTGAATGAATAAATGAATGGATGCAAGGTACCTTTGAAATGCCCGATTTTAAGAAATCTCTGAGCCCTGTTAGAACTCAATTTTTCCATAAAGTAGAAGTGATCCTCATGACTGTAGTGTTGCTCCTTTTAGTTACCTCTCTTCAGAATCTATCTGATGTTCTGACATCTCTCTAGCAGTTGCCCTAGTGAGGCTCATTTCCAACCTTTCTTTTGTAAGAGGCAGAGCAGTATCCAAAGGCACGTACAGAGCTTGAGCTCTGAGGACTTTAATGGGCTTCAGCTGGCTTATAGGAAGTTAGGTGCACTTAGGGAATGTAATTTAAAACTGAAAATGGGCAGGAACAGGGGGCAGGGAGAGGGCACAATACCTCAATCTGGAAATTGGGAGCATCTTCAAGGAACACATTCTATTCTGGGAGATTCCTGCAGATTTTAGGGATTTGGCAGGCCTACCCAGTACTCTAATCCCCAACCTGTAATCAGACCAACAAACCCTACTCTCAGGCTATTGTGGTGTTCCAGTTCATTTCAGCATGGCAGGGCAATAAAAGAAAATGTGACCTGGAAGTATGGGTGGCATCCAGGAGAGATGACAGATGCAAATGTATAAGGGTCAGATTTGCAGTTTAGATTTTGCAGCCATGCTATAATAAGAGCCTTGGAGCTGGGTTAGAATTATCCTACCACCAATGGTGGCAGCCCCTCTGGTCTGGCAATGCAGAGATTTGTGGAGTGCTCCATTTCCAAGTCAGCCCTGCCTGGCTTCTCACTGCTCCTGTGGAAGCTCTGTTTGAAACCCAAGGAAAGTAGTTACTTGCTTGATTTTTCTTTCATATTAAACTTGGAAGCCCCATAGATGCTTATTGGTCTGTATGCTATTAAGCCTTTAACAACCTTTTCTCATCTTGAGAACATTCGAGAAAAATGGCCCATCTGGGCATCTTTGCCCTTTCCTTCTCAGGGTTCTGTCTCAGTGAGTCTGGGTTGGGGCCCCAGAATCTGCATGTTTATCGTGAGTGCAGTAAACAATGTGTGATGCTGGGTGTCCCCAGGTCACCCTGTGGGATGTGTTGGCCTGTGGGTTTGCTAATTTCTGGGGGACTTTGACATGGAGAATGTCATTTTTTTTTGTAACCGTGTATATGCTAAATAAATATATTACTACTGAACTGTGTTGAAGTGGGATGAATTATGTACCCCCAAAAAGATATGTTGAAATCCTAACCCCCAGTACCTCAGAATGTGATTTTATTTGGACATAGAGTCTTTATAGAGGTAATCAAGTTCAAATGAGATCATTAGGGTGGGCCCTAATCCTTATACAAAGGGTAAATTTGGACACAAAGACAGACACACACAAAGGGAAGATGATGTGAAGATGTATAGGGAGATGATCATGTGATTGGAGTGCTGCATCTCTAAGCCAAGGAATACCTAGAAGAGGCAAGCAAGGAGCCTCCGGTAGAGTCTTCAGAGAGAGATGGCCCTACTGACACCTTGACTTCAGACTTATAACCTCCAGAACTATGAGAGATTAAACTTCTATTATTTTAAGGCACTCGGTTTTATTTATTAATTAATTTTTGTACTTTGTATGGCAGCTCTAGGAAACTAACACGAATTGTATTAAAAATGAAAGTGTGTGTATTTTTGAGGCAAAAGAAATAAGGAGCTTTTGATTTAAAGAAGAAAGTTTGGCTCACCTAGTGAAGGCTTGGCTAATCATTTACTCCTGTATATTCTCTTCTTTGCCTGCCCAAGTGGTTCACTGGACTTCTGGCTTTGAAGTTGATTTAGCACTTCGATAGTTTCACACATCTACCTGGCAAATACCTTATTAAAAAAAAAACTTAACCCACAGAAAAATGATTTCATCTGGTGTTTTAATACTTTCCCTTTTTACATTTGTATCTTTGATCCATTTGAATTCATCCTGGTGTACAGTATGAGGTGTGGTTCCAATTTGTTTTTATACAGATGGCTAAACAGTTGTTTCAGTTCTTTTCTTTGAACAGCATCTTAAAGAAGTATTTTTAAGACTTCTTTTTTAGTTGACCTTCCAAGTTTACTACTTACTAAGAGTTTTAAAGTAGAGTAATAGACATGACCTATTGATTTGCATATTTGGTTATTTTTCCCAATACTGAAATAAAAATATAAAAAGATTAGTGATTTATTCACAAGTTACGCATTTTGCCTAATCTGTATTAATGAATATATAGTATGATTAGTCCGAACCATGTATACATAGTTTATGACATTTCATTCATCTGAGAGATAAGAAGCAAAAGTTCATGAGACTCGTTACACTTAGAAAAGACTACTGGTGATAAGAGGTAATCAGGTGAATTACCATTCAGTATTAATAGGACAGAAAAATTATTCCCAGGAAAGGAAAAGGGTGTATCAAGCTTGTGTTTTGTCTTTCCCATCGGTTGTAGATGTCCACCAAACACTTCGATACTCGGCCGTGAATGCTCTTTCTGCTTTTAACTAACTTGAAAAGCTAGTCCACTTGGAGCTTCAGCTGTTCACTTTTAGGTTCATTATTTCCAGGTGTCTTTCTGTAGGTCTCAATGCCTAGATATTCAGTTTCTTTTCCCTGAAGAACACCAATCATATTGGATGTAGGGTCTACCTCGTCCATTATGACCTTATCTTACTCGATGACATCTGTAAAGATCCTATTTCAAATAGGATCGCATTCACAGGTTCTGGAGGATATGAATTTTAAGGATGACAACTATTCAATTAAAAATTTGGCAGTGAATTTTATCATCTAATTTAGTAATGGCTTTAACGATGAATGGCAGTGTCCCTTGAAGCCTAAGATGTAGAATTATACTATGCCGCAGGGCACCTTACCCTAGGTTAGCCTTTTTGTGACAGACCCTTGGGAAGGACCTTTGTAGGAAAGCTGTTCACCAACTTGCTCTTCCTCCCATCTTATTTCATTTCTCCTTTCCAACATGTTCTCCTTGCCCCATCCCTTCACTCACCATCCTCCCCTTCACACAGTGCGTTCATTTCATTTTTCTTTTGCTTGAATCCTTACATCTTCCTTTCTCCATTTCAACTCTATGTTCCTTTTTCCCCCCTAAAGGGACACTTTAAGTTTTTCTTTTCTGAAATTTCAAACTACTTACCCACTATAATCTTGAGTTGAGTTTATCCTCACAGGATAACTAGTCCTTGGTCCAGAGTCTCTTGTCACATGTGTACTGCTGAACTAAATCAATTAGGCTCTGAAACACAGTAATAGCTCTTAAGCTATATTCTTATTTTACTAATGGATGATTTATTTATACTATAGTTGGATTTCTTCTTTCAATTTAGGATTTCGGCCACTCAACTATGTCACCACTTCTCAATTTCTCTTTTTAAATAGAAAGACGAATAGTTTTTGTTGGCTGGGTATCTATTTTTGTCCAGGGAACTTTGTTAAGGGTAAAATATTTCTATAATCTGAGTTTGATTTAACTCACAGGCTTATTTTTTAAAAGTTGTATGTGTGCATTATAAATTTATATTAAATAAATTATACTTAATTGCAGTAAGGGTGTCTTTTATTTAAATAAAACCTACTACAATTATTCATGTGAAGTGAGCATTTTTTTTCGACCAAACAAATGTTCTCCTTTTTATTGAAATCTGAGTCTTCACAAATTGAGACTTCTTAGCATGAGACCTTTTGGGCTGGCTATAGTTAGCTGCCCTCTGCGAATGACCCTGAGAATGCATGACTTTTCCAAGGTACATGTGGCTGACTTTCTGGTGTGACCGCACTTGATCTTTTGGCTTAATCAATTCTGTGTCTAGATCCCTGGTATCCATTTTCCCCTAATGGAGATTATGTTTAGACCCACTGGGGGTTAGTGTCTGTGTATTGTAAGCATGAATATGGCCAGGCTGAAGTTTCAACTTCCTGCTATCCAATGGAGGCTTTTACTTTTGTGATATAAGGCATCATTTTCTTTAGAGGGTTGAAGATCAGAGAACTGCACAAGGGAGAGAAAAATCAGTATTGGCCCTAATGAGATCTAAGTAAATAGAGCTGTAAAAAACAATGAAAACCTTGAAAGCATTCTCCGTAGTGAGCAGATTTAAAATAATTCCCCTATTTCCCATATAACTCTCTATGTAACCAATGATTTCTAAAGAAAGCTCAGTAAATAGATTTGAAATTTGTTTTATACAGCTACTATGTTATTACTTTCTTTCACAGGAACCAGAGAGCTCTAATCAATAGGTCTACACTGTAATCTTTATATTAGACTACAGTCTAAACTCTTTATTTTTGTACAATTATTATTTCTCTCCCCTCACCCTACTCCCTAGCTCTCAAACACTCACATTAATAATTTTTCTTGCTAGGGTGAAAATAAATCCACTGCCTCCAGCAAGTGGTTAAAGCAGATTGGAAAATATTAGTATTAGAGTTGATACAACATAGATATGTTTTCCTTTTCTCTAAATCAAATGCTTTATTTCCCAGAGAAGGCAGTGTGACTGTTCTCTTAAAATGATTCATAGCTGAAGAGGTAATAGTCTTTAGATAAATAGATGCCCACTCTACCCCCCTGCAGTTGCACAGAAGATGGAGAATTAGAAAAGTCAGTGAGTAGTAATGTCCTTTTATTGCTCGTGGTATTTTAACATTAACAGTAAGGTGCACACAACCTTAGGGTTATTTGTGTTTAATTTTTAAACTCACCTGAGTCACTGCAAGCTGCTTAGTTTCAATTCTTCTTCTTCAAAAGGGTAAGTGACAGAATTAACTATCCTGGTGGGAACCCCTAGTTCCACAAAATCTTAGGTTTTTCATTGTTGCCTTGGTTACTAAACTCTTCTGCACAGTTTGCTCAACTTTGGGTACTTGCTTAAACACTCTCCCCCTTGTTAGCAAATTGCACATGTGTCAAATCTAAGTTCTGTTTGAAAAGTATCGAGTCAAATTTACCATGATATTTTTAAAAACCAAACGGACTTGTCTTTTTGGTCTAGGATTTATCACTTAGTCGTACATGGCAGAACCCCTAACATAATAACATGAAAACTTAGAAGTGTGCTTGCTAAATAAAGATGAAATTTAATGAAATGATGGCAGTGCCCTTCTCTAGAGGGAGTTAAAGTTTCTTTGTAGTATAGCGTATGTTTATTATGTGACCAATTCATAAACATGAAATCTAATGAAATGATGAGAAGTTGTATTCTCTGGAGTGTGTTAAAAGTGTCTCTTCACAGAATAGCATGTCACATAATAACATTCGGTCCTTTTTTACTTGATCGAAATGTTTGCCTAAATTTGCTTAGGGCATCTGAAATGCACATTTGAAAACTAGCAGATAAATGCTTTGAATTTAAAAACTCATTCAAGGCCTTGAGCGGTGGAAGGATATTTTCCAAAGCATGCCTTCAGCTTGTATCTGGCTGTGTTTTTCTTCTTGTGTTCATAAGGCAGGAACGGCATATAATCAGATTTGGTTTTTCTGTATTGCTGTGCACAATTCAGAGATATAAACTAAAAAATGTGTTGCTTTTCCTTGAGGAGATCTTGAAATTCCCCAAACTGTGACCCAGAACGATGCTGCCTTTCTATTGGATCTGTGGGTTGAAGACTCTACTGAGACTCGTTATGAGAGGCTTTAAATTTAAAAAGTTTGCGAAGATATAGATGTATAATCAAATAGTATCTAATGAATGCGTACCAAAACACGTGACTCCTAACCTCATGAAATCAGTCAGAGAGATCTTAAGTACCTTTGGTTTTCTTGCCTAACAGATTGCAGACCACTCTGACAGAACCTTTAGAGTAAAAGTGATCGTCAAAACTGGAAAATGATTATCGTTAGCCTAGTTGACCAGTTTCTGATTTGTCCTGACTATTTTTAATAAATGGCACTTAATATATCCTAGAAGCCACAGTTTTTTAAAAAGAAATATATTCTGGAGATGGATAGTGAAGATGGTTGCACAACATGTGAATGTATTTAGTGCTACTAAACTGTCCACTTAAACATGCTTAAAATGATAATTTTAGGTTATGTATATTTATTTTACCACAAGAAAAAAGATATGTAAGATATATGAAAAGCAAAGAGGTATGGCATGACAAAAAAAGTAGATAAAAAAGATGTTAAAGTCAGAGGCCATTTCTCTCATCTAAAATTTTAAATTAGATTTTTAGATAAGAGTAGAAACATATGCAAGAAGATAAATTGATAAACCAATGAAGTGGGTGGAATAATAAAATAAAAACAGGTTATATCTAGGATCCTATAGTATTTTATAATAGAAGTACAAGCAGCTTCATTCAACAGCTATTTAATGAATTCTATTTGTATGCTAGGTCCTATATGTGGTAATGTACTACAGAACAACAATGACAAAATTCCTGCCTTTAAGGAACTTGCATCTACTATGCTAATTATCACATCAGGAATGTGAGTGCAATTATGTTTTGCCCATGAAACACCTGAAGTAGACATGGAGCTGAGTTTAGTAATTTATGTTACAAATTATAGCTAACTATGTGTCAGACCCTGTTGTTAGCATTTTACCTGATTAACTCAGCTGAGTGCTTTTATTATCCCCATTTTGTGGATAAGGAAACAGAGGCACAGAGAGGTTAATAATAGAGAAGTTTAATATCAGGGAGACAATCTCAATTCTAGAATACTTTCCTGTGTGAAACTCTTAAAATAGGCTAAAAAAGTGCTTGCACATTTTTAAAGAGTTATACTATTTTATCATTATTTGACAAAAAAAAAAATTTTTTTTCCTCCTGCTCTTCTGCCATGTGACATAGACAACATCAAGAACGTCTGTATATTACAATGATTTAAGAGCATGACCTCTGTCTTTTGACAACTTTGACCTATAGTAAGCATAAGTAAATATTGGCTATTATTTTCTGGTTAGTATTTTGGCTTATACATTGTTGGTTTGAAGTTGTTGATATGATTGATTTTGAGCTTCACGTTAAGGCCATTGTGTAACTATACCATAAAATCAGAGATAACCTGGCATTTTACAAAACGAGTCTAGAAAGTGGTTTTTTAACTACATCTTCAACATTCAGCACATATTTTTACTGTGTTATGTGATATGTCTTTATGCTTTCAGGCTTTTTTTCCCAAATAATCTTGTTGCCATTAATCAAAATGAATTGCGATTTGATTGTTGTGCTTTTGCTTTTGTTTTTACAAGTTGTTACAATTAAGAAAAAAAAATTCCTGAGTTATATCAGCTCCTGCCAAATTTTCCTAGTTAAAATGAACTAGACATTTTGGCTACATTTAAATGCTTTAAGCTATCCTAATCCTACAAGTGTGAAGTATTTATACTTGCAAGTATTTTAATGAAATAGGAAAGAATATAGGGGTAAAAAGTAGTATCTATTGTAGAAGAAATCCTATTTCAAATATAACTGTTTTAGGATTAGAATCAGCCACATGTAACAGCAAACCCCAAAAGAGTTGTGGCTTAAACAAGGCAAAGCTTATTTTTCTCTCACATAAAATAAATTTGGACTTCTTTACCAGAAGTACAGCAGCTCCACAGTCAAAACAACCCAAACTCCTTTTGACTTTCTGTTCTCTGGTTTAGCCTACAGCTTCCAGCTCTCAAGGTCAACTCTCTGTCCAATGTGGCTACTGGAGCTTCAGCAGTCACAGCTACATTACAGGCCACAGGAAAGTGGAAGGGGGAAAGTCAATAGGGACACGCTTTTCAGAAGCAACTTCCTTTAAGGAGCCTTCCTAGAAGTCTTACCCAGCACTTCCTCTTACATCTCCTTAGTCAGAACTTAGACTCTGGGTGCAAGGGACACTGGGAAATATAGTCTTTAATCTATGCACATTGTACTTTGAATGAAATCTGAGTTCTATTAATAATAATGGCTTGAATAGATATTTGGTGGGCAAATAACAGTCTCTGCTACAATAGTAAGCTTCAAATTATAATTTAAGAATTAGGTATCCTTTTTAATGAATATTCTGACTTTCTAAATGTTAACGTATATCATAGATAGATCATCATGTAAAAAAAAAAAAATCAGAACCCCCAAAACAAAATTCACACAAAAGCCGTATTAAAAAACAAAGCTACCATTAATTGTTTATTATCAAGCATTATATGAAATATCTTCACAATACCCCTATGAATTAAGTACTATCATTATGGCCATTTCACAGATAAAGAAATGAAGGCATAAAAATGATAAGTAGCTTTCCCAAGTGTGCATGAGTTTAGAAGTGACAGAGCTCTGGCAATCTGGTTTCTAACTGTGTGCCCACCAGGCCATTGCC
>CM053502.1:165641009-165652951 GCA_028627145.1 Eidolon dupreanum
GCCATCTCTCTTGCAGGAATTTGGCAGTCTTTGGTTGGTTGATGTCATACCCTGCCAGTTGATAGCACTTGTAGAATTTGTCCCTTTTATATATTGTTATTATTTTTAATAGGCTCTTGGATTATTAGTATTAATTACAAAAAGTAGACCATGTCTCTCTTTTACATGTCTATTGCTCTTTTACTTGGGTATCTCATAAATATTTATAATTCCTTCCCCAAATAAGACAAAGAGTAGAAATAAATAATTATCTCTTTTGTCTGTTATTTGGGTTCGATTGTAGGACCAGTGTAATTAAAAGCTTAAACTTAAGATAGTTTTAAAGAACATATTTTTATTTAACAAAACTGAGGCCCTGGATGATAAAGGCAACTTTTAAAACATTATAGAGTGGCTTGGTAAACACTTCCTCTATGAAGGTAATATCATATCTCTTCCTGATTATCCTGATAGATCTTCGAGCTGGATCTTCAGCTCCAGAAAAATTCATAAGATAAGATTCTTGAATTAGAATGCATTCCTTAATTAGGTCAAAGCAGAGGGAGTTATTCAGTCAATGTAAATTGAGTAGAAATAGTTTTATTTGATTATCATTTTATCTAGTTCTTGCTCTCCTAACACCCTTAGAGATAAAGTTTAATACCCGTCAGCAGACTCAGTAGCTTCAACAGTACATTATCTTCCTCAATTATAAATATTGTCCTGTTAATAAAAATATTTAAAAGATATGTCTTAAAGACAAAATGGTCTCGTTCGAGTTTAATAAATGCTTTCATTAATATAGCCTATTCAGTTTTCATTACTATTGTTTTATGATGTTTTTTTTTCTCTAGAATTAATTAGAAAAAATATAATGGCAGTGCTTACATTAGAACATTTACAGTTCTCTCTACATCTAAAAACATAATTAACTCGTAAAGCATTATAAACTTATTATATTTAAAACTATTGTAGGTTTAAATAGTTTGCATAGGGCAGCGAACAAAATTTAGTGATAAACATAGAATTAGACTTGGTCACTAATATTTTCTGAGACTGAGGTAGTTCCCAAAATACATGTAGACTAAGTATCTAAAATGCTAAAACTGTTGAATCCTATTACTTTCTACCTAGATTTTATTAATATATTATGAATTTATTGTCTCAGATCAATAGGATCACATGCAATTAAGTAAAGAGTTTTTTTGTGCATATTTCTAATATTTGTATTAGCTTCAGTATACTTTGATAATAATGTATGACAGTAATCTACTGATAAATTATATTGTTTCTATTGTAATTTGTTTTCCACTTGTGCTTTGTATACGTATGTTAAGGATGGGGGTGGATGTATATCTATTATGTTAGTATATTTGTTTATGTGACATTTCATACTTTTTGTCCTCAGAGTTTTGCTTTTTTTCATGTACAGAGATGTATCATCTAAAATGTAGTTGTCCAACATTTTGATATGTCTACATTTTATGATTCCAATAACCACGTTTTGTTTTATGATTGTCTTGGTCATCCCAATTATACAGTGAGCTCTTTGAAAGCAGAGATTGTCTTGTTCATTTTTTTATTATGCTTAATTTTTTTGTTGTGATAAAATATACATAGCATACAATTTGTCATTTCAACCATTATAAATGTATAATTCGGTGGCAATAAGTACAGCCACATTGTTGGTCAGCCATCACCACTGCCTATTTGCAGAACATTTTCATCATCCCAAACAAACTCTGTGCCCAAACAAAATCTGTCTTCACTTCCCTCTTCCCCCCTATAGTCCCTGGTAGCCTCTAATTTACTTTCTATTTCTATGAATTTGGCTATTCTAAGGTCTTCATATAAATGGATTCATAAAGTATTTATCCTTTTGTGCCTAGCTTATTTCACTTGGCATAATGTTTGCAAGGTGCATCCATGTTGTCTTATTTGTTTTTATATCCCTATTTCTTTCACAGTGCCCAGCATGTGGAAAATAAAAAATATATATATTTTTTTGAATAAAAGCGTAAGAGCAGGAAAAAATAGCATGTCATATTCTAGAGCTACTCAAGAGGCTTTCCAGGCAATAGAGACACTACAGCTTAAAGTTTGGAAGAAGGTTGGGGGAGGTGACACTGGTGGCGTGGGAGGAACAAGAATGAAAAGGAGTTGAATGTCTAGAAGGGTTTGGATTAAATCTGTAAGCAGTTGTGGGCCTGAATATTTTTGAGGAGATAAATGTCTTAAGTTCCCCTGGGTACATTGCTCTCTGTCTGTGGTTTGTGTGAGGGACACTGTGTTGGTTATTTATTCCAGGGATAGAGAAGAGGATTGAAAAGATTAGAATGTGAGAAAATGGGGGAGCCTAGTTTTTGTAAATATCTAGTTTTGTAAATATTTTGTACTACATATTATTTAGTATTTATAATGCCCACATGAGACCACACTTAACTTCACACTGAAGTTAAGCATATCTAGCTTGCTAATTTCAGTGATTTTTACTTGAAGTATAAAACGGTGAGGAAGAAGAGGAGTTTCCCACCACTCATAGTTTTTAGAAGTGAAATTATGAAGAGGAAAGGAACTTTCTGTGAGGTAAACTATACTCCATGATATAAATGATATAAAACCACACTCAGTTGCCAAAGTGCCATTGACATTTAATCTGATGGGACACCAAGAAGCATTGTGTCGTAGACCAAGAGGCAGGAAACAAGATGTGTTGACCTAATATTCTCTTCTTTGGGTCAGACCTGACTCAGAGAAAGTGAACAGGACTTACCCACTTCTTACAGGTCACAGCTTCCTAAGTTATAAAAGTCAAGTCACTAATGCAATAGGCCAAGGAAAGGGCAAGAGAAGAGCTAGGACACATGACGTGTTCCTGAGTTCCTGGCACCAGCTCTAGCTCCCAGCTCCTTGTTGAGAGCTCTCTTCTTCAGTTTCCTGCCTTTGACCCCAACTTCCTGCCCTATGATTCCTGATATACACAGCACTTAAAAATTTACAACTTGCATCATTATCTTACATCTCAACTGAACCTTCAGCTCTCTGGAAGGAAGTAGAGTAGATGTTGTTATCCCATTGCACAGTTAAGGAAATTGAGATTTAGAAAGGTTGCATGGCTTACCCAAGGCTACACAGCCACTTAGTGAAGAAGCTAGGATATGTGACATATCTTACATTAGACCATACTATCTTTAATTTGGTACTTAGTTTTATTTCTAGATGAAGTAGTTCTAGAAATCTGTATTAGAGCTCTCTGTATTGTGTTGCAAAATAATGATAGCAATAATAGTGAATAAGTTCTAGAGTGCTAACTATGACAGGCATTATTTTAAATGCTTTATGTGTAGTAAGTTACTTAATCCTTCTAACAACCAGTTGAAGTAGTTAGTATTATTATCAATATTTTTATAAATGAAGAAACCGAGACACAGTGATATTAAATTAGTTGCCCAAAGTTACAGAGGCAACTCAAATCAGTGGCAAAAGTCTGAGAGGTTTCAGTTTGAATGCAGATGTTCCATGTGGTCTGTTTCACGCCAAACATCTCCCTTCCTCTAGGCCTCAGTTTCCTCATCTGTAAGACAAGTGCACTGCACTATCGAACTCCGAGATCCCATCCAGCCTGAAGACTGGATTTGCTTCTTCCCACAGAATATGGACGATCTTAATCCTTGCCGTGTGGCTAGAACCATGGCATTAAAAAAAGAGCCTCTACTAAATTTGCTGTAAACTTTCCAAATATGATCTCTGTTTCTACTTTATATTTCCTGAGGAGCATGAGCAACCCCAGGAAAATAGATAATGAATAAAAACTCATTGAGTTAAGTTGGAAAATAGTCCTTCAGATAAAACCTTTAAAAACAAGGCATAAGGGCCCACTGATGTCCTAATAGGCCCCTCACACTGCTGACTCAGGACCAGTGGGTGACCAGCCCTCTCCCACCTATAACTCTGGGACAGCAGGCAGGGTCAAAAGACCTTCACCAAAAATGAGTCTAGGAGACCATGAGAAAGTAAACAAAGAGTTCTTTGTGATTTTCTCTTTATGAAATTCATTGTATTCTTACAAGTTGAAAGAAAGCCTACTAAATCGCATTTAAACAATTCTTCACAACCAGTAGAGAGGTGCTCATTCTGAGAGAGAATGTGAGAACGAGTGAGACTGAGACTAGACAAGTCTGCCTATATTTGTTTACGGTATTTTTTATTTGAGAAATTATCATTGGAAGAAGGATTAATGTCCCCAGTTTCCAAGACAGGTTTGTTATCTCGACTCCAAAATCAGTCTTTATAAATGATGTCGTTTTCCCAGAAGCAAAGAAGAAAACTTTATGCCTTTCACGTGCCCTCACTCACCTTCGGTGTTTGAGAAACCCCAGTGTGGAGGCTTGTTTATGAAAGGTGCAAACAGAGCAAGAACTGGGTGTGGCACATAGCAGTGAACTCATGGATCACCTTTCCATGTCCTGAAACTGACCATCTGTGTGGAAATCAGCCCTCAATTTCACTATAAGTGCGGAGTGAAAAACCAAACTCCTGAATTCATTAAGGGATTGACTTTACATTCTGGGAGAGCAAGTGGCTGACCGGTCTGCCTAACTGTTCACCTTTTTCCCTTCTTCCATTCATCCATTTGTCCGTCTGTCTGTCCGTCCATCCATCCATCCAAAAATTTATTGAGCACTTATGTGCTGAAAATTATGCTGGAGATATAAAAGAGAATTGTACACAATTCTCCTAGGGGCATGAACTCATGGTTAAGAAATATTTTATTTGAGAAGTGACACTTGAAATAAGATTATGACTTGAAATGTACGTCTAATATTTGATGAGGATGTTTTTACTTTCAACATTGAAGTTCTAAATACATTGCATTCTTAATTTTTGTTTTCCATTTATATTTCTGGGGGAGGGGTCAAACCCCCCAAATGGAATTATCAGTATTATTGTTATTTATTTCATTTATTTCACATGAATGACAAAAGTTTTACAGAAAATTGAGTCTAGGAAACTATGTCAAAGTAAGTAAAGAATCTTTTTGATTCTTTCCCTTTATGATATTCAGTTCATTCTTACAAGTTATCAGAAAGCCTACTAAATCACATTTAAAAATATCTTCACAAAAACTATATTTTGCCATGCTTTTATACCAGACCAGTTCTATCACCCGGAAACATAATGGGTACTACTATTAATACTAAGCCAGCACTTCCCGAATGATGACCAGCTACAGGGAACTATTCTAAAGCTCCCTGTTTATTAGTTTATTTAATCATCATGGTAAATCCTCTGGAAAAGGTGCTTTTTAAAGCTACCTTGCAGATGAAGAAACTGAGGCACAGAGAAGTTACATAACTCTCAAAGCTTCCTCATTATGAAATACCTGAGTTGGGGTTCGGCCAAGGCCCTCTATTCCAGAGGTCACACTCTGCAGTACTCACGGCTGTGTCACACTGTATATTGTCCACCTCCACTGCAGTTTCCTTTCAGGAAAGACCTTGCCTATTGCGAACAATAATATCTTTTCATAAATAGTTTCTATTCTTAGCCCTCTTAGCATGCATGGAACAATATTTAGTATGCACAGAACAGTATTTGCCCATAAAGGACAAGGACTCCATGGCTATCTGCTGTAGTTACCGTGGTGGTTACCACAGAATCACATTCAAACTTCTCACACAGGCATTAAGACTCTCCACAGTTCGACTCCACTCCACCCATGTGGATATTTCCTTCTCTCAACACACACCTCTGCTTTAACCAGTGCAGCCACCCCTCCGCCACGCAGATGTGTTATGCTCATGCCCAGATGCACACCTCTGCTTGTGTGGTCTCCATGTGGCTTCCTCTGCAGAAAACACACCTCTCCTCTGTCCTGCCGTCTCCATTTATGTCAATATGTCGTCATTTATGTCTCCACCATGTCTGATGGGCTGCACCAAACCCCTCTGCTTTATACGCCCATCCCCCACCAATTTTTCTTTCCTTGAAAACTCTTAAAATTGTGGGTTGTGCCACTGGATGGGGTGCCAAGTCTTGTAGTACCTCATTTTGATACCTATACTATGAGACCATATTATTGAGCCCTTTATATATCATTTACTTTCTAGCAATAGAGTAATAAGCATGTACATAAAAGGCAAAATTAGAACTTTGAGGTCCATCTCAATATACAAAATAAATTAGAATGTTCTAATTTCATTCCTTAACATGGTGCCTTCAATATAAAAGCCCTTAAATAAATATTTGAGGGATGCCTTTTGTTGTCATTGTGATTTGCCTGAGCAAATCTCTTAAGTATCATGCTCAGATTAAAGTGCAGAGAAGCCGAGCTTTTAGGTCATTTCAAACAGGTAGGGAGCCATTCACTACCTATTAAGGGCAAAGGAGGTTTAAGTGACAAGAGGGTTTCCAGCCCATCCAAAGGTGTTATTCTAATACTCGCTCCCAGCTGGCAAAATGAGGCTATAAGAACCTACAAGAAAGTACTGCTCTCTATTTCAATGCCCTTCTTAGTCCTGTCGAAAACAAACACAAAATGCCAAAATAATACAATTATGCATTGTGAAGAGCATCTCACTGTTTATTGTTTTGCCCAAACCTAGTTGATAGGACTAGATTTGACTGGTTTTGAAGGGAAATCAGTATTGATGGGCAGTAGTCCTCCTTATCTGCATTTTGCTTTCTGAAGTTTCAGTTACCCATGGTCAACCACGTTCTGAAAATATTAAATGGATGATTCCAGAAATAAACAATCTGTAAGCTTTAAATAGCTTGTCATTCTGAGTAGTGTGAAGAAACCTTACACCTTTCCGCTTTGTCCCATCCGGACGTGAATCGTCCTTTAGTACGACATGTCCACACTAGACATTCCCTGCCCATTAGTCACTCAGCAGCCGCCTCAGTTATCAGAGTGCTTGTGTTCAAGTCACCTTTATTTCACTTAATAATGGCCCCAAAGCACAAGAATAGTGATGCTGTAAATTCGGATACGTCAAAGAGAAGCTGTAAAGCACTTCCCGTAAGTGAGAAAGTGAAAGCCCTCAACTCCATAAAGAAAGAAAGAAAAGAAATTCTATGCTGATGTAGCTAAAATCTACAGTAAGAACAAGTTTTCTATCTGGGAAACCGTGAAGAAGGAAAAAGAAATGTGTGCTAGTTTTGCTGTTGCACCTTAAACTGCAAAAGTTAAAGCTCAGGTACATGATAAGTGCTGAGTTAAAATGGAAAAGGCATTCAATTTGTGGGCGGAAGACACAAAGAGAAAACATTTTGATTGACGGCAACCCGTTACACTAGAAAGCGCTGAGCCTATGCAAAGAAAGGACCCCTTGAACCAAGTGACCCCATTCACATAACTCTTATTACAGTATATGTTATAATCATTCTATTTTATTATTAGTTTCTTGTTAGTCTCTTATTGTTCCTAATTTATAAATTAAACTTTATCATAGGTAGGTACGTAGAGGAAAAAGCGTAGCATATACTAGCTTCAGTGCTCTCTGTGGTTTCAGGCATCCGCTGGGGTATCTTGGAATGTATCCCCGTGGATAAGGGGGAACCGCTGTATACCTGGCTTCTGAATTTTCTCATAATATACTTATGTATTTTTCCATCCATTCAATTAACATATATTAATCAACTAATAAATAAAAGTTTCTGTGGTAGATCATTCAAGAAAGAAAAATTGAGACATTAGATAAATGCAAACCCAAACTATTGTGCTCGAGTTGCATGATCTTTTTTTTTTTTTTTTCTGACAAACTTAGGACATTTAGAATGCTTTTTACACTCTCATCAAAACAATTTTTTTTTTCCATCTTGGTGCCAGTGTTACAAAATGAGACTGAAGACACAAAGTACCCCAGAGGGTTAACATCATAGCTGTAGGAACTTCAAATGGACAAGTAAAACCCATTATGACTGCTAATACTGATGCATCAGGAGAAAAACATGCCAAAAAGTAATGTGCAGGACAGCTATGATTGCCGGAAGCCGATAGATCCAAGGACCTGAGTTATTTTTCAACAAACCATCGTTCCACTTTCTGCCTCTGTCTTGACATTGACTGTGCTTTTAGCAGGGCAAAAGTTACCTGAATTTTTTGTTAGCGTTCAACATTTAAATCATGTTCACTTTTCTAAAATTCTATTGGATGGAGTAGCAGAAGAGAAAAACAGAGACATAAAAGAAGGGAAGTAAAAGGGAATGACAACACTTCAGAGATGCCACCATCGGAAAAGATTAGGAAAGGAGCCACTGAAAGCCATAGGGAGGGCAAGAGCACTTAGAAGCTTCCCTGGAATCTTCCAGAAGTGATGAGAGAATTTTCAGCTTTTCTCGTTGTTTGTTCTTGTTCTTCTCCTTCTCCTTCTCCTTCTCCTTCTCCTTCTCCTTCTCCTTCTCCTTCTCCTTCTCCTTCTCCTTCTCCTTCTCCTTCTCCTTCTCCTTCTTTTTTAAGGAAAATTACTTACTTTAAGATGTATTTCTTTTAGATTTTCTGTGTAGTTAGGACTATTCTTTCCCTCTTATCTTTATTTTTGTTATTTGTCTGAAACATCCCAATTTGTGGGGGGAGGGTATTAAATGGTTAGGAAAACTTGATGTGTAAATCTACCGTTTACACATAGCCACAAAGATGACGAGGCCTAGCCTAGCAAATTATACCATTAGGATGTTATAGTTGCCAATACAGTCAGCATTAATCGTTTCTTGTTTTCTATTCATTTTTAGCTCCTTGCAAACATTCACTCAGAATTTTTTAAAATATCAGTCTTGTGAAAAGCACAGTTCTGGGTTCTTTGGAGAAAGCAAAGATGAGTAAGTCTACATCCTTCTCTCTAGTAAGTCCAGAATAAGAGATGACCTGGTAAATCATACATTGGATGGTAGTATCTTCTAAAACTAGGAAAACGTTAGAAAAAAAAGGATGAGAAACCTTGTTCTGTCAACCAATTCTATTTTTCTGAAAGTGTGTCATTAATCACGAAGTCTTGCAGACTCCAAAGAGAAATTATACCATTGATCTACTTAACCAAGTATAATCAGTCCTCATAAGATCAGAGATTCTTTATATATTTATGACTAAGATCTTACATTCTGGAGTTTAGGTATTCTTTACATTCTTTTTCTCTCCAAAGCAGGATCCTTCTACACAGCTGCATGCTTTTTAGGTGATTTGTTTTGCTATCAATTTCTAGTCCTAAAATTGGACCTTTACTGTTGTCTAAGATGCCTTGGTTGGAATCTGTAGAAGTTCTTAGAGGTGGGTTGCGTGGACAGTTCTTACCTCATCCTTTCTGACCATCTCTCAGAATGGTCATATCAAAGTTACTGACCCAGTGGCTGTCCTGGGCCTCCTGGCCACTTCTCAGTTGGCCATTTATGTTCAGGTACCAGAGAAAAACCTTTAGGAGAGATTTGAAAGATGAGAAGCATGTATTTTTGAAGTTTACCTATCTATTTTATGCATAACTTTTTGGTAACAGATTTTGCAATCTTTTAAAGGTAAATAAAATGTGTCTTTTAATATTTTGAAGTCATTTTATAATTTGTTAAATTAATAATCTCTTTATATTAAGACTTACATTTACCTTCAATCTTCAAATCCTGATGAATTTTCACAGCCATTCTTCCATTAAAGAAGAATCTTAATGATTTCCCTTAATAGCTTATGAAGTGAATCATTGAAAGTGAGTCACAAAAGGCCAACTCTTGTACATGATTCAAAATAGCAGTTGTTTCATTAGATCTGTATTACAACCTCCCTCCACCCCCAGATCTCTTAGTCTCTATGTGCAAAGCTTTCCCAATAGTTAACAATATTCTCTTTCTTCTTTAATAATTTTATGAGAGCATGCCAAGAAAAGTGGGGGGAGGGGAGAGGACATCCCTAGTGTAGTGTGGTGGGTGTAAAATTACCAGCAGCATCCAATTGTCTGGGAAGCCATAGACTTCTATTCCTCCCCTATGAGGGATGCTTAACCAGGTGTTTGTGGACATAGAGTTCTTAAAAAGAACTGGATTTCAGTGTTATTTGTTTTATTTTGTAATTTTTGATATTTTATTTTATGCATTTAGACCTTTAGCCTGAGAAGGGGTTCATAGATTTCACCAGACTTTCGAATGGAGCAAAAATGTTTCAGAACCCTGTCATAAATTTATTTCAACCTGTAAATTTTATATGGTGAAATTCATGATTGAAGTGTGAGAAGAAATTTGTCTTCTCATAATATTTTGCACTTTTTATCGTTTAAAAGGAACCAAAGCAATGATAGCTACCATTTGTCTGTTGACCTCTGGTATTTTCCAGGCAATGTGATGGGTTATGTACTTTTTAGTTTTATATACTTTTTAGCTTTCACCGTAACATACTGCAGAGATATTATTATCATTCCCATTTTGCAGATAAAATAATTGAAGCCCAGAGCAATTCATTCATTCACTCAAAAATATTCATAGAGCATGCATGAAGAACAGGCACTGTGCTAGGTACCGGAGATTAAATAATTCACCCAAGGTCACATAACTATTAAGTGTCAAAGCTGAACTCAACAAAGCCCATCATCTCTTCCACCATACACCGCATTTTCGTCATATTTCATTCGACATTAGAAAAGTTAAAAATCTTATTGAGACATGTGGAACTCTAAGAAGGTGGCAAACAAATACTTTTTATATAAATATGAAATATAATTAGATTTTCCTCAAAAGTAATAATTCTGCTCATGCCTTTCTTCCTTCTAACATTGCCTGAGCAAAACAGGGCCCAATCAATGACTTTCCAGAATCAACCCATTTTCTTCTAGGACCATCACTAGTCTTGTCCTTATGAGACACAATAAGAATACATGTCTTTTCATTGATGGCCTCTCTATGTTCTTGTACCCAGGAAAAAATGCCTACTCCTCTGCCTAGGTAACTATTCATAAATCTTGCTTTTAATCTGATACATGTGCCATGGGTTTTGGTTGGAGCAGGGGACAAGAGGGTTTATTTTGTTGTGTTGTGTTTTTTTAGCGATCCCAAGATTTTCTCATTTGTGATCTGAAATACTTAGAACAAGAGACTTTACAATCTTGAAGATAGCCTATATTTTCACTGCTAAAGGTAAGCCAGGTTTGTTCTGATAAGCACTGTTCCTTGGAATTCAAAGAGCCACTTTCATGCCTATCTCCGATTCTGACTTAACTCTCCCTCCTGGGTTGGAAGCTGATTTGAGAAGCTGATCATTGACACTAGGACATGTCGAACCTGTGATGAGGAATTTTGGCCCGTTGTTCCCTGGAAGATTTCCTAAGTGCTTTATAGGTGGTAAGAAGAGAAAGACAAAAGAATAACAACGAAAATTTCTCCCTTTGAATTACTGACAATGGAATAGAGCTTAGAAATCAGACTAACTCAAAATTAGTGGGCATGGATATTCTATTTAATTTTCATTTATAAAAATGGAGAAGAAAAAATAAGTACGTCCAAAATTCTTTTAGTTCCAATAACTCAAAATGGACAAAGCAATTTTGAGCTTCATTTTCTTCACATTTCATTTTAGGCTGACATCTCGCTTGGTAGTTTTGTGAGGGGAAAAAAAAAACTGTCCTATTGGCTTTGCTCCAAGCTGGCACCCTCCGAGAGATTCTCTGTGATTCAGCTTCTCCTCAAAGAGAAAGCTAGCATGAGATGTGCTGGGAGGCTCCAGGTGACATCACCATGAAGGCAGGGGTGCACTTAGCAGACCTTCACGAGCTCAGTGAGAAGAGGGAACACAAACTCAGGCTTTTGGCTGCAAAAGGCTCCTGGTGGCTGCAACCACTTCTCTTCTCAGCCATCTCTTTGGATTAAAGAGAATGAACACAATCTTTTCATGCTGATCTCCAAATGTGAGAAAGTAGACGTGTTGCATCACCCTGGCCAGGAGTGATCAGGAAACAGTGCGTTTTATGCTGCTTACGAATTCTTATTGTCGA